>OY804590.1:59810108-60410108 GCA_963680875.1 Bathymodiolus brooksi | reverse complement strand
ATGCCGAGATAGTTTGGGTCAAAGATAGTGATGCAAGAATTGCAGTGTATAGGTGGTGCTTGTTGGCAATCAGATATGTAGTGTATATAGTCGCTTGATTTTCTCTTTCAATAAAATTTCACAGTGAAGACAAAAGTGTATCTGAAGCGTCCAAATGTTTAGCAATCAGTACTTTGACGATCGAGAGGATAAAATCATTATCGTTGGGGAAAAACTGTGGTATTTGTCAAGAAAAAATATGCCGTTACTTAAGCAGTAGCCAAAAAACCTGTTCTAGTGTATAATTCATATTTTATTATATTTTGAATAATAAATTAAACAGTGCCGATAGGTTTGTAATAACTATCACAGGCGCTCGTGGCACGGGCCACCCCCCTTTTTCTAACTTTCTGTTTACAAATTTATTTTCAATAACATTTCTTTACTTCTGTATTATTTCATCTCTTTTTCCTTATTTTAACTTGTTCGTGTCAATATTCATATGGGACGAAGTCCCAACTATGGTAGAAATAGCAATGTTTTCCATATCACTAATGGCTTAAATTCCTTGCACCGGAAATGACACACCGGAAACCAATACATGGTTAAATCTGCAGAAAATCGGATGCGCAGTAATCTGAAAGGGTGCAGGACGTTTCGTAACCTGGTCGTTTAATTCGTACCTAGATCGGGATGTTTCGTACCGGGGTAAAAATGTAGAGTGAGACGTTTCGTACCTTCTTTTCAACTCTTGTATCACAACCCAGTGTGTTTTCCTTTGATCTTTAGTATTATCTAAATGAAGATAACCATACAGGAGGTGGAGTCAAGATAGCTATTTTTGGGCAAAGCATGTTCTATTAAGTGTGATTTAACTCAATCGTAACTACTCGGTCATTCTCGCTACCCTGCATATAACCTCGTACGTACATGGTAGAAATTCTTCTTAAATTGTTTGCCGGAAATTAAGTTAAGTTAAGCCGCACAAAAATATAGTCCACGAAAATCCAATATGGAAGACATACTAAGTAAAATCTAATCATGCAAAACTAATTAAAACTTTAATTGAAATATAGAAAATTTTTTAAAATATAACTTCATCAAACTTTCATCTAACTGACATGTGAAAAGTAGTGCGATTTATACGCCTATTGCATACGAGGTTATTTGCAGGGTAGCGAGAATGGCCGAGTAGTTACGATTGGATTTAACTGTGACCTAATTTTGATAGAACACAGAAATAAACACATTGTAACTTTTTTTTGACAATTGCCTTGAATTGGTACACATTGTAATTTTTTGACCAAGTGATAGACATTTTGGGTGCAAAGTGGTTCTCAATGTCTAAGTGCTAGCTTTCTTAAATCTGACACTGGAAAAAACTATAAAACCACAGGCGCTCGTGGCACGTACCACCCCCCATTTTCTAATTTTCTGTTTACAAATTTATTTTCAATAAAATTTCTTTATTTCTTTATTATTTCATCTCTTTTTCCTTATTTTAACTTGTTCGTGTCAATATTCATACAATCTTATGTTAACATCAGATTGCATGTGTCGACCCTATTAGTATCTATGACTATCATAGGGTCGACACTAGTTCTAATAATAAAACCCTAAATGCTCGCTTACTCGCAAGGGTTATAACGGGATGCCATTACACGTAATGGAGCAGCCGCCGAGATATTTTGCGCTCACTTACAGAGTTTCTGACGCCTGCATTTATCAATAATAAGACATAACCTTTCCTTTTGTCCATTATTATAACAAGTTTTTATCACCTACCAGTATTTTAGAATGTAATTCCCACAAAATAAAAATCCATGTTTACTTTCTCTCGGAACATTTTGAATTTCGTCATTTCCGGCCTCACTATTTGGATACCATATTTGGCGATTTAAGGCGTGAATGTTTACATCAGCGTGTAGTAATTATAAGAAATACCATATTTAGAAAAGCTCCGCCTTCCGTAGTTTCCGGTTATGGAAAACGATCAATAAATTTGAACAAGGTTGTTGCTACCTTTGAAAAGCATATATTTCTCAGCCAAACCGACTTAACACGGACTGGGATCATCAGTAATAGTTATAATGAAATGTTTGAAACGTAAATAGTGAGTTTTTATGTTTCAACTGCAAC
The DNA here is from genome assembly GCA_963680875.1 of Bathymodiolus brooksi. Lineage (NCBI taxonomy): Eukaryota > Metazoa > Mollusca > Bivalvia > Mytilida > Modiolidae > Bathymodiolus > Bathymodiolus brooksi. The sequence continues at coordinate 60,407,990 of OY804590.1, read as the reverse complement.
TTTTTTTTTGCTCCATTGTGACGAATGGGACCGCGTTGTAGCTCTGCCGAGACACAAGTTTGTCACAGGAGCTACATTATTGCAGCTAGGTCGACACATGCAATTTGATGTTAGCATAAGATTATATGAATATTGAAACGAACAAGTTAAAATAAGGAAAAAGAGATGAAATAATAAAGAAATAAAGAAATTTGATTGAAAATAAGTTTGTAAACAGAAAGGTAGAAAAAGAGGGGTGGTCCGTGCCACGAACGCCTGTGTATAAAACAAGCAAAAAGACTGACAAAGTGATCCCCACGTGTTTGTTCTTGCAGATGACATAAAAACACATGAAAAATTCTTTAACTTTACTATTAACTAAGCAATTTTTTTTAATTCAAACAAGACAAATTATCAGTTTTGCAATAAAAAAAAGTGTTCATATTTGAGTCACACCACGTTCAAAAAAAAATTTCCGCCTCGCACTTCAAAAATGCTGAAAAACCGCCTCAGATTTTTCATTTTCTTTAAAAATAAAATGAAAAACTGTTCGCTCTCTTCTAAAATTTTGTAAAAATCAAGAATTTTTTCAGAAAAAGTTGTGTCATGTGTGTGCCGCATCAAAATGTTACCTTCGCCTCTAAAATTTTCAATTTCAATAAAAATAAATATGAAATGTTCTCTGCCACCTGTGAAAGCATAAAATCCATACATCGTTAAAAGATCGTCCGTCATGTTCGCTGCCATTTAACGTTTTGACGTTAACCACGTGTTCTATTAAAAACTTGTTACCACGTCACTGACTGCTGGCGTACGTGACCAAGATCAGTCTTCTCAAGTGTGACAGACGTCAATCACACATTTGCTTCCGTTTGATTGGTTATGATACAAAACATTTAGAATACTTTTAATTTCTTGTATGCGCAGATAAACTGATCTCGGGCACGCCCTCGATCAGTTTATCAGCACATACACGAAATTAAAAGTACTCTAAATATTACATAGATTTGTAATAAACTCGTTAATTAAAATGTTGTATGTATAGTTGAAACAATCGTAACTACTCGGCCATTCTCGCTACCCTGCAAATAACCTCGTACGTACATAGTAGAAATTCTTCTTAAATTGTTTGCCGGAAGTTATGTTAAGTTAAGCCGCACAAAAATATAGTCCACGAAAATCCAATATGGAAGACATATTAAATAAAATCTAATCATGCAAAACTAATTAAAACTTTAATTGAAATATAGAAAAAAAATTAAAATATAACTTTATCAAACTTTCATGTAACTGACATGTGAAAAGTAGTGCGATTTATACGCCTAATGCATACGAAGTTATTTGTAGGGTAGCGAGAATGGCCGAGTAGTTACGATTGTAGTTGAAACTCTGGAACTACTTCCGGTTATGAATTTTAAAAATTGACTCAAAATCGCAGTGTGTTTTAGCCCATTACACAGAGTTTCATTTCTTCCTCCTGTCCGAAATAATATTTTCTATGAAATTGAGACGTTGGGCTTGGGTCCCCCTATTTGCCCCCTCTTTTAAGAAAGTCTTTGAAAACAAATTATAGGTCCACAGATATATCTGAGTTAATATTGCTTAAAAAAAAATATTGGACTTCGTCCCAAGTTAGGTAACACCTATTATCATATTACAATCTTATGTTAACATCAAATTGCATGTGTCGACCCTATATTGCAGTAGATACTAATAATCCACAAGGCTGCACTCGGCAGGTTTAAAAATCGTACCCCTGCTCGCTTCGAGTACATTTATTGCACCTTATTTCCATTATGTCATTCAAACTAGGGCATGTATCCATTCCTAAAAGACGCATCTTTTTGCCCCTGTTTTTGTTTTGTGCATACGATAGCTCAGTTCTCCAGAATTTTAAGATTTTCACACATTTATTGCCAAATTTTTCGTATAAGGACCCACGACTAACGGAAGTGACGTACCACTGTATTAACTTCAACGATAGGGTCAGAAAAGTTCCAAACATTTAAATAATACATTTTTGGAACTTTTCTGACCCTATCGTTGAAGTTAATGCAGTGGTACGTCACTTCCGTCAGCCGTGGATCCTTATATGAAAAATTTGGCAATAAATGTGTGAAAATCTTAAAAAACTACTCGGCCATTCTCGCTACCCTACAAATAGACGGGTTTTCCAAAAACTTAATGAAAGCAAATCCGGATAAATTTCAGGCTATTGCCATTGGTCCTAAAACAAATAAACACAATTTATCTTTTGATTTAAAAGGAAATAAAATTACATGTGAAGAAAATGTTAAACTTTTAGGCATAACTGTTGATTCCCATCTAAATTTTGATAAACATATATCAGAAATTTGTAAAAAAGCATCCCAACAATTAAATATCCTTAAACGAATAGGTAAATATTTAAACAGATTAGGACGCCTTACCATTTACTACTCCTTTATTCTTTCAAACTTTAATTACTGTCCGGTAACATGGCACTTTTGCGGCGAAAAAAATACTAAAAAAATGGAAAAAAATCAGGAAAGAGCTCTCCGTTTCATTTATGAAGACTGAAAATTTACTTAAAAAATCTAAATTGCCATCTTTAAAAATTAAGAACTATTGCAGTTGAAACATTCAAAATTATCCATAAACAAAGTCCAAGCTATCTTCATGATTTAATTTCAATTAAAGATCAAAAATATAATTTTAGGCATCAAGATAAAGCAGTTTTACCCAGAGTACGAACAACAAGGTATGGTTTAAATTCTTTCCGGTATAATGCTGCACAAATCTGGAATGAGCTGCCGAATCACTTTAGACAAGAAACATCATTAGAACATTTTAAAAATATAATTCACACATGGAACGGCAGCTCATGCCAGTGCAGTGCATGCAGATGACCTTTAAATTTTTATTTCTAAATTTTAATGCGTTTAAATATTTTTATTATTTTATTATTTTCTGTTGTTGCTTAAATGCATGAGCCTCTTATTTTTAGCTTGCTTTTGTTCAGTTGATATCTGCTTCTGTAACTTGTGTCTATATTGAATTGCATAAATTGATGTATGTTTTTATTTAATATGTTTGTATGCATGATTGTATGTGTTGTTATATACCATAGTCGATTTTAAAAGCTCATTAGAGCTTGTGTTATATGTATGATTTATATCGACTCTAAATAAAGCTTTGAATTGAATTTAATTGAATTGAACCTCGTACGTACATAGTAGAAATTCTTCTTAAATTGTTTGCCGGAAGTTAAGTTATGCTAAGCCGCACAAAAATATAGTCCACGAAAATCCAATATGGAAGACATACTAAGTAAAATCTAATCATGCAAAACTAATTAAAACTTTAATTGAAATATAGAAAATTGTTTAAAATATAACATTATCAAACTTTTCATGACGATTTTCAGGTCAAATTATTTCCACCTAAAAATTTTTTTTTATTTTTGTTTTAAAAATATTCGTTAAATATATACAACACCAAAAACAGGGAAAAAACTGTGATTCACTGATGATGAAGATAAAGTACATATTATATCACCAGTGCCTCGTGAAAGTCCTTTCCGACTTCCAGTGAAAAAACGTAAGGTAGTACGTACAGACACACACAAAAAACAACAGTACACCTTGGGTTGCAGGCTTAAACTGTGAATACAAGCTCATGTTGGAGAACAATTCATGGTTATGTTCTGAAATCATCAATACATGTATGAAAATTATCGCCAAACAGTTTCCGCATACCCCTATATCAGGGTTTCAACCTACAGGACTTGTACCATATTTTGATGAGCATACACAGTGTTGGACAGAGCACTTTGGGAGATTTCAGCGACAAGATCCACCATCGGTACAAATACACCACACAGGAGGGCCATTTCTCCCCATTTCCACAATCTACATCATCAAACATTGAGGTTGTCAAAGTATATACAAGGAAAATTGAATCTATTTGTTATTGTGGTAAACCTGATGTATTCCAGAATATGGTTGGATGTGAGGCAAAACGAGGTAGAGTTAAGTGCAGTAAATGGGTACACCAGAGTTGTTCAGGGGTTTCAGGGGATTGGTTTTGTGATGAACATCGTGACTGTTGATTCTGCTACATGTATTGATATTTCAATTGTATCATTTTTAAATGAATGACATGTTGATGTTTAGAATTTTTTATTTTCTGTTTTATGTATTTTTACTGAACTTGGGTCGTTTTTACATGTGAAATTAAGTAAAAAAGTTTTTATTATGTTTTCACATGTTTTATATGTTTGTACATTGATTTTTTATGACTTATAAATGTATTATGTTTATTTATTAATGTAATTGTAACCATTCATTAAAAATAAAAACTGCCCAGCCCCCTATCACTGTGTCTAGCCATGCCAGTCTAATTAAGGTAAAATGAAATTTGAAAAAAGAGACCAATAAACCAATAAACAAACACGTGAATATGTGTTGACAGTAATTAATAGTCAATTTAAGAGGGGTATGGTTTTAAAATCCTTCATAAGTCCATTTTTTCTTTCCATCATTTTTTGGCCTTTCTATTCTTCTGTTCTGTTCATTTTTATGTTCTCTAGCTATCTTTTAAGTTGTATTTTTATTGGGATATATTTTTCCAAACTTCTTTAGGTAAGTCTGTTTCCTTTTTCAGGTCAAATTATTTCCACCTAAAAAATAGTTTTTTTATATATTTTTTTTAATATTCTTTAAATATATGCTAAGGTATAAAACATATTCAAATTTGCACTCAATTCATTGGAAAATGAAAAAGATATAAGCCTTAATGTACTTTTCAGGACAATTTTCAGGTCAAATTATTTCCACCTAAAAAAAAAAAAAAATCATATTTTTTTAAAATATTCTTAAATAAATTAAGCTAATGTATTTAACGTTTTCAAAGTTGAACTCAATCCATTGGTTAATAATAATGATAAATAAAAAAGATATAGGCCTTAATGTACTTTTCAGGACATTTCATGACAATTTTCAGGTCAAATTATATCCACCTAAAATTTTTTTTTTTAATTTCTATTTTATTATTCGTTAAATATATGCTAATGTATTTAACATTTTCAAATTTGAACTCAATCCATTGGTTAATAATAAAAAAAAATGTACTTTTCAGGACATTTTCAGGACATTTCATGACAATTTTCAGGTCAAATTATTTCCACCTAAAATTATCTTTTTTTATTTTTTTTGAAATATTCGTTACATATATGCTAATGTATTTAAGATTTTCAAATTTGAACTCAATCCATTGGAAAATAAAAAAGATATAAGCCTTTATGTACTTTTCAGGTCATTTTCAGGACATTCCAGGTCAATTTTCAGGACATTAGTGTAACCCTCGCTAGGTTGAGCCTGGTCCGAACATGGCCTAAAATAATAAGTATAAGAATTACTATAAGATCTACTGTGAGCACTTTGTGGTTGAGAAATCTTGCCATGCTGTCCATAGTGCGAAAATTGACAAATGAAATCGTTTTTCATTGGAGATTTTGCCAACAAAAAACCGGAGAATTCACACAAGACAATTTTTTGTCTCTAAGATTTGCGGTTGGGGTCTGATGTATGAACGGACTTCTTTGTTGTGAGATAAGATTAGGAGAGTCAGACCTACCAACTCAGAAGCATCCATAACAGTCAGTTATCTGAAAGTTTCGAAATATATGAGATTTAAAAAGTTGAAATTTTGTGATCTAAAATGTAAAAATTTCAAGATATCATAAGTCGAAAAATCGAAATTTATAAAATCGAAATGTTGAAATATAAAAGTCGAAATTTCGAGACATTTAGCTTCTAATTACAGACTTTTATCACTTACATCAATTACATGCAAGGTCATGGAACATATAGTGCATAGTAGCGTAATGGGATACTTTGACAGAAATAAAATTCTAACTAATGCTCAACATGTATTCCGCAAAAACCGATCATGCGAATCCCAACTCATTGTAACCATCCATGATATAGCATCAAAATTGGAATGAAACTCGCGAGTCGATATCATCCTTCTATACTTTGCAAAGGCATTCGCGGACAAACTTCCACATCACCGACTTCTACGCAAGTTAGAATACTATGGCGTCAAACCCAAAACCAACAGATGGATTCGCTCCTTCCTAGCGAACAGAAAGCAGAGCGTTATATTTGAAGGAACTGTCTCCAAACAAGTTCCAGTACTCTCTGGTGTACCCCCAAGGCACAGTTCTTGGACGTCTACTGTTCTTGGCCTACATCAATGACATACCAGGAACAGTAACTTCATCAGAGATCAAATTATTTGCAGATGACAGCTTTCTTTTTCGTACCATTAACAACCAACATGACAGTGACCTATTGCAGAGAGACCTTACAACTCTAGAAGACTGGGAAAACAAATGGCAGATGAGTTTCAACCAAAAAATGCATTATCATCAGAATAGCACCGAAAAACAAACAGGTGAGACAAACAAGCTACAAACTGCATGGACATACTCTGGACAATGTGGAAGCCAGAAAATACCTATAGGCGTAACTATCAACAACAACTTGTCAAAAGGTCAAATCCATAGAACATGTACAGAAAAGAGCAGCGAGATTTGTGCACAACAACTACACAGACCGAACACCAGGCTGTCTCACAAATATGGTAAATTCATTAAAATGGGAAATCCTTGAAGATCGAAGGAAATCAGTAAGACTTTGCATGCTATTTAAGATCCAGCATGAACTTATCGACATAGACCGGCAACAATACCTAACGCCAAATGACAGCCAGACCAGGGGTAACAACCGCTTCTCTCAAGAAAGACCAAAGAAAGATACATACAGACAATCCTTCTTCCCTAAGACCATCAGAGAATGCAATCAACGTCCAGCTACTACAACATCAATAGTCACAGTTGAAGGATTCAGAGCTGCCCTAAAGTCAAGCTCTGGAAATACACTGAAAAACAATAGCGTGTAATTGTAAATTGCAGATTGTTTTATATGTAAATAATATAGAGAAAACTTGCTGTGTTGCCCGACACTGCCCAAAGTTTTCAAGCGGAACCAATTGCATTCGTCTAACGAATCCGGTTCCTTACATGAAAGAAGAAGATGTAACTAAAAAGTTGTATGTCCTATGTTTCGTGAATTGTGTTCATATTCGATTAATTTATTGTCTGACACTCTAAGAAGAGTTTGAAGATACCAAAGGGGTAATCAGAATCCATATATCGAAAAAGAATGGCTAAAAGAAAAAGTACAAAATGACAAACAACGATGGGAACAAGGCCGTGCATTAACCGGATTTTCGTCGTGATATACCGATCCGTCTAAATATTAGTATCCGTTGTTTACAGGAAATGGTTTTTTGCGAAGAAAACATCACATCATTTTATAAGTGATTGATATTGTATTTTTAAACCTTTACCAGTTCGAATCAAATAGTTTTTGAGTTTGAAGACATGTAAAAAGTAATTACTAAGAGCAGCTGCGACCTGAGAAGCGAGCGCTTGATAGGCTAGACATAGCGTCATAACTTAAAATAACTTGTCAAGTTAAATGTTTCGTTTATATCAAATTATACAATGTTATGTTATTGTAATATGTAGACACTGAATGTTTCCAAAATTTCTCTTAACAAGAAAACAAAAAAATCCAGTTCTATTCGGGAGAAGAAGTCATCTTGTGAAGGTTGACGTCGCTTTCTCATTTGTCAAAAGCAAAGTTCAATTCACCTTGTAATTTTGAAAGGTACAGGACGTTTCGTCCATACTACCATTTCGGCCATCGTACCAGTTCGGCAACACTTTATAAAGACGTTTCGGCCATGGTTTTATTTATGTTGTTTTATGTGTTATTTATAACAATATTATGATATTATCACTATTCTTCTTTTCCCAATTGCGGCGATGTGCAGGTCCAAATGAAGAGAAGAAACCAAAATCTACGTTTTACATAGTTTTAAGTCTTATAAATCTAGATTTATTTAAAAAAAATAATATTTAACAAATATTATCATTGTTCTTCTTTTCCCAATCGCTGCCATTTGCAGATCGACACGAAGAAAAGAAGTCATAATCTACGATTTACTTAGTTTTGAGTGTTACCTATATGAAAATCTGGAATTAATCATCATTTTCTGTACTTTATTACAAATTTTTTTTTTTTAATAGCAAATAGTTTATGGCACTGAGGCAGTTTATCACATATTTTGTTGCAATATGTGCGTTTTTGCATGTCCAATAATAGCTAAAAGTCAGTGTTGGGGCAAATATCGGCAAATATCCATATTTGCCCTCAAATATCCGTATTTGCCCCCATATCCGTATTTGCCCCCGAATTGAACAACCGGCATCGGCGCAGTGGTCTCAAAGTACAAGGAAAGATGCTGCATAAAGATATGCTTAAAATCGTATTTCAATCAAATTAACACATTTCAACATATTGGAATCAAGGTTAAATAACTTGAAACGGAATAATTAGCTCAAATGTATACGTCGTGTTGAATAGGAATTTCCATTCAAATGTCAACGTCTTGGGTAGATTTTACACAGTTTCTAACGTCATTGTACATACAGATCCACATTGTTTGGTATATTTCTGAAACCAGACTCGAAACAAAAATATTTGTTGAACAAAGGCAACTCTCTTAAGGATTTATTTTCGCAATTTGTCAGTTCAAAGATCTTTTTTGCAATATAAAAGTCAATGCATTGCTTGGAAAAGGTCAATGTAAAATATGTGATAAAAAGATTATGACATGAAATTTTCCATATCGTCCCTTGTATCAACCCTTGACCCATATCAGCCTTCCAGCTTCGCTGTTGGGCTTGATATGGAAGTCTCGGATTAATACAATGTACCAGGGTGGATATGGTAAATGTCATGTAATAATCTCTTAATATGGACCAGTCCGTCACCAAAAAAATATTATATGGACCGAAGCTTATATGACCCGAAGTGACATGAACTATTTGCTATATTATACTTTTTATCTAAAATAATAATGCAGGCACCGTTCCGGAACCGAATCAAAAACGAGGCAGTCCAGTCCCCGGTCCATATAACGTTATATTATTAATTGATAATTTTACGGTCATTTGATTTGTTCAATGCCCATCACATGGTGTTCTGTATTTTGGTAGGTTGACTTTTGCGGATTGCACGGCTACTAAAAATAGATTAAAAAATTCCAATATTTTCATGACGTTTAACGATTGAACATGATTCTGGTACTGCATTTGGTAACTCATTTGAACTTCAAGCACTGTCAAGTTCGCAGACAGAGACCATATTTAATGATCTGTTACCTGACAATGATGGTGTAGATGACTTTCTTAAATCTCTTGATATTCCTGCACAAGAAACATGTAGTAATGTACCCATTTCTAAGTCGATGTGTCAATTTCCAGTACCAATGATTACTAACTGTCAAAATATCACCATAAACTATAACATTTTCCCTAGGAAATGATTATCATTCATGTCACTACATATATTTTTGTTTTGTTGTTATTCCTGTTGAATATATTGTTTGTTGTTAAAGTTTGGGTCTTATATTATATTTATACGACCGCAAAAATTTTGGGGTCGTATTATGGTATGGCGCAGTCGTCGTCGTCTGTGCACATTTTGTTTCCGTTGTCTTACTTTAGTTCTAGTTTCCAGTAGCAAGTACACCTAGTCCCGGATGAATATCCATTTGTAGATCTTCTGTTTCATGTTTTGCGTGGCAATTAATAATATAAAAAATATGTGATGGGCATTGAACAAATCAAATGACAGTAAAATTATCAATTAATAATATAAAAAATACAGCCTTTCTATTCAGTCGATACAAGTTGTATATCAACCTAGAGATGTATATCGACCTCGGACTACATCCTCGGTTGATATAAACTTGTATCGACTTCATAGAAAGGCTGTATTTGTATAATATTGACCGGCTGCGCTAACAAAGACAAATAGGGAAAATAAAAACGTAAAGTATAATATAGCGATATATTTGAGCAAATATTATCATTGTTCTTCTTTTCCCAATTGCGGGGATTTGCAGATCTGAAAATCACGGTCATTGAGAGAAGAAGAATAATGGGGCCCTGATTTGGTTAATAAACTTATTTCTATTTCTATATAATAATTTTTTTATATTAATCATGAAATTTCGGAATATTAATTTTTTAAACCATTTTATGATTAATGATCAATATAAACTAGATATTGTAGATCGACTTGTTAATTGTAAGACATAAAATGTAATTATGTTCATTACTTCATGATAATTAGCAATTATTTATTCTTTGATCTGACTATCACCTGCATAAAAAAATTCAAATATTCATAAATTTGTCACAAGAGTAATCAAAATGATCAATTTTACAACTATTATAAACGGGAGGGTTTAAAACCGGGACAGGTATTTTTCAGTAGTATATAGGTATAACTTTTGAACGGAATGAGATATTTTCATGATATCAATTCCATAATAAAGAAGAGATTAAAGGTTTTAATTTGATATAGCATTTTTTTTTTTAATATTGACATTTGATACCCTAAATTGTGGCAGGACAGTATTTTTCAATCGCGGAAATGATGATAATTTGTATCAAAATATTTGTTTTGATCACGTATAACTCTTTTAAATCAAATGTCTGTCAAATAAATGTTACACCATTTTAAAGCTTATATATCAAGGATTAATAATATGCATAGTTTATTATTTTTGGATAAATACTTTTTGAGAAATCGTCGCAGGACAGTGGACAGTTCAGCTTCAAAATTGGACATTCAGTATGTCATTTCTTAAAAGTAAAAGTTGACTATTCATTGCAAATATCGAACATTATATAAATTTTGATTGATACAAATACAAATTAGAACTGTATAATCAAATAAAATATATTAAACTAAAGAAAGCTTTTGAGTTTTCATATTATATTGAACTGATTTCATGATTGTAAGCGACCCGACCGAGATCGTTTGATATTGTCCGTAAAAACGGACTATTTTGTTGAAATTCATGAAAAAATAACGAGAGGAGCTAATAAATCATTAATTATTCATAAAACATATAATATGCATTTTAAAACGCCATCTAGACGCCAATATGATATGCATATGTGTAATTACCACGATTACTATAAAAATAATTCCCCTAAGAATCGATACTAAAAAGTACAGACTACGACACTCGGTTTTTTCATCCATACTTACGAAAATAACAAAGTAAATAAATGGTCAGTCATCTCGACACCAATATGTAATGCGTATATGTATCACTGTGATGTGTATTACCATGATTAATTTTAAAAAATCCCCTAATAATCCATACTAAAGTACAGACTACGACACTCAGTTTCTTCATCCATACTTATTAAATATAAACTATGGCCGAAATGGTTTGTGGACGAAACGTACTATGGCCGAACCGGAGTGTGGACGGAACGTCTCGAAAGCATTTTGAATAGTCTCCTTATTTACCTTATGCAGGCCACATATTTTTGCGTTGTATCATTTATGAAAATGTTGATATCGTGTTAATGGAAATCTATTGTATTCATTAAGTATTTTGAAAGCGATTTTCTTGAAATGTAATCCATTTCGGTTTAAAGAAACTTTCATTTCGTTCAATATAATAACAAAAAAATGGCACCATCAGAAAGGGGACACAATCATGCACAATGCTATTGGAAATGTAGATGGAACCCGGAAGCTACTTTTAACCAAACAAACTTTTGATTTTTTTTTTTCATTTCTGTGACATAAAATATTAGTTCACATATTTAATATGTATGCGAAGGTTGACCATTCATAATTTGCTGAAATGCACGAGGTCTCTTTAGATTTTTATCGATCTGCATCTAAGTCCTATTGATATTTTATATATACTCTCCACCAGGTTAAAATTGTGATCTATCTATCAAACTGTTTAGTGGAAGCAATCTTGATTTTTTCTTTGGTACATAAACTTCTAATTCCAGTTATGATGCATTTAATTTTTGTTTACCACATTTCTTCCATTAAGAGCAAGCTGGCTTTTTATTAGGAGTGAATAATCTTATTACATTCAACACATTATTACCCAGCCCATTGAGCTTACACATGTAACAGTAGAGAATGCATCTCTGAATGTGCCAATATATAACAGTTTAGATTTTGAGATATCTGACTTTTATTGTTCCAGAGATATGCCTGTTAATTACGCATTAAATAATGTCAAGTTTTATGATTGGGTCAGTTTCCCCATTAGCATACAACCTAGGCTCACCATATTTGGTCCACACATTCATCGCGGAGAATACATGTCAGCCAGACATGTGTCACCTGACCTTGACTTCATTTTCTTGGTCTACTGGCTTTGTTAAATTTCCATGAAGTTTTCATGATTAAATTAGTTTTTCCATTACCATACAATCTAGTATTACCATACTTGGTTCACACTTTGATTGTGGAGGGTACATGTACATGTATATGTCAGCCAGACACATATCACCTGACCTTAACCTCATTTTCATTGTCTACTGACTGTTAAGTTTTTGTTATTAGGTCAGTTTCTCCATAATACCATACGACCTTAGTTCGTCATATTTGGGCCACACATTGATGATGGAGGGTACATGCATATTCATCTATATGTCACCTTAACATTATTTCTTTTATGTTCATGTTTCAGTTCTTGGTACTTTGATAGAGTTTATTTTCTGACAACATTTCACACACATGATTTGCAGGGTGCAGGCGAGACATAGATCTTTGTCTACTCTTGTTGGTTTATGTATGTTATTTTAAGTCCAGCTGGTTATTGAATCAATTTAGAATTTTAAATGTAGTAGATTTAAATGGATAATATACAGGTCAAGTTTGTCCTCACAATTTTTTCAAAAGACAGCATTTCGCCTAGCATATCTGGTGACCGACCACAGGCTAAATCCAAATCCTATTGTTATTTTATTATTAAATGTCAAGCATGTTATTTATTTTCATTTGCAGGATGTAGTTATAAGGGCTGTAAAAAGATGAACGAGTTATTTGCTCAAGTCTTACAAAAACGTGACTTATCGAAAGCTGGCGAATTGTTCTCATTGGCTGATGATGAAATCAAAGATGATTTGACCCCAGTGTTGGAAGCCATTGGCAATATTCTTGATTGTGCAGACTACGTTAAAAATGACAATGATCAAAGTGTGGTGGAAATCTGTATCACTCGTGTCACCACAGCGATTAGGTATGATTGAGTCAATGTTTAAATACTGGCATCTGGTAGCCTGAACTCCAAAATATAATCGGTCCCATAGTATTTTATATAGCATAATTAAAAAAACAAAAAATTATAAGAAGTTTACATACATTTTTTTTTTACATACACTACAGTATTTAGCATCATTCAAGATAGATCATGCCCCATTTGCACATTTCTAACTTGATTCTAATTTTTTATAGGAGTTATTTCCCTTTATTGCAGACAAAAGGGTACTTTTTCATTAAAAGTTCAAGGAAAATAAAATATATTTTTCTCTTCATCTGTACAAAATGTTAATATTGTAACAACTTGTGAATATAGTTTAAATATTGTTGAAAAATGGCATTAAGCACCCTAACCCTAAGGCCTACATTGTAACATTTAATTGGAACGACTCAGTGGTGTAATTAGTTCACCTGGACCAAAGGTCCAGGTGAACTATTGCCATCACTTGGCGTCTGTCGTCTGTCGTCTGTAAACTTTTCACATTTCAAGCTTCTTCTCCGAAACCACTGTGCCAATTGCAACCAAACTTAGCAGGAATGTTCCTTGGATGGTCCTCTACAAAGTTACTGTTTTTCGTTCCAGTCGGATATTCAACATGGCTGCCAGGGCCAATAATATGCTCTGATTGGCTGAAATTTCAAAGATCTTCTTCTTTGAAACTAATGAACTGACTGAACCCAAACTGTAGAGGAATGATCATTGGAATGTCCTTTACCAAGTTACTGTTTTTTATGCCGATCGGAAATCTTATGGCCGCCACCGCAGGACATAGATTAACATTGGACCCTATGGGAAAATGTTCAAATGCCTTTTTTCTCAGAAACTACAAATATGATTAAAGCCAAACTGTACATGAATGTTCATTGGATGGTCCTCTACAATCTTAAGGTTTTTGTTCCGATATGAAATTCAAAATGGCGGCTACGGCAGGACTTAGTTTAACATTGGACCCTATGGGAAAAATGTTTCAAAATGCTTCTTCTCTGAAACCACTTGGACAGTTGAAACCAAACTGCCCAGGAATGATCATTGGAATGTCCTCTACAAAGTGTGTGTTTTTTATGCCGATCGAAAATCCAAGATGGCCACCACCGCAGGACATAGATTAACATTGGACCCTATGGGAAAATGTTCAAATGCCTTCTTCTCAGAAACTACAAATATGATTAAAGCCAAACTGTACATGAATGTTCATTGGATGGTCCTCTACAATCTTAAGGTTTTTTGTTCCGATATGAAATTCAAAATGGCGGCTACGGCAGGACTTAGTTTAACATTGGACCCTATGGGAAAAATGTTTCAAAATGCTTCTTCTCTGAAACCACTTGGACAATTGAAACCAAACTACCCAGGAATGATCATTGGAAGGTTCTCTACGAAGTTTATGTTTTTTATGTCGATCGGAAATCCAAGATGGCCGTCACCGCAATACATAGATTAACAATGGACCCTATGGGAAAATGTTCAAATGCCTTCTTCTCAGAAACTACAAATTTAATTAAAGCCAAACTGTACAAGAATGTTCATTGGATGGTCCTCTACAAATTTTACGTTTTTTGTTCCGATATGAAATTCAAAATGGCAGCTACGGCAGAACTTAGTTTAACACTGGACCCTATGGGAAAAATGTTTCAAAACGCTTCTTCTCTGAAACCACTTGGACAATTGAAACCAAACTGCCCAGGAATGATCATTAGAAGGTTCTCTACAAATTTTATGTTTTTTATGTCGATCGGAAATCCAAGATGGCTGCCACCGCAATACATAGATTAACATTGGATCCTATGGGAAAATGTTCAAATGCCTTCTCCTCAGAAACTACAAATTTGATTAAAGCCAAACTGTACATGAATGTTCATTGGATGGTCCTCTACAAATTTTACGTTTTTTGTTCCGATATTAAATTCAAAATGGCGGCTACGGCAGGACTTAATTTAACATTGGACCCTATGGGAAAAATGTTTCAAAACGCTTCTTCTCTGAAACCACTTGGACAATTGAAACCAAACTGCCCAGGAATGATCATTGGAAGGTCCTCTACAAAGTTTATATTTTTATGTCGATCGGAAATCCAAGATGGCCACCACCGCAATACATAGATTAACATTGGACCCTATGGGAAAATGTTCAAATGCCTTCATCTCAGAAACTACAAATTTGATTAAAGCCAAACTGTACATGAATGTTCATTGGATGGTCCTCTACAAATTTTACGTTTTTTGTTCCGATATTAAATTCAAAATGGCGGCTATGGCAGGACTTAGTTTAACATTGAACCCTATGGGAAAAATGTTTCAAAACGCTTCTTCTCTGAAACCACTTGGACAATTGAAACCAAACTGCCCAGGAATGATCATTGGAAGGTTCTCTACAAAGTTTATGTTTTTTATGTCGATCGGAAATCCAAGATGGCCACCACCGCAATACATAGATTAACAATGGACCCTATGGGAAAATGTTTAAATGCCTTCTTCTCAGAAACTACAAATATGATTAAAGCCAAACTGTACATGAATGTTCATTGGATGGTCCTCTACAAACTGGGCGTTTTTTGTTCCGATATGAAATTCAAAATGGCAGCTATGGCAGAACTTAGTTTAACACTGGACCCTATGGGAAAAATGTTTCAAAACGCTTCTTCTCTGAAACCACTTGGACAATTGAAACCAAACTGCCCAGGAATGATCATTGGAAGGTTCTCTACAAATTTTATGTTTTTTATGTCGATCGTAAATCCAAGATGGCTGCCACCGCAATACATAGATTAACATTGGATCCTATGGGAAAATGTTCAAATGCCTTCATCTCAGAAACTACAAATTTGATTAAAGCCAAACTGTACATGAATGTTCATTGGATGGCCCTCTACAAATTTTACGTTTTTTGTTCCGATATTAAATTCAAAATGGCGGCTACGGCAGGACTTAGTTTAACATTGAACCCTATGGGAAAAATGTTTCAAAACGCTTCTTCTCTGAAACCACTTGGACAATTGAAACCAAACTGCCCAGGAATGATCATTGGAAGGTTTTCTACAAAGTTTATGTTTTTTATGTCGATCGGAAATCCAAGATGGCCACCACCGCAATACATAGATTAACAATGGACGCTATGGGAAAATGTTTAAATGCCTTCTTCTCAGAAACTACAAATATGATTAAAGCCAAACTGTACATGAATGTTCATTGGATGGTCCTCTACAAACTGGGCGTTTTTTTGTTCCGATATGAAATTCAAAATGGCAGCTATGGCAGAACTTAGTTTAACACTGGACCCTATGGGAAAAATGTTTCAAAACGCTTCTTCTCTGAAACCACTTGGACAATTGAAACCAAACTGCCCAGGAATGATCATTGGAAGGTTCTCTACAAATTTTATGTTTTTTATGTCGATCGGAAATCCAAGATGGCTGCCACCGCAATACATAGATTAACATTGGATCCTATGGGAAAATGTTCAAATGCCTTCATCTCAGAAACTACAAATTTGATTAAAGCCAAACTGTACATGAATGTTCATTGGATGGCCCTCTACAAATTTTACGTTTTTTGTTCCGATATTAAATTCAAAATGGTGGCTACGGCAGGACTTAGTTTAACATTGAACCCTATGGGAAAAATGTTTCAAAACGCTTCTTCTCTGAAACCACTTGGACAATTGAAACCAAACTGCCCAGGAATGATCATTGGAAGGTTCTCTACAAAGTTTATGTTTTTTATGTCGATCGGAAATCCAAGATGGCCACCACCGCAATACATAGATTAACAATGGACGCTATGGGAAAATGTTTAAATGCCTTCTTCTCAGAAACTACAAATATGATTAAAGCCAAACTGTACATGAATGTTCATTGGATGGTCCTCTACAAACTGGGCGTTTTTTGTTCCGATATGAAATTCAAAATGGCAGCTATGGCAGAACTTAGTTTAACACTGGACCCTATGGGAAAAATGTTTCAAAACGCTTCTTCTCTGAAACCACTTGGACAATTGAAACCAAACTGCCCAGGAATGATCATTGGAAGGTTCTCTACAAATTTTATGTTTTTTATGTCGATCGTAAATCCAAGATGGCTGCCACCGCAATACATAGATTAACATTGGATCCTATGGGAAAATGTTCAAATGCCTTCTTCTCAGAAACTACAAATTTGATTAAAGCCAAACTGTACATGAATGTTCATTGGATGGTCCTCTACAAATTTTACGTTTTTTGTTCCGATATTAAATTCAAAATGGCGGCTACGGCAGGACTTAATTTAACATTGGACCCTATGGGAAAAATGTTTCAAAACGCTTCTTCTCTGAAACCACTTGGACAGTTGAAATCAAACTGCCCAGGAATGATCATTGGAAGGTCCTCTACAAATTTATGTTTTTTATGTCGATCGGAAATCCAAGATGGCCACCACCGCAATACATAGATTAACATTGGACCCTATGGGAAAATGTTCAAATGCTTTCTTCTCAGAAACTACAAATATGATTAAAGCCAAACTGTACATGAATGTTCATTGGATGGTCCTCTACAAACTGTGCGTTTTTTGTTCCGATATGAAATTCAAAATGGCGGCTACGGCAGGACTTAGTTTAACATTGAACCCTATGGGAAAAATGTTTCAAAACGCTTCTTCTCTGAAACCACTAGGACAGTTGAAACCAAACTGCCCAGGAATGATCATTGGAAGGTCCTCTACAAAGTTTCTGTTTTTTATGCCGATCGGAAATCCAAGATGGCCACCACTGCAATACATAGTTTAACATTGGACCCTATGGGAAAAATGTTTCAAAACGCTTCTTCTCTGAAACCACTTGGACAATTGAAACCAAACTGCCCAGGAATGATCATTGGAAGGTTCTCTACAAAGTTTATGTTTTTTATGTCGATCGGAAATCCAAGATGGCCACCACCGCAATACATAGATTAACATTGGACCCTATAGGAAAATGTTCAAATGCCTTCTTCTCAGAAACTACAAATATGATTAAAGCCAAACTGTACATGAATGTTCATTGGATGGTCCTCTACAAACTGGGCGTTTTTTGTTCCGATATGAAATTCAAAATGGCGGCTACGGCAGGACTTAGTTTAACATTGAACCCTATGGGAAAAATGTTTCAAAACGCTTCTTCTCTGAAACCACTAGGACAGTTGAAACCAAACTGCCCAGGAATGATCATTGGAAGGTCCTCTACAAAGTTTCTGTTTTTTATGCCGATCGGAAATCCAAGATGGCCACCACCGCAATACATAGATTAACATTGGACCCTATGGGAAAATGTTCAAATGCCTTCTTCTCAGAAACTACAAATATGATTAAACCCAAACTGTACATGAATGTTCATTAGATGGTCCTCTACAAACTGTACGTTTTTTGTTCTGATATGAAATTCAAAATGGCAGCTACGGCAGGACTTAGTTTAACATTGGACCCTATGGGAAAAATGTTTCAAAACGCTTCTTCTCTGAAACCACTAGGATAATTGAAACCAAACTGCCCAGGAATGATCATTGGAAGGTCCTCTACGAAGTTTCTGTTTTTTATGCCGATCGGAAATCCAAGATGGCTGCCACCACAGGTCATAGTATTAACACAGACCATATGGGGAAAATACAGAAATATATTCTTCTCTGAAGCTATTGCACTGATTGAACCTAAACTGTGCATCAATCATTGGAAGGTCCTTTGCAAACTTTGTGTTTTTTATGTTGATCGTAATTCCAAGATGACTACCACTGCAGGACATAGTTTTTACATAGGACCAATTGGTTCTTTTTATTACCAGGTGAACGATACAGGCTCTTGAGAGCCTCTGGTTGATAGTGTGTGTACTCGCCTGAAGTGCAAAAGATCGTGGGTCCAATCCCTGACTATGCAATTGGTATTTGCTGCTGTTTTGCTATTAAGCAGGCAGCATTCAGGAGTAAAAACAAAGACTGGTGGCTGAGAGTTAAGAGTTTTGTTTCTGACTGGAGCCACATATCTACATGCCTACTATTGTTTCAGTGGGGTAGCACCAAAAAAAAACCCCAGCTCAACATCTTGGTCTAGTACAAAGCAGGCATCATAATTTTTCCACCTAAAAGTAACTTTTTCTCGCCATGATTATTTATAAAATGCTTCTGGTGTTAAATGAAAAACAGCATTAAATTGATACAAATTTGATATTTCAAGTTCTCTATGTTTAATCACAATTTATGTTTTTTTTTAATTTTAGGGAGGCCGATTCTATTGAAATACACTCTAAGTCCCTAGTATCTCTTTTGGAGGTCTGTCAGAAGTATGACCTCAATCCAGCAGCACCTGATAAAGATCCTCCTCATGCTAAAATTTCTTCAGATATCATGAGCTGTATATTTATGGTAAGATGTATTTTGTAAGATGGCCTTTAAAAAATGTCCAGATACGGATTTACAAGAAGAAGAGTAATAGGAAGCTGTAAATCGAAGGACATGCATACAATGGCCGAAAAATATTATTGATATTAAAGTTTGAAGATACCGAAGTGGTACTCAGAAGTCGTAATTCACAGTTGAACTGACTATGCAATTGCCAAAGAAAGAGTACAAAAAGTTGAACAATGATCGACAAAACACTATACACGGTGGATGAGGACATATCCTCCCAGTATTCACGGCTGTGTCTCCACAGTGTATTTCAATGAACAACTCCATTACATATATTATGGATGTTTAATGCATCTGTCATAAAAATTTCAGTTAAATTATGATAGTGATGGCATGTCACTGATAAATACTTTATCACATGCATTTGTATCACATAAATGATACATCATAGGTGGGAATTGAACTCATAAACTTCAGTGGTGATAGGCACTGAATGTATAGGTTGATATAAATCCAACTATCATATGATGATCATAGCCACACACCAGCCACTCAGGGGTCGCGCTGTCGGTTCGCCAATGTCGCAATTTGCGATTTTTTTTCTTGACTGGTGACTGAAATCGGATTCTGGCGATTTTTTTGGCACCTAGATTTCCTTGTGTAAATTTATAGATAATCACTGTGTACCGTAACAAATATCAATAATCCATAAAATACAGGTAAGTTTTATTGTCTGCTAGCGCGTGTCGGTATTTAACTGTCAAAGGAAAACAGGTAAACAATTTATTGAGGTGTGAAATCTTGATCGCCAATTATTATTTATGATCGTATTATTGTTGTTAATTGAAGTGTAATTAGATGATCATGTTTTGAAAAAAGTTGTTTTACATGAATTATATAGAGGAAAATCTGAGATGACAGACACTATTTCCAGTTACGGTATATTCAAACTAGTAGCCGACATGCAGTCAATAAAAAGTTATTTTTAACTTCCTTGCTATTTTTAGCACATAGTTACCGTGATGCACAACATACAAATTTTCGAATGTCATAAAAAATAAAAATTGTGACATAAACAAATGTGCCATATTTTATTATATTGGCACTTAATTTTCACTTTATTAAATAAATAAACAACTGCTAGTACCGAATGGAATCTGTGTTGAAGAACGATCTAATTCTGGTTGCAGAGCGATCTTCTGCTTGTCGCATGTCAGCTGAGCTAAACAACGTTTCTGTGAAGGCATGTTTGAAACTGATGAAACATACTTTATTTTTATGGATATTTATAACAACGAGCGGCTGTGACACCATACAACAGGTGTCAAATTTTGTGATGTAATCTGTTGATTGACAGATCATACACATTGATCGATATTTTTAACAAGAGAAAGGCAGTTTTAGTATAAATTTTAAAAAAAACTTACGAAAAAGGCACGAGGGCGTTTTGGTGACAGCTCTGAATGTATGTCTGTATCATATTGTATGTTAACTGTTGTTATATGATGATGTCTATGTTGTTATTTATTGATTATTTATTGTAATAAATTATATAAATCTTTTTGTTTTTGATGATGAAATCGAAATGAAAAACAGAAGTACAATACAGACATTAACATTTGTACAAACAAATCCGGACCATTTATCACTGGGGTAAAGCTGATGACCGTAACTGCAATTACGGTCATCCCAAGATGGCAGACGTAAAATCAGGTAAAAATATTTTTTGTCAATTAAATTGTTTCTATAATGTATTTTAAATGACACATGCATTAGTACGATAGTAATCTATGAACTTTCCACAAGGAAATCACAAATTACGACTGAAAAATGTACATGATTAACCGATCATAATTGTTTTGAAAGATGACCATAATCTCAGTTTTCAGCTACGGTCATCTTAGCGATTTTTCAGTCGTAATTTGTGATTTCCTTGTGATAAGTTCATAGATTACTATCGTACCAATGCATGTGCCATTTAGAATACGTTATAGAAACAATTTAATCGACAAAAAAGATTCTTACACGATTCCACGTACGCCATCTTGGGATGACCGTAATTGCAGTTACGATCATCAGCTTTACCCCAGTGATTTATACATGAAACTGAACATGCCAGGTACATGCAATCATCCACAGTTTCGGTTCGAAAAAATTGGCTCCTTGTAAAAATTTTAGATGGCTCCTAAACAGGCTCCTAACTTTCAAAACTGGGGAAGAACAAACACAAATGAGTCAAAACTGTTATTTATTATATAAATTATTTTGTTATTTTTAATTTTGGGGTCCATCGTGGTCGTAATCGTAAGGTAGTTAGCTTTACAACTACCTATGCAATCAGCGCATATCACCACTGATGTTGTGAGTTCGAATCTCTATCAGGGCGAGGTGTACAACATCATGTGATAAAGTTTGTCAGTGACTTGCAACAGGTCGGTGGTTTTCTCCGGGTCCTCCAGTTCCTCCACCAATAAAACTGACCGGCACGATATAACTGAAATATTGTTGAAAGTGGCGTTAATAGGATTTAAAAAAATTGTACTTTTAAATCCCTTATCGCATGGGCTCATATAACTTTGTCCGTTATCATGCTTTTGTCAATTGTATTTATTTTCGGTATTTGGTTCAGATTATCAATTTTTTTTTTATTGATTGAATTACCCACAATCCTTTTCGCTGTATGGCGTGAAACGAAGCAGACACGAAAATATCAGGGAGACTATCTAGTTAAAAAAAACAAAAAAAACCTGAAAAATCCTAATGTCAGGGAGTATTTTAATTATAATATTAAGTCGATATTGATTGGCAAAACTGTTGTCATGTTACATGTATTATGAATGCCTGGCTACACACGTACAGTGACGTATTTTTAGACTGGTAGCGTGCGGCGTCGTCACCACGTGCTCAGCTTATTATGAGATAGGTGCTTAATGAGTTTCATTGGTTTATAGATCGAATGTTGATTAAGACACAATAAAAGATTTTTAATCTGTCAGTTTGCTAGATCAGGAGTGTACTTTCAGGTTTGATTTCTCTCCCTCCCCCTTTTTGGTGTCAATTTATGATTTCCAAATGTCGCCACATGCGTGATACATACACACAAAATAATAATATTAAAATTAAATGATGCACTTACTTATCTAAGCCAATGTTAAGACATCAAAGTCCTGCAAAGTCCGGCCACAGAATAAAAAAAAAAAAAAAAAAAATTGGGGGATATGTGGTTTGTCAGTTTGTGACTCGAGCCATAATGGGTACACATTTACTGCAAAGACGGCAATTGTCTTTATTTAACAGATACTCATAGATAAATTATTTTAAGAAGGGTAGTGTTGGTATTTTGTGCCCATGGAATTGGTCTTGCACATAAGAAAATGCATGCATGGTGCAATTGCGCTTAGGTCACTTGAAAATTTGCTCACATTCCTTTTGTAGTGGCATAACAACTGCTGGTGTTTCACTTGGTATATAATGTTTTACTAATGTTACAATGTCCATATAAATTTAAGCATATTACACAGAATAATGACGTTGCATGTAATTTAATTATTAGATATGTTTTAGTATATGATGTGGTATACTGATGTTGCACATATCATGATTATCAGATAAATTTCAGTATATAAAAGGGTATATACCGATGGTGGAGAAACATGATACTGTAATCGGATAAATTTCAGTATATAATAGGGTATACCGATTTGGCATATAGCACGATTCTCAGATAAATTTCAGTATATAACATGGTATGCAGTTGTTGCATATAATATAATTATTATAAATTTAAGCATATAACGTAGTATACCGATGGTTGCGAAAACATGATTATCAGATAAATTTCAGTGTATAACATTGGTTTACTGATGGTTGCGAAAATATGATTATCAGATAAATTTCAGTATATAACATTGGTTTACCGATGGTTATGAAAACATGATTATCAGATAAATTTCAGTATATAAATGTGTTATACAGATGGTGCATAAAGCATGATTTTCAGATGTTTAATTGATATGTACTAACCTTATAATCAAGTTTAGCTGATATGTACTTAATATCTTATTAGTTCACCTGGACCAAAGGTCCAGGTGAACTATTGCCATCACTTGTCGTCTGTCGTCCGTTGTCTGTAAACTTTTCACATTTCAAGCTTCTTCTCCGAAACCACTGGGCCAATTGGAACCAAACTTAGCAGGAATGTTCCTTGGGTGGTCCTCTACAAAGTTTCTGTTTTTCGTTCCAGTCGGATATTCAACATGGCTGCCAGGGCCAATAATATGCTCAGATTGACCGAAATTTCAAAGATCTTCTTCTCTGAAACTAATGAACTGACTGAACCCAAACTGTAAATGAATGATCATTGGAATATCCTTTACCAAGATTCAGTTTTTTATGCCAATCAGAAATCCAAGATGGCCGTCACCACAGGACATAGATTAACATTGGACCCTATGGGAAAATGTTCAAAGGCCTTCTTTTCAGAAACTACAAATATGATTAAAGCCAAACTGTACATGAATGTTCATTGGATGGTCCTCTACAAACTTTAGGTTTTTTGTTCCGATATAAAATGGAAGATGGCAGCTACAGCAGGACTTAGTTTAACATTGGACCCAATGGGGAAAATGTTTCAAAACGCTTCTTCTCTGAAACCACTTGGACAATTGAAACCAAACTACCCAGGAATGATCATTGGAAGGTCCTCTATAAAGTTTCTGTTTTTTATGCCGATCGGAAATCCAAGATGGCCACCACTGCAGGAAATAGATTAACATTGGACCCTATGGGAAAATGTTCAAATGCCATCTTCTCAGAAACTACAAATCAGACTGAATCCAAACTGTACATGAATGTTCATTGGATGGTCCTCTACAAAGTTTAGGTTTTTTGTTCCGATATAAAATGGAAGATGGCGGCTACAGCAGGACTTAGTTTAACATTGGACCCTATGGGAAAAATGTCTCAAAACGCTTCCTCTCTGAAACCACATGGACAATTTAAACCAAACTGCCCAAGAATGATCATTGGAAGGTCCTCTACAAATTTATATTTTTTATGCCGATCGGAAATCCAAGATGACTGCCACCGCAGGAAATAGATTAACATTGGACCCTATGGGAAAATGTTTAAATGCCTTCTTTTCAGAAACTACAAATATGATTAAAGCCAAACTGAACATGAATGGTCATTGGATGGTCCTCTACAAACTTTAGGTTTTTTGTTTCGATATGAAATTCAAAATAGCAGCTACGGCAGGACTTAGTTTAACATTGGACCCTATGGGAAAAATGTTTCAAAACGCTTCTTCTCTGAAACCACTTGGACAATTGAAACCAAACTACCCAGGAATGATTATTGGAAGGTCCTCTATAAAGTTTCTGTTTTTTATGTCGATCGGAAATCCAAGATGGCTGTCACTGCAGGACATAGATTAACATTGGACTCTATGGGAAAATGTTCAAATGCCTTCTTCTCAAAAACTACAAATCAGACTGAATCCAAACTAGACAGGAATGTTCATTGGATGGTCCTCTACAAAGTTTAGGTTTTTTGTTCCGATATTAAATGGAAGATGGCGGCTACAACAGGACTTAGTTTAATATTGGACCCTATGGGAAAAGTGTCTCAAAACGCTTCCTCTCTGAAACCACATGGACAATGTAAACCAAACTGCCCAAGAATGATCATTGGAAGGTCCTCTACAAAATCTAGATTTTTATATGCCGATCGGAAATCCAAGATGGCCACCACTGCAGGAAATAGATTAACATTGGACCCTATGAGAAAATGTTTAAATGCCTTCTTTTCAGAAACTACAAATATGATTAAAGCCAAACTGAACATGAATGTTCATTGGATGGTCCTCTACAAACTTTAGGTTTTTTGTTTCGATATGAAATTCAAAATAGCAGCTACGGCAGGACTTAATTTAACATTGAACCCTATGGGAAAAATGTTTCAAAACGCTTCTTCTCTGAAACCACTTGGACAATTGAAACCAAACTACCCAGGAATGATCATTGGAAGGTCCTCGATAAAGTTTCTGTTTTTTATGTCGATCGGAAATCCAAGATGGCTGCCACTGCAGGACATAGATTAACATTGGACCCTATGGGAAAATGTTCAAATGTCTTCTTCTCAAAAACTACAAATCAGACTGAATCCAAACTAGACAGGAATGTTCATTGGATGGTCCTCTACAAAGTATAGGTTTTTTGTTCCGATATAAAATGGAAGATGGCGGCTACAACAGGACTTAGTTTAATATTGGACCCTATGGGGAAAATGTCTCAAAACGCTTCCTCTCTGAAACCACTTGGACAATTTAAACCAAACTGCCCAAGAATGATCATTGGAAGGTCCTCTACAAAATCTAGAATTTTATATGCCGATCGGAAATCCAAGATGGCCACCACTGCAGGAAATAGATTAACATTGGACCCTATAGGAAAATGTTCAAATGCCTTCTTTTCAGAAACTACAAATATGATTAAAGCCAAACTGAACATGAATGTTCATTGGATGGTCCTCTACAAATTTAGGTTTTTTGTTCCGATATGAAATTCAAAATGGCGGCTACAGCAGGACTTAGTTTAACATTGGACCCTATGGGAAAAATGTTTCAAAACGTTTCTTCTCTTAAACCACTTGGACAGTTGAAACCAAACTGCCCAGGAATAATCATTTGAAGGTCTTCTTAAAAGTGTGGGTTTTTTATGCCGATCCGAAATCCAAGATGGCTTCCACCACAGGTCATATGGGAAAATACAGAAATATTTTCTTCTCTGAAGCTATTGCACTGATTGAACCTAAACTGTGCATCAATCATTAGAAGGTTCTTTACAAACTTTGTGTTTTCTATGTTGATCGGAATTCCAAGATGACTACCACTGCAGGACATAGTTTTTACATAGGACCAATTGGTTCTTTTTATAACCAGGTGAACGATACAGGCTCTTGAGAGCCTCTGGTTATCAGATGTTTAACTGATGTGTCCTTTATATCTTATTATCAGATGTTTAGCTGATATGAACTGTTTAACTGATGTGTACTTATCTTATTATCAGATGTTTAACTGATGTGTACTTATCTTATTATCAGATGTTTAACTGATGTGTACTTATCTTATTATCAGATGTTTAACTGATGTGTACTTATCTTATTTTCAGATGTTTCGCTGATATGAACATATCTTATTATCAGATGTTTAACTGATGTGTACTTACCTTATTTTCAAATGTTTAGCTGATATGTACTACCGGTAACTTATTATCAGATTTTAGCTGATAATTACTAACCTTATTATCAGATGTTTAGCTGATATGAACCTACCTTGTTAGCAGATGTTTAGCTGATATGAACCTACCTTGTTATCAGATGTTAAGCTGATGTACTTACCTTATTATGAGATGTTTAGCTGATATGTACTTATATTATTATCAGATGTTTAGCTGATACATACTTATCTTAATTTCAGATGTTTAGCTGATATGAACTTACCTTATTATCAGATGTTTAGCTGATATGTACCTACCTTATTTTCAGATGTTAAACTGACATGTACTTATCTTTTATCAGATGTTTCGCTTATATGAAGTGTCTTATTTTCATATGTTTAGTTGATATGAACATATCTTCTTATCAGATCAGATCTTTAGCTGATAATTACTAACCTTAATATCAGATGTTTATCTGTTATATATTTATCTTATTTCCAGATATTTAGCTGATATGAACTTATCTTATTAGTTTAACAGATATGAACTTACCTTAATTTCAGATGTTTAGCTGATATGCACTTACCTTATTATCAGATGTTTAGCTGATATGTACTTATCTTATTATCAGATGTTTAGCTGATATGTACTTATATTATTGTCAGATGTTTAGCTGATATGTACTTATATTATTATCAGATGTTTAGCTGATATGTACTTATCTTACTATCAGATGTTTAGCTGGTATGTACTTATATTATTTCAAATGTTTAGCTGATATGTACTAACCTTATTATCGGATGTTTGGCTGTTACATATTGTCATATTTTCAGATGTTTAACTGATAAGAACTTATCTTTTTTTTATATGAGCATCAGAGATAAACACCATCAAACAAACAAAAACAAACAATATTATTTATTTTATCTTGATGGTTTTTGTAACAGCATTACAGCAAACCAAAGGTAATGTCCTTGGCCATTCCAGTTGTTGTCAATTTTCTACGATGTAACAATAAAGAATTGACCAGAAATGTCTCCAGTTATCTTTCCTTGGCAGCTCTTGATAATGCTGATACATTAGCAAAATATATGGAACTCATCATCAGTACTATTTTGAGAGGTTAGTCATAGTAGAGTTATCTTTTCCTTGAGAAGTTTTGATAATGCTAGTACATTAACAAAATACATGAAATTCATCATTGATGTTATTAAAGTTAATTTATGATAAATATACAAATTTGCACAAATGAAGATGACAGGTCTATAAGGTTCAAACCCTGATCTAAAGATTAACTTCCCCAGTTCTTTGTAACACTAGAAAAGTAGTAGAGAAAACATTCTTTAATTTCTCATTCCTCGTAAGATTATAAATAATATGGTTTGGTTTGGTTTATGGTGTTTAGCGTCACTTTCAACAATATTTCAGTGATATCGTATAAATAATATGATTTCAGACATATATTAAAGGTAAAAGGTCAAATTCATTTAGGAATCAATACCGACTATATGTACAGTGTAGTTTAAAAATATGTGTACAGTTGAACCTGACCATGTGGTCACCTCTATTAAGCAATCACCTGTATTAAAAGGTCACCTTTTACTTGTCATGTCATATAACTTTTCATATGAATTGAACCGTTTTTAAGAGGTCACCTGTTTTGTAAGGCCACTTTCTCTTTGTCCCAATGGTGACCTCTTAATACAGGTTAGACTGTATTTAAAAATATGAAATAAAACAAGTACTTTAAGGCTAAAATGCACTTGTAAGTTGATATCCTTCCAAGGATGATCCACAAAAGTGTTTCCGCTTATTTCCAATGGGGTCCTTAAGGTGTATATCCTTTAATAAAGCATATTTAAGAAGGAATGTAAAATTTATTATCTTGGTAAAAATAATTCTAATGCAATTTGTTTGTCGCTATGCGTTGCTAGGTAAACTCAATTTGTGGCTGTAAAACCAACGATTTATGTCCGCAAAGCTTAAAGGACAATACAGTTATCTCATAATTTGTTTTACAGGAAATTATCTTTTGAGTACTGTATTGCCCCAGATTTATTCCCAGAACAGGCAAGCTGTCCTCAACAGTGTAGACAAACTGGTGAATGTCATCAGTGTATGTGATGTGTCAGAGAGGGCTAGTCTTATACAGGTGTTTGGAATGATATCAAAACATGAACCTAAGGTAATAGTTATAGCAGTAGTAAAGGAAACCAGTCATAGTTTAGATAAGCTAAAAGTATTTTACATGTCCACTCCTTGGTTGAAACTCTGATCAAATTGTTAGAAATATCTTCTTTTTGCTGAAGAAAGCTAGACAAAAAATATTGTTCCAATTTCCGTGATTCTAGGTCAAAGCACAAATCCACAAGCATGCAAGAGATAAGTTATACAGAACCAGATATTTTTGATTTTTATATAAACATACTGCCTTTAGTTTAGGGTGTTATGGTAGATTACCACACGAGGGAAAAAATATCACACTCTGGGAAAAGAATATTACGCGAGACGAAAGGCAGTATGTTTTTTATTATACTGAATGCCAGTAGTAAAGAGGACTTTGAATTTTTATTGAAGTCAGTTAGCCAATGGGACACACTATGTACATATCACTACCTAAATAAAGCAACAACTACTATCATTTCAACAAGTAATATTTTCATTAACAATAACAGGAAACAAAATGTCAACAATAAATATATAGATAAATGATAACAAAAAACAAATGTTCATTTGAACAATAACAACAAGAAAAAACAAAGATGGGTAAAGAATTTAGATATTGCTAAGTTTCTATTTCATGTGAAAGTGAATATTCACAGAACAGTTACTGTTAGAAATTTGCGGCATTGTCATAACATTACGGTTTCTTGCTTCTAACAAGCTAAAAAACAACAAACTTACCGGAAATGACTAATCGGCAAAACTCGGACGGAGCAGGTGTTATTTTCCGGTTCAACAAAGTTCGGCTTGGGAGGGTGTTATTGCAGGGGGTGATGTTACAGCAGAGAGTGTTATTACAATCTGATTCCTACACCAAAAAAAGCTATTGAGGAAAGTCAAATGCCTATTATCCAATGAAATTAATAGATTTTTGCATGAAGTATAATAATATTATATATCATTCACTTCCGATAATCTCAAATAACTAAATTCAAAGGGGTAGATTGGGATCCCATTTAACTCTGCCACATTTTTATTATATCCCCGCTCCCCGAAGGGGGAGGGGTGTATACTGTTTTTTATACCCCCGCTCCCCGAAGGGGGAGGGGGGATATACTGTTTTACCTCTGTCCGTCGTCCAAGATATTTTTCGTCGCATTTTTCTCAGTAACTGTTGATGGCACAAATCTGATATTTGGTCACAAGCGTCATATAGGTATACCATATTGTGGATAGCGTTTTTGGACCCGTCAGATTCCTACTTCCTGTTTGCCG
The DNA here is from genome assembly GCA_963680875.1 of Bathymodiolus brooksi. Lineage (NCBI taxonomy): Eukaryota > Metazoa > Mollusca > Bivalvia > Mytilida > Modiolidae > Bathymodiolus > Bathymodiolus brooksi. Next base: position 60,377,796 of record OY804590.1, on the reverse strand, counting down.
ACTTTGTTGATTACATTGAACATACATTTTGTATATGCTCATTTTTCGTTGCATTTTTCTCAGCAACTATTGATGGCAGAAATCTGATATTTGATCACAAGCTTCATATAGGTATCCCATATCGTGGGAAGCGTTTTTGGATCCATCAGATTTCTTTTTCCTGTTTGCCGATTTTGTTGATTTTTATACACATTTAACATACATTTGTATATGCACATTTTTCGTCGCATTTTTCTAAGCAACTCTTGATGACAGGAATCTGATATTTGGTCACAAGCTTCATATAGGTATGCCATATTGTGGCAAGCGTTTTTGGACCCGTCAGATTCCTACTTCCTGTTTGCCGACTTAGTTGGTTTTTATACACATTGAACACATATGCACATTTTTCGTCACATTTTTCTCAGCAACTATTGATGGCAGAGATCTGATATTTGGTCACAAGCTTCATATAGGTACCCCATATCCTGTTTGCCTAAGAGCGGGGATATCTTAAGTGAGCATTAGCTCACAGTTCATCTTGTTGTGTCTGTCCCAAGCCAGGACCTGGATTTCCAATGTCGTATGTTGTGGTCTGTTTTGTGTTCAGTGAGTTCAGGGGTCAGAGAGATTGTTTGTTTTGTTGATATTGGTGGAATTGTTGACCTTCACTATTGAAACTTTTTTTTCTTAATCTACCACTTCCAGCCGGTGAATAAACTATGTAATCACCACTTTAACTTGACAAGATCTCCGTTCCGTTCAAGTTCTCTTATACTTACTTCAAATATACTTATAGAATTAAATACACTGCAATACAGGAAATCCCCCCTTCTAGCTTCTAATAATAAGCTATAAATATTAAATAATTTCTTTCCTGTTTAGAAGGTTGAAGGTTTTGTATAGTAATTATCTTGTATGTACTACCTGGGAACACCAGTCATAGTGTTTACTACCTGGGAATACAAGTCACAGTGTTTACTACCTGGGAACATTAGTCAGTGTTTACTACCTGGGAACACAAGTCATAGTGTATACTACCTAAGAACACCAGTCACAGTGTTTACTACCTGGGAACACAAGTCACAGTGTTTACTACCAGGGAACACCAGTCACAGTGTTTACTACCTGGGAACACAAATCACAGTGTTTACTACCTGGGAACACCAGTCACTGTTTACTACCTGGGAACACAAGTCACAGTGTTTACTACCTGGGAACACAAGTCACAGTGTTTACTACCTGGGAACACCAGTCACAGTGTTTACTACATGGGAACACCAGTCAGTGTTTACTACCTAGGAACACCAGTCACAGTGTTTACTACCTGGGAACACCAGTCAGTGTTTACTAACTAGGAATACCAGTCACAGTGTTTACTACCTGGGAACACCAGTCACTGTTTACTACATGGGAACACCAGTCACAGTGTTTACTACCTAGGAACACCAGTCACAGTGTTTACTACCTGGGAACACCAGTCACAGTGTTTACTACCTAGGAATACCAGTCACAGTGTTTACTACCTAGGAATACCAGTCACAGTTTTTACTACCTGGGAACACAAGTCACAGTGTATACTACCTAGGAATACCAGTCACAGTGTTTACTACCTAGGAACACCAGTCACAGTGTTTACTACATGGGAACACCCGTCACAGTGTTTACTACCTAGGACTTAGTTGGTTTTTATACACATTGAACACATATGCACATTTTTCGTCACATTTTTCTCAGCAACTATTGATGGCAGAGATCTGATATTTGGTCACAAGCTTCATATAGGTACCCCATATCCTGTTTGCCTAAGAGCGGGGATATCTTAAGTGAGCATTAGCTCACAGTTCATCTTGTTGTGTCTGTCCCAAGCCAGGACCTGGATTTCCAATGTCGTATGTTGTGGTCTGTTTTGTGTTCAGTGAGTTCAGGGGTCAGAGAGATTGTTTGTTTTGTTGATATTGGTGGAATTGTTGACCTTCACTATTGAAACTTTTTTTTCTTAATCTACCACTTCCAGCCGGTGAATAAACTATGTAATCACCACTTTAACTTGACAAGATCTCCGTTCCGTTCAAGTTCTCTTATACTTACTTCAAATATACTTATAGAATTAAATACACTGCAATACAGGAAATCCCCCCTTCTAGCTTCTAATAATAAGCTATAAATATTAAATAATTTCTTTCCTGTTTAGAAGGTTGAAGGTTTTGTATAGTAATTATCTTGTATGTACTACCTGGGAACACCAGTCATAGTGTTTACTACCTGGGAATACAAGTCACAGTGTTTACTACCTGGGAACATTAGTCAGTGTTTACTACCTGGGAACACAAGTCATAGTGTATACTACCTAAGAACACCAGTCACAGTGTTTACTACCTGGGAACACAAGTCACAGTGTTTACTACCAGGGAACACCAGTCACAGTGTTTACTACCTGGGAACACAAATCACAGTGTTTACTACCTGGGAACACCAGTCACTGTTTACTACCTGGGAACACAAGTCACAGTGTTTACTACCTGGGAACACAAGTCACAGTGTTTACTACCTGGGAACACCAGTCACAGTGTTTACTACATGGGAACACCAGTCAGTGTTTACTACCTAGGAACACCAGTCACAGTGTTTACTACCTGGGAACACCAGTCAGTGTTTACTAACTAGGAATACCAGTCACAGTGTTTACTACCTGGGAACACCAGTCACTGTTTACTACATGGGAACACCAGTCACAGTGTTTACTACCTAGGAACACCAGTCACAGTGTTTACTACCTGGGAACACCAGTCACAGTGTTTACTACCTAGGAATACCAGTCACAGTGTTTACTACCTAGGAACACAAGTCACAGTGTATACTACCTAGGAACACAAGTCACAGTGTATACTACCTAGGAACACAAGTCACAGTGTATACTACCTAGGAACACAAGTCACAGTGTATGCTACCTAGGAACACAAGTCACAGTGTTTACTACCTAGGAATACCAGTCACAGTGTTTACTACCTAGGAATACCAGTCACAGTGTTTACTACCTAGGAACACCAGTCACAATGTTTACTACCTGGGAACACCAGTCACAGTGTTTACTACCTAGGAACACCAGTCACCGTGTTTACTACCTGGGAACACCAGTCACAGTGTTTACTACCTAGGAACACCAGTCACCGTGTTTACTACCTGGGAACACCAGTCACAGTGTTTACTACCTAGGAACACAAGTCACAGTCTACACTGAGTGTATACTACCTAGGAACACCAGTTAAAGTGTATACTACCTAGGAACACAAGTCACAGTGTTTACTACCTAGGAATACCAGTCACAGTGTTTACTACCTAGGAATACCAGTCACAGTGTTTACTACCTAGGAACACCAGTCACAATGTTTACTACCTAGGAACACAAGTCACAGTGTATACTACCTAGGAACACAAGTCTCAGTGTTTACTACCTAGGAACACAAGTCACAGTGTATACTACCTAGGAACACAAGTCACAGTGTTTACTACCTAGGAATACCAGTCACAGTGTATACTACCTAGGAACACCAGTCACAGGATTTTCTTTGGCAGCACACTTTTACTTAATTGTAGATTGTATACCTGGATTTAAATACTTACCTTAATCTATTTTTCGATTTAATTGTACGGAATAAAATAAAATACCATACTTTATGACAATGAAGTAAAATACTAATATCTAATAAAAAAATAATAATAAATAGATAAAAATAAAATTAACTTGTTCTTGCCATGATATAGCTGAAAAATTGCTGAGTTTGCATTTATCAACAATCAAATCAATCTAAAAAATAAAAGACATGCTGTTACACATGTGAAAAAGTTTTGATCTTATCATTGAGACAGTTGATTGTGAATATGATTTTTATTTTTTTTATTTTTTTTTTATTATGTTATGTTTTATTTGATTTCTATATAAGAAAAAAAATATGTTTTTGTAGATTTTGGAGCCACACATAACAGAATTCTGCAAATACCTGTCATTCAGTACTCTGGCAGCACTAGTTCTCATGATGTTTGTTGACATGGCAACAGCCAATCCTAAAGCATTCGTGGATCACCTCCCATTGTTGAAAGACTTGGCAGAACAACAACCAATGTATTTTGTACAAGTAATACAGATAGTGGGAGCTGTAGGCAATATAGATGAGGTTTGTTATTTAAGCTGAAAGAAATAAATAATTGTAGGGTGTTTAATGCCACTTTTAACAATATTTCAGTTATATCATGGCGGTCAGTTTTATTGGTGGAGGAAACTGGAGTACCCAGAGAAAACCACTGACTTGCCGCAAGGCACTGACAAACTTTATCACATAATGTTGTATCGAGTACACTCCATCATGAGCGGGATTCAAACTCACAACGTTAGTGGTGATAGGCACTGATTGCACGTACAGGTAATTGTAAATTCAACTACAATGCGATCACAGCCACAACGCCCCCACAAAATAATGATATCAACAACAAATATTTCTCACCATATATATTTTCTTACACTAGGTGGGGGATCCACAAATTTACATATCCATAAAAATGTGATTATTCTTCAAACTACGGAAAAATTGTTATTTAAAAGAATTTTAATGAATTCACAATAACAAAAATTACTGACTATCGATTTCTTCAGAGATATCATACAGACTTTGTCACAAACATTTTACCATAGAAAGTTCCTTCAACAGATAATTTGTACATACATGTAGAGTGAAACCTGTCTAATCCAAACCCTGAATAAAAAAATCCTGTGTAAGCCGAAATTTAAGAAGTCCCACCTGTATAGACCAAACACATGTTTATTCCAAACACAAAAATTTGTCACAAGAATGTTAGGTTTAGACAGATTTCACTGTCTGTATATATATATACAGTTGAATCTTGTTATGTCAAACTCGGTTTACTCGAAATTTCAGTTAAATTTTTAAGCTTGGTGCTTTTCAACTTAATTTACTCCTCTTATATCAAATTTCGAGGTGTCGAAATTTCGGGTATCTCGAAGTAGATTTTCAGTCCCTAATATTGTATATTAGGGACTGAAAATCTACTTTGAGATACCCGAAATCCATTCAAATTATGTTCGTTATGTCGAAATTATAAATTATAAATTAAATCAATTAACAAACCTGTCAAGGTGTCAACAGTATAGCGTCCGGTGTTAACCGTGTTAGGTGATATTTATTTTGATAACTGATAATTATCATTTGTAAAGAAAGCAATTTGATATCTTATTTGAAGTTTTCAAGTCATAATCATAGGAATGAAATATTATTTAATAATAAATTTTAAAGCGCTTGATGTTGTGACACCTTGAGTGTAGTGGAAACTCCGAAGCCATTAAACAGCTCTTTGTGTACAGCGATATCATTCTTTTTTAGCTCACCTTGCCAAAGGCAATGTGAGCTTTTGCCATCACTTGGCGTCCGTCGTCTGTCGTCCGTTAACTTTTCACATTTTAATCTTCTCCTCTGAAACCCCTCGGCCAAATGAACTGAAACTTGGTAGCAACCATCTATGGAAGGTCCTCTCTAAAGATTGCTGATTTTTTCTCGATCCATTAACAAACATAACCGCCACAAGCAATTCTTGTTTCTGATTGGTCGATTTAAAAAAAAATTCTCCTCTGACACTGGTTGGCCAAATGAACTGAAACTTATTAGGAAGCATCTATGGAAGGTCCCCTATAAAGATTGCTCATTTCGTTCCGATCCATTAACAAACATGGCCACCACAGGCAATTGTTGTTTCTGATTGGTTGATTTTTAAAAAATCTACTCCTCTGAAACCGCTTAACCAAATGAACAGTAACTTGGTAGGAAGCATCTATGGAAGGTCCTCTATAGATGTTGCTCATTTCGTTCCGATCCGTTAACAAACATGGCCGCCACAGGCAATTGTTGTTTCTGGTTAGTTGATTTCTAAGAAATTTTCTCCTCTGAAACTGCTTAGCCAAATGAACCGTAACTTATAAGAAGCATCTTTGGAAGGATTACACATTTTGTCCTGATTCATTAACAAACATGGCCACCACAGGCAATTCTTGTTTCTGATTGGCCGATTTTTTTAAATCTTCTCCTCTGAACCCACTTGGTCAAATGAACCGAAACTTAGTAGGAAGCATTTATGGAAGGTCCTCTATAATGATTGCTCATTTCGTTCCGATCCGTTAACAAACATTGCCACCTCAGACAATTCTTGTTTCTGATTGTTTGATTTCTAAAAAATCGTCTCCTCTGAAACTGCTTAGCCAAATGAACTGTAACTTGGTAGGAAGCATCTATGGAAGGTCCTCTATAGGGATTGCTCATTTCGTCTTGATCCGTCGACAAACATGGCCACCATAGGCAATTCTTGTTTCTGATTGGTTGATTTCTAAAAAATCTTCTACTCTGAAACTCCTTGGCCAAATGAATCGAAATTTGGTAGGAAGCATCATTGGAAGATCCTCTATAAAGACTGCTCATATTTAGATCCGATCCGCTAACAAATATGGCCACCACAGGCAATTCTTGTTTCTGATTGGTTGATTTCTAAAAAATCTTCTTCTCTGAAACCGCTTGGCTAAATGAATCGAAACTTAGTAAGAAGCATCCTTGGAAGGTCCTCTATAAAGATTGCTTATTTCGTTCCGATCCATTAACAAACATGGCCACCACAGACCATTCTTGTTTCTGATTGGTTGATTTCTTAAAGAATCTTCTCTGAAACCGCTTTCCCAAATGAACTGAAATTTGGTAGGAAGCATCCTTGGAAGGTCCTCTATAAAGATTGCTCATTTCGTCGCAATTCGTTAACAAACATGGCCACCACAGATTGGTCGATTTCTAAAAATGTTCTTCTCTGAAACTGCTGAGCCAAATGAACCGAAACTTGGTAGGAAGCATCTATGGAAGGGTCTCTATAAACATTGCTAATTTCGTCCCAATCCGTTAACAAACATGGCTGCCATAGGAAATTCTTGTTTCTGGTTGGTCGATTTCTAAAAATCTTCTCTGAAACTGCTTATCCAAATGAACCAAAACTTGGTGGGAAGCACCTGTAGAAGGTTCTGTATTATGTTTCCTCAAACCAGAATGAAAGGTGAGCGACACAGGCTCATCCCACTGAGCCTCTAGTTTATGAAACAATATTCATTTCAAAACACTGAACGCTCTGTTAAGAATAATATTTCAACATTTTGTCAGGTTGTCTATCAGAGTTTACAACAGAAAAGTGAAAGATATTTTTGTATTAGTGTTCAATTACATGGTATTTATATATTTCTATGAAAGATCGTTTTGTTGACAGTTTTGTAATTTTTATATACATGATTGTGTATTGCCATATTTTGTATGTACATGATGTAATCATATGCGTGTTTCTTTTTTCTCTCCAAGTTTCCTAACAATTATTGAATCTATACCTGGTAAAATTCAGATAATAACACCTCATCAGAGAATGTTTTTATTTATTTAAAAAAAAATTAATACTTACACACGTGTTAAAAATATGTACACAATATGTACAAATGATGATCAAAATATTGTGAATGACCGACAACAAAAGTTTGCATCCACTTTTGTCAAACTTACCTGACAGAGTTGCCTATCTTACTTAATCCCTTACTGTCCTTATGTCAAATTTCCGATAACTTGAAATTTTCCAACTGTCCTGTGAACTTTGAGATAACGAGATTCATCGGTGTATATAAAAGAAATTAGTAAAAAAAAAAAAAGAACAAAACGGATTTTTCACAACATTCTTGTACTAACGTTTTCACTGCTGTTGCAGATCTTCAGGTACAATGTTTATAAGTGTATATATATGACGTTAACAATATAAAGGGAGACTATGATGTTACGTTTTCGCGGTAAAATATATTACCTATAAAATTAATGAACATCTTTAAAGTTGTTATAAGATTAATAAAAATCTTTAAAGTCATTGTAAGATTAACGAAAATCTTTGAAGTCATTTATCATTTAACGAAGGTTTAAGAATATTAATTAATAAAGTTTCTTTTCTTCTTCTTAAAAAATCACCCTCTGTATTAACTTTATACAGCGGGAATATTTTGAAATGTCTTCCAGAACAATCATGGAAATGTTCATTAGCTCTTATTATAGTAAGGTCCTGGTGCCTTGTTTGTTGTCTATGAACAGTCATCTGAGTCCGCAATTCAGTTTTGGTTTCACCTACATAGAATTCTCCACAATTAGAGCAAATAATTGCATATACAAGATTCTTAGTTTTGCATGATATATCTTGCATAACTGTAAAAGTCCATCCATTCTTAAATGTAAACGAGGTTCCTTCTATTAAACTCGGACATGTCATACATCTCTTGTCGGTACATTTCTTAACAGATGGTGATGATTCATGAAAATCAAATTTTGATGATAACAAGAAGCCTTTCAGATTTTTCGGCTGCCTTTTGCTGTTTATAATAATCTTTTTTTGCAATACATTTTTCATACGTTCGCTACTGTTTAAGTTAAATTCAATTTGTTTCATAAAATGGAAAATATTGTAATCTCTTGGATTATAAGTAGTTACAAACAGAATTATATTATTTTGATTTGAGGTTACATGTACTTGTTCCCGCAGTACCGTATGTATCGGTCCTTTTTCCAACGCTTTCTGTATACCATGTTCAACTATTTCCTCCAGATATTGTTGATTTTTCAAATACAATCCTCATAGTCGCGTATCTCTCAACTCCTCTGTGTTTGTGATCGTTATAATTCTCGAAGCCAAATTAAACGGAATGTTTATTTTAATATGTTTCGGGTGACTGGATCTGAAATTAAGATACATATGGGTGTCAGTATCTTTCGAGAAAATGTCCGTTACTATGTTGTTATTTGTTGATATACGAATTAAAACGTCTAAAAACGGCATTTCTATTTTGCTTCTGTTTATGGTGAAACGAATATGGTCATTTAAAGAATTAAGTTCGGTATGAAAAATTTCAACGGGAATGTCAGAGTTCCATATAATAAAACAATCGTCAAGAAAACTCTTCCAGTTTTGTCGTACATACGATGCAAATTCTTTTCCGTAGCTATTCAAAAGTTGTTCGTATAAAATATGTTCAAGGTATCCAAGATCAAGAGTAGCGTAAGTTGGCGCCATTTTAGTTCCCATTGCGGTTCCTCTTTTCTGTCGGTAAAACTTACCGTCAAAATAGAAAACATTTCTTTCAAGAATAATTTTCACGGTTTCAAGAATAAATTCTTTAGAAAAGCGATCTTGTACAATGTTTCATTTATTTTCCAACCAAAACAAGTACATGTAACCTCAAATCAAAATAATATAATTCCGTTTGTAACTACTTATAATCCAAGGGATTACAATATTTTCCATTTTATGAAACAAATTGAATTTAACTTAAACAGTAGCGAACGTATGAAAAATGTATTGCAAAAAAAGAAGATTATAAACAGCAAAAGGCAGCCGAAAAATCTGAAAGGCTTCTTGTCATCATCAAAATTTGATTTTTATGAATCATCACCATCTGTTAAAAAATGTACCGACAAGAGATGTATGATATGTCCGAGTTTAATAGAAGGAACCTCGTTTACATTTAAGAATGGATGGACTTTTACAGTTATGCAAGATATATCATGCAAAACTAAGAATCTTGTATGCGCAATTATTTGCTCTAATTGTGGAGAATTCTATGTAGGTGAAACCAAAACTGAATTGCGGACTTGAATGACTCTTCATAGACAACAAACAAGGCACCAGGACCTTACTATAATAAGAGCTAATGAGCATTTCCATGATTGTTCTGGAAGACATTTCAAAATATTCCCACTGTATAAAGTTAATACAGAGGGTGATTTTTTAAGAAGAAGAAAAGAAACTTTATTAATTAATATTCTTAAACCTTCGTTAAATGATAAATGACTTTAAAGATTTTCGTTAATCTTACAATGACTTTAAAGATTTTTATTAATCTTATAACAACTTTAAAGATGTTCATTAATTTTATAGGTAATATATTTTACTGCGAAAACGTAACATCATAGTCTCCCTTTATATTGTTAACGTCATATATATATATACTTATAAACATTGTCCCTGAAGATCTGCAACAGCAGTGAAAACGTTAGTACAAGAATGTTGTGAAAAATCTGTTTTGTTCTTTTTTTACTAATTTCTTTTATATGTACCAGCATATAGATTTCATTTGACTTTTTAATATATATATATATATATATATATATATAAACGTCTAAAATGTTAGCACAACGATATCAAAAAAATATGTTAAAATGTAACAAAAATAACTATAAGTCTACAAAAAGACTATAATTATAATGAAATCGACGGATATTTCGCTTGACCGACAAGCTTCATCAGCGTCTGTAATCCGATTTGAAAAATTGTCACGTCTAGGGCGCTGGACGTAAGGCTAAGCGAATGGTGCTGCAGTGTATCAATGGTGTGGGTTCAAATCCCGTCGAGGGAAGAACAAAAATTTGACAGCTCTAAAATCTAATTCTAACACTGTTTGGTTTAATTTTCAGACGTATATAAATATATATATATATATAGTGTTCAGTTATTGAAAGTTTGTTTCAGTATTTGGTTCCCGAAATCTAAAACCTGGAACATTAAAGAAAAATAATATCAAATTAAGAATCTGAAATGTTTCTCCTCTGCAAAAAAATATCTTCCTACATTTTGTTTGTAGGAAAATGCCAAGAAAAGTATGGTTTACTTTGTTTCTAGTTTAAATCTAAAGGACCAAACTGCATTGGCTGTGATACTACAGGAAGTCAAAGCTTTGAGTATAAATAATCATTCCTTATTAGAGGAGAACATTATAGAGATTAGCAAACTCTCCCAGAGTGGATCCAGTGCTGTACGACTACTTGTTCAACAGTTAAAAGAAGATCTGAAAAAATAGTAAGTATTTTTTAATCAAATAGTTTAGACTGTCGCAATGAGATGGTGTAATGGTTAACATGCTTGTCACAAGTGTGAAAAATTGTAGGTTAGATTCCAGGTATTTTGGTCATACAACTTTTGAGTATGAGCTTTGTACTCAAGGCAGCAGTATCCTGTTTGAAATTATTGAAAAGCAATTTTTCCATCAGTGCTGTCAACTCTTTGATTCAATATGAGTGAGTGAGTGATTGTTGTTTAACGCCAACTCAGCAATTTTTCAGCTATATCATGGCGAGAACAAGTTAATTTTCAATGAGATGATGATGAGGCCCACTTTGTACTAGATCAACACGCTTAGTTGGATTTTTATTGTGCTATCTCACTGAAACAACAGTCCACAGATAGACATGTCGCCCCACTCGGACACATTATCCTGGTTCTGAAACAAACTGTATTTGTTCTTTCTCTTTAATGCTTCGTGCTTAGTGAAGAATCAACATAAACCAACTTTATAGTCTTTGTTTGATGCGATCGGGACTCGAATCCATGTCCTACTGCACTCTAGGCTTACACGCTAACCATTACACCACCGATGCAGTTGATTCAATGTTAGTACAAAAGTCTTACTCGAAAGATGTAAGACTTTAAGAACTGGTCAGGACAAACCAGAGAATATATCTATAGATATGTGGAATGGATGACCTACATATACAGTTGACTCTCATTGTCTCGAATTCGGTTGACTCGAATTTCCGGTTGAGTCGAATTTTTATCGAAGTCCCGAACTTCGTTGTGTATAAATATATATAATTTGACTCCTGTTGAGTCGAATTCGGATGAGTCGAAATTTCGGTTGTCTCGAATAAAAGTTTTGGTCCCGAGATGTAGAAAGCCATATTATTTACATTCGTTAAGTCAAATTTACCTGTCAAAACATGTGTATTACATTAGGATTAAAATCGGATCACAGGTGAAACATCCGGTCATTGAATTTGACATTTTTACCTTAGGCTATTTCACATGTTTATTTCACAATCTGTCAAATTAATTAGTGATAATATTTGAATTGGCTTGGTATTATGACACAAGTTAGATGTGTACAATCAAAAATTGTCGATTCATAATAAGTGCGCTTGGGTCGGCATACATCAATGATTATGAAAAGTACACAAAGGAAGCGTTTTATCTACATGTATTGAATTATTTGTCGGAAATTAATTTTGATTAAAGAAGAATAGTTTTCTTCTACACTTTATTGAATAATAAAAACACACCATTTATTGTAAATAAACAGTATTGCACAAAGAAAAATACGTCATGATGTTTAATGACAATGCAACAGGTGAAAAACATAAACAAAACGGATAAACATATTCATTCACACAAAAAAAGATATCTAGAAGTTATCAGTCGTTTCACAAGATTCAAAGAATTTAACGGAGAGAAAAAAACAGCAACAAAAACATCGAATATGTTTAAAATCGTTCCGAGAATAGGGACATGCGATGCTGGTTTTAGCTCTTCAAAATTTCGCTCGTGTTGTCTCCCTTTCGTTGTTAAACAAACCACACTTCCGGTATCTTCGTAGCTCCTCTTGAGTCGAACTACGGTTGACTCGAATTTTTTCCTTGGTCCCATCAAATTCGAGATAACGAGAGTCAACTGTATATGGTCTTTCTGATTCTCATTTGTTTTACTTACCTCTACTGATATTGTTCATTTGTATATTTTGCACAGCTCATCTCCACCTCAAGGAAAGGAAACCAGATCAGTGTCAAGTCAGACAGAAGGTCAGGTGACTGTAATAACAGTAGGGAATCCCCACAATTCAGCATATCCTAGTGGTGCAGTATCTGTCCGTCACACAGCAGTGTCTCAAAGTACAATCTCCAGTCAGCAAAGCATTCCAAAATCAGTCAGGTATTTAATAGAGGGGAAGAATATTTTGAAACAGTAGTTAGTATAATTATGCCCCCGCAAATAAAGTTTGGAGGGGTATATAGCAATCACCCTGTCCGTCCGTCCGTCCATGTACCTTGTAAGCGCAACTCCTTTACACAACTCCTTTACACATTTGTAGTACACTACCTGCAGATGTGCATGAAGGAATATGGTTGCTGTCCAAAATTTAAAAGGCGAGATAATTCAACTTATACTTTCACGAAAAGGGGGGTGGGACATGTACCTTGTAAGTGCAACTCCTCCTAAGCGACTTATTGGATTTTTATGAAACTTTACACATTTGTAGTACACTACCTGCAGATGTGCATGAAGGAATATAGTTGCTGTCCAAATTTTAAAAGGTGAGATAATTCAACTTATACTTTCACGAAAAGGGAGGGGGGCATGTACCATGTAAGCGCAACTCCTCCTAAACTACTTATCAGATTTTTATGAAACTTTACACATTTGTAGTACACTACCTGCAGATGTGCATGAAGGAATATGGTAGCTGTCCAAAATTTAAAAGGCGAGATAATTCAACTTATATTTTCACGAAAAGGGGGGGGGGGGGCATGTACCTTGTAAGCGCAACTCCTCCTAAGCGACTTATTGGATTTTTATGAAACTTTACACATTTGTAGTACACTACCTGCAGATGTGCATGAAGGAATATGGTAGCTGTCCAAAATTTAAAAGGCGAGATAATTCAACTTATACTTTCACGAAAAGGGGGGGGGCATGTACCTTGTAAGCGCAACTCCTCCTAAGCGACTTATTGGATTTTTATGAAACTTTACACATTTGTAGTACACTACCTGCAGATGTGCATGAAGGAATATGGTTGCTGTCCAAAATTTAAAAGGCGAGATAATTCAACTTATTCTTTCACGAAAAGGGGGGGGGGGGTCATGTACCTTGTAAGTGCAACTCCTATTAAACTGCCTATTGAGTTTTTATGAAACTTTACACAGTTGTAGTACACAACCTGCAGATGTGCATGAAGGAATACCGTTGCTGTCTAAAATTTAGAAGGCGAGATAATTCAACTTATACTTTCACGAAAAGGGGGGTCGTGTACCTTGTAAGTGCAACTCCTCCTAAGCGGCTTATTGGATTTTTGTGAAACTTTACACAGTTGTAGTACACTACCTGCAGATGTGTATGAAGAAATATGGTCGCTGTCCAAAATTTGGAAGGGGAGATAATTCAACTTGTACTTTCACGAAAAGAAGGAGGGCATGTACCTTGTAAGCGCAACTCCTCCTAAACAGCTTATTGGATTTTTATGAAACTTTACATAGTTGTAATACACTACCTGCAGATGTGCATAAAGGAATATGGTTGCTGTCCAAAATTTGGAAGGGGGGATAATTTAACTTGTACTCTGAAATACGTTCTGTATGGAGAGATGGGTTTGTAAGTGCAACTCCTCCTTAATGGCTCATTGGATTTAAATGAAACTTTACACAGTTGTAATACACTGCCTGCAGATGTGCATGAAGGAATATGGTTCCTGTCAAACATTTGGAAGGTGATGTAAGCGTAACTATTCTTGAATGAAATAAGATTTTAATTGACCTTTTCACATCTGGATATTTGCAATATAAAAATTACTCAAGAATAAATGATTAACTTTGAATCAATAACATTTGATGTGACCTATATCCTCTTGTACAAAAGTTAGGAAATGTTGTAATCCTCATGTATACTGATGAAACCGTATTGGTTTTAAACAATCCCATCCCACTTTGTTGAAGACCTTGTGGCGACCCCTACATATATGTTCTTGGTTAGTTTATTTTGGAGATGGGATGTTGTCTCCTTGACATTACTCCATATCCATTCTTTTTTCATAGGTAACTTGCTAATATACCTGTATTCCAAAGTTTGAACATCATAGTATTGCAAGCGGAGGGTATCACTCAGTGAGGTCACTCAGTTCTAGTTCTTTTGGGGTTAGGGCTATGGTGTTTAACACCACTTTCAACAATATTTCAGTTATATCGTGGCAGTCAGTTTTATTGTTGAAGGAAACTGGAGTACTTGGAGAAAAATCACTGACAAACTTTATCGCATAATGTATCGAATACATGCTGCCTGAGTGGGATTCAAACTCACAACTTTTTGGGATAGAATTATATTTATTGAAGGGTAATATATCTTAGTCTTCTAGTCTCTACCCTAGGCATGGATTTCTTGAAAGACCCTAAAGCTGATTTGTTTAATGGTTCTCATGCTGCTGGTACTTCTTTCCCAGCTTACAAGAGTCACAATCTCCTATATACCTCTCCCTTCTTACTTAGTTTTCACTCATACATAAATTCGCCGTCGATGTGATATTGCTCTAAGAAATCCATTCTTACAAAACATATCAGTGATAGTATTATGAAAAGAAAGTTTAAACAGTGATGGTCATCGAGGATTTGGTAAGGTGACGTCAGTGAAGTCATTATAGCATCACATTAGAAAGCGGCGATATTATGTTAATATCACGCTAGTTGCTTGATAATAGATATTATTGTGTGTAAAGATCAAATTGGAAATACACAAATCGTAGATAAATAAATTTATAGGTAAAATATTCTTTCATAGTTGAATTGTTGTCCTAAGTGAATGACCAGGTTAAAATATATAAAAGATTCAGCAAACATCTAATTTTAATTAAGTTTTTTTTTATCATAAGTTTTTTTGTAAACAAATATCGAATAGCATGCAGAACATTCCCTCTTACAAGGCCATAGATTCTGCAATGAATAAGTGGCCTTATAAGAGGGATGGCCTCTCTTGAGGGGTATTGTTTAGTAGTGTTAATATTATCTCAGCACATCTGAAATCTAGCCTGTTAAGAGGGGGTTCTTTTAAGAAGCGGACTACTGTTTAAGAAACCAGAAACTAGTCAAACAGTTTATCTTGATCGTATAATCTAGATGGAGCTAAAAATAAATGTGGTACAAAAGCTAAGATCTACATGTTTTTTCTTGTTACAGAAATGGTAGTTCTAATAACAGGACACAACATGAGAGACCTGTCAGTCCAGCGTCAACAGTATTGTCTGACAGGTTGTCACTCGGCAGTATGGTGACTGTAGGGAGTACACAAACAGGGCCCCCATTGCCGGTATGTATCAAAGAATACAAATCATTTCTAATCTCTTTCTAGACCCAGTCAGCCAGAGACCGAATACAACATTTCTTTGATCTTTTTTAGCTCACCTTGCCAAAGGCAATGTGAGCTTTTGCCATCACTTGGCGTCCGTCGTCTGTTAACTTTTCACATTTTAATTCTTCTCCTCTGAAACCCCTTAGCGAAATGAACTGAAACTTGGTAGGAAGCATCTATGGAAGGTGCTCTATAATGTTTGCTCATTTCGTCCCGATCCATTAACAAACATGGCTGACACAGGCAATTCTTGTTTCTGATTGACCGATTTTTAAAAATCTTCTCCTCTGAAACCGCTTGGCCAAATGAACCGAAACTTGATAGGAAACATCTATGGAAGGTCCTCTGTAAAGACTGCTCATTTCATCCCGATCCGTTAACAAACATGGCCACCACAGGCAATTCTTGTTTCTGATTGGTTGATTTCTAAAAAAATCTTCTCCTCTGTTAAAAGAAAGATAACTCTTGCCATTATCTCCATTAGAAATTAACTAATGCTGATATAGTGTAACATATTTATTCTATACATTACAAGTAGGTATTCACATTTTAATATTCTTTTTAGCAAACCTTGCCAAAGGCAATATGAGCTTTTGCCATCACTTGGTGTCTGTCGTCTGTCATCCATTTACTTTTCACATTTGAATCTCCTCCTCTGAAAACCCTCAGCCAAATGAATTGAAACTTGGTAGGAAGCATCTATGGAAGGTCCTCTCTAAAGAGTGCACATTTTGTTATGATCCATTAACAAACATGGCTGCCACATGCAAATCTTGTTTCTGATTGGCAGATTTTTTTAAATTGCTCAATTCGTCCCGATCGGTTAGCAAACATGGCTACCTCCGAAACTTGGTAGGAATCATCTATGGAATGTCCTCTATGAAGATTGCTCATTTCGTCCCGATCGGTTAACAAACATGGCTACCACCGAAACTTGGTAGGAATCATCTATGGAATGTCCTCTATGAAGATTGCTCATTTCGTCCCGATCGGTTAGCAAACATGGCCACCACATGCAATTCTTGTTTCTGATTGGTTGATTTCTAAAAAAATCTTCTCCTTTGAAACTGCTTAGCCATATGAACCGAAACTTGGTAGGAAGCATCTACATGTATGGAAGGTTCTGTATTAAGTTTCCTCGAAGCAGAATGAAAGGTGAGCCCCACTGAGCCTATATGGTCGATTTCTAAAAATCTTCTTCTCTGAAACTGCTTAACCAAATGAACCGAAACTTTGTAGGAAACATATATGGAAGGTGCTCTATAAAGATTGCTAATTTTGTCCCGATCCGTTTACAAACATGGCTGCCATAGGCAATTCTTGTTTCTGGTTGGTCGATTTCTGAAAATCTTCTTCTCTGTAACTGCTTAGCCAAATGAACCACAATTTGGCGGGAAGCACCTATGGAAGGTTCTGTATTAAGTTTCCTCAAAGCACAATGAAAGGTGAGCGACACAGGCTCAGCCCACTGAGCTTCTAGCTTTTATGTCCCCGCCACTAAGTGGCCGGGACATATAGTGTTACCCATGTGTCGTCCGTTAACTTTTCACATTTTAATCTTCTTTTCTGAAACCTCTCAGCCAAATGAACTGAAACTTGGTAGGATGCATTTATGGAAGATCCTCTCTAAAGATTGCTCATTTTGTCTCAATCTATTAACAAACATGGCTGCCACAGGCAATTCTTGTTTCTGATTGGCCGATTTAAAAAATCTTCTCCTCCGAAACCACTTGGCCAAATGAACAGAAACTTGGTAGGAAGCATCTATGGAAGGTCCTCTATAAAGATTGCTCATTTCATCTTGATCCATTAACAAACATGGCCACCACAGACAATTCTTGTTTTTGATTGGTTCATTTCTAAAAAAACTTCTCTGTTGTAGTAAACTGTTAAAAGAGAGATAACTCTTGCCATTAAACTGTTAAAAGAAAGATAACTCTTGCCATTATCTCCCTTAGAAATTAACAATTGCTGATATATTGTTAACATATTTATATTATGCATTACATGTAGGTATTCACATTTTAATATTCTTTTTAGCTCACCTTGCCAAAGGCAATGTGAGCTTTTGGCATCACTTGGCATCCGTGGTTTGTTGTCTGTCATCTGTTAACTTTTCACATTTTAATCTTCTCCTCTACCCATCAGCCAAATGAACTGAAACTTAGTAGGAAGCATCTATGAAAGGTCCTCACAGGCAATTCTTGTTTCTGATTAACCAATTTAGAAAAAATCTCCTCCTCTGAAACCACTTGGCCAAATGAACTGAAACTTGGTAGGAGGCATCTATGGAAGGTCCTCTATCAGGATTACTCATTTCGTCCGGATCGGTTAACAAGCATGGCCACCACAGGCAATTCTTGTTTCTGATTGGTCGATATCTAAAAAATCTTCTCCTCTGAAACTGCCTAGCCAAATGAACCGAAACTTGGTAGGAAGCATCTACATATATGGAAGGTTCTGTATTAAGTTTCCTCAAAGCAAAATGAAAGGTGAATGACACAGGCTCAGCCCACTGAGCCTCTAGTCTATTAACTTTATAAATTTGCATAATTTAATAAGTACAGTTTTGTTTTTTGAAGTCATAAGATTTCTGAATTTTAATGCATTCACATGATTGTTATTTTCAGGCTGAGCCAATCAGAGATGGAATACAACATTTTTGTGAGAAGCACATGTCAACTATAAGAAATTTCATCTGTCAGTTTTCTGCTAGAATTCCTATCCCTGCCAAATGTGGCATAATAAGTATGTATATACAATTTATTTTTGAACACTGTAACCTTTCTTTAAACAAGAGGTTTACATGTTTTTAGTTTTACTTTCAGTTATTTTCATTATATATAGGACTATGTGTTAATATTGTGTTGAGAAGATCTTTGTCAGTTGATACAACCTTATGTCAAGAGCAAGTTACGTGTATATATAGAACAGTCAATATGCAATAAATAATAATGTAATAAACGGGGAAATTGGACAAAGATTATTGAATCAGTTCATCAAAATTGATTCTCTAATATAGAGAATTCCTCACAGGGTACTGCATACAAACTATTCAAAATTAAATTTGATCTAGAAAGCTATCTACTGAAACTCAATAAAGGCAACAGAATAACTATATGTAAGCTATGAACATTTAATTTTAAGCTTCCAATTGAGACAGATGAATGGTCAACTCTTCCAATCCATGAAAGAATATGTACTTTATGCAATGAAAACAAAATCCTGAAATAAAAAACTTGAGATATGAATTAATCCCTAATTATTACACTGCAAACCCATCAATACACAAATTGTAATGGATTAGTGCCTTAAATATTTTTATGACCACACTTATATGAAGAAGAGTTTGAAGATACCAAAGGGGTAATCAGAATCCGTAGATCGAAGGAGAGACAACACATTGGCCAAAAGTAAAAAAAACGAAAGGAAAAACAACTATCTACAAATCATTACACATAAAACTAAAGATCGAGTAACATGAACCCCACTAAGATTGTTGGAAATTTTCCTTTGATAAGGTAATGTAGACTGGCTTAATACAAATGTAGATATCAAATTTAATGTGCACCACTCGTTTCTAGAATAACCTTCATCAGGTATGCTCAAAATAACAATGTTCAATTTGTTCATACAGTAGTCCCTCTTCTACAATGAAAAAGTGGCCTTAAAAGACAGGTGACCTCTCTTGAGAGGGGATAATTAAATAGCATTTTACTATCTTAGTATATCTGAAATCTGGCCTGACAAGAGGTGTGACTTTTGGTGGGAGTGGCCTGACAAGAAGTGTGACTTGTGGTGGGAGTGGCCTGAAAAGAGGTGTGACTTTTGGTGGGAGTGGCCTGACAAGAGGTGTGACTTTTGGTGGGAGTGGCCTGACAAGAGGTGTGACTTTTGGTGGGAGTGGCCTGACAAGAGGTGTGACTTTTGAAGGGAGTGACCTGACAAGAGGTGTGACTTTTGGTGGGAGTGGCCTGACAAGAGGTGTGACTTTTGGTGGGAGTGGCCTGACAAGAGGTGTGACTTGTGGTGGGAGTGGCTTAGCAAGAGGTGTGACTTTTGGTGGGAGTGGCCTGACAAGAGGGGTGACTTTTGGTGGGAGTGGCCTTATAAGAGGGGGATTACTGCATGCCATAATTCAGTATATTTTCATATATTTTTTTTCAGATGGGAGACATCGACAGTATATTCGTTTGTTTTTCTTGTGTGGTGATCAGAAGGAGAAATGTATCTATGGAAACAGTTACTTTTCATTAGATACCAAAGTTCCTAAAACTTGGATACATTTAATGTTCCTTGCAATACAGGTAAAACAGAAACCTTGTTCTGTTTAACAAAATATAGTCTAAAGCCCCTCTATTAAGCAATAACTTGTATTATGTGACCTTGATTTTAATTGCCCTTCACAGTGCATTTCATATCAATTAAACCTATATTAAGTGACCACCTGTCTTATGTGACCATATTTCAATGTTCCCATGAAAGGTCATACTAAATTCTGGAGATCCACTTGAACTTGCCCATTTACTGTTTGTTTGATGGTGTTTAACACCACTTTAAACTATATTTCAGTTATATCGTGACGGTCAGTTTTATTGGTGGAGGAAACCAGAGGACCCACCGACCTGTCGCAAGTCACTGACACACTTTATCACATAATGTTGTACACCTCGCCCTGATCGAGATTCGAACTCACAACATCAGTGGTGATAAGACACTGATTGCATTGGTAGTAAATCCAACTACCATGCGATCATGACGGCCCATGGAAGTCATATAAGACAGGTTTGACTGTAGATGGAAGTCTGTTGGCAATAGTTCCATGATCTTCATATTTGTAGATGTGTCAGGTTTAAATACCATCTTTGTTGAAAATGCTTTAACTGTATGAAAAGATCGATTTGGAATTATTGTGGAAAATATTAGGAGTTCCAAATCAATAAATGTTGTCAAGATGCTGTCATCTGTAGAATTGTAATATGTCTCAGAATGAAGGCACCTTTATTCAAACTATTATATTTATAGGGCATGCCCCAACCCCACTTTCTCAGAAAACTGTTGCATATTAGTTGCAAACCACCTTCAGTGGTTTAACAAAACATTTTGAGGTTCAATCTGGTTTTTTTAACTGAACCATGCTTCCAATGGCTAATTCCTGTCATAAACTGCATATAAACTTTTGTATTCTTTCTGGCTTTCCCTTAACCTATAGACAAAGTCTTGGATGTACAGTGGGATGTAAGGTTAAATGAAATTGTGTTAGATATTAGTGATTAAAACATGTATACCATGCAATCCTAAGAATTGAAATGCAATATTATGCAATTAGTTCATGGCACTGAGAGCCATATAGCAGTCTATGGACGGGTCTGTCACCCCCAACATATTATATGGACTGAGATCAATATAATATTTTGGGGGTGACAGACCGGTCAATGAACTGCCATTTGGCCCAAAGTGCCATGAACTATTTGTTATATTATACACAACTGACCAGAACTACTTCAATCAGAACACCATTGGACGCATTATATGGACATTGTTAATACAAATACTAAAACAATCTCTAAAATGACAGATACATGTACATAGAATAAATGGAAATCTAAGTATGACCATTGAAGTTTAATTTCAAGCAGACACATCCTTAAAGGACTAAACAAAGAACCAAAACACACCATACATGGAGACGAACTAAGAAACAACAATGTAAAACCGGAAACCATCTATATATATGACCGGCTTGCTTAAAAAGGCAAATAGTGTAAATGAAAACATGTAAAAGTATAATCTTGTAGTATAAATATCTGTATTAATTTTGCAGGCCCAGTCTACCTCAGCATTAAGTCAGAATGACCCCAGTATAAGTTCATTGAAGACGTGTCTGGAGGCAATCTCTGAGAAAGGACAGAATATATTCCTTACTATAGTGACTTCCTCATTCCCATCAGCAAAGGTATTATTACATACTCATATAGATATCTTGAATTTGATTAGTCTAAAGAATGTCGCATGACATTTGACATTCCGTTCGATCAACCGTTGGACGTTAGGTCACATGGTTATATCAACCGCACGTGAGAAAACCCCCATGGAAATTCCCTTGTGAGCCTCACATGTTTCTAAATCCGGTTACTTCCCTTGGTACACAACAACAACATGGCTGCGAACAAAGGTTTGTTTGCCAGGCAGACAAGGAAATGTACTAGACCAAATAGTTATGGCACTGTGTAGGATATTTGATGTAATAAAGCAATTATCAATCTTGTAACAGTGTGATAATTATATAATATCACATTTGTCTACATTCCTCCTCCCCAATCTGTTATTTTTTAGTCAAATAGCATTAATTTCAATTAAAGGAAGATGTTTGCACAAATTTCTAACCTCAAGCTCAGTAATGAAACATCCAGCTTAATTTGAATAAAAGGAAGATGTTTACAAAATATATGAACACCATCTTTTGTTTCAGGTCATTGTGGTCGTGATTGTATGGTGGTTTATAATTACTGAGCTGGACTGGAAAAAAAAAGGATTTTCAGCACACTTGCATTGATAGGGGTTGTAGACCTGGCTACAGTCTATTGTCTCCCTCTACACTCTATATGTCTGGGTTGTCCACTGGGACCGGGATTTTTTTTTCTTCCTCGTTAACACATTTTCCATAAAACGTCCAAATTGTCTTATTACTTTTATATAGTAAAAAAAAATGATGTAATACTACAGAATAGAAACAGGAAGATGTCATCTTATCTTAATTATGTAATACTACATGTCATCTTATCTTAATTATAGTTTGGGTTCTAGGAGCATTGATGCAACTTTTAATCATATAAGCACATGTTATATTTATTAACTAGCTATTTTTATCATGTTACCATCTGAAAACATACATTTTTTAGTGTAAAACCTACATATTGTATTCATCAAATTGATATAGATTTTAACATACCTTCAAATATAGGACCTAGGTTTATGGTGTTTAATGCCACAATATTTCAGTTAAATAGTGGCGGCCAGTTATTTGCACTGAGAAAACCACCGACCTATCGCAAATCACTGACAAACTTTATCACATAATGTTGTATCAAGTACACCTCTCCATGAGTGGGATTAAAACTCACAACTTTAGTGTTGATAGGCACTGATTGCACAGGTAGTTGTAAATCCAACTACCATATGATCACGACCAGGACAGCCCCTTCTTTCATTTTAGAAACTCTTTCAAATATAGATTATGGTACCACTGTTATTACATGAATAATAATATATGAATTCAGTCAGATTCATTGATATGTTTTATTTTACAGGACCAAGATTTATTGATACAAGAGTTAAATAGAATCCGATTCTTTGATGTGTTTGAATTTAATGCTGCAAAGAAACACTGGGCTTGTTTTGTGTGCAACCACCCAGAAAAGATGGGAGATTTATTACAAGATGGAATTCCTGTAATAGCTGTGAGTAGAGATAATACTTGGAAATATTGTACTTATATGTGTATATATCTTCTCTTTGGTTTAACAGCATCAGTGGTGCAATGATTAGCATGCTCGCCTTGTGTGTGGTAGATCATGGAGTCTTGGGCCAGGTCAAAGCAAAGATTATAAAATGGAGAAATTGCTGCTTCTCCTCTAAGCATGCATCATTAAGGAGCAAAGACTGGTTGGCTTGGAATCAGGATAATGTGTCTATCTGAAAACTGTTGTTTCAGTGAGCTAACACTATAAAAATCCAACTAAGCATGTTGGTCTAGTACAAAGCGGACCTTATCATCATCATCATCTCATTAAAATGTAACTTGTTCTTGTTATGATATAACAGAAAAATTACTAACTTGGCTTTAAACAGTAAGCACTTACTCTATTTAACTTTATAAATATATCATATATTCTAACATGGCGTGCTACTTTCGCTTTGAAAATAATAGAGGGCTCTAAATAGCACAGAACACCCTAAGCACATGGGCAGAAGGCATCTAATCGACAGCGTATTTTGCATATTTGTACTTTATGTATGTTAAATTAAAAGAATAAAAATAATAGATATACAAAATGAGCATAAAACATGACATGGGAGAATTATTTCGATTCTAATAGGGCATTTACAGTAATTTTTTAAATCAATGCGGCCTTATGAATACCGAAGGATTTGGCTGTTCCGATTACCTCCCCGAATGACAATTTCGCATTCTACGATGAATTACAGAAAAGTAATGACTAAATTAAATGAAAATAATGTTACCTATGTTATACAAACTATGTCTTCCATGAATTATTTCGATTCTAGTAGGACAAATCTAACTTATAAGTTATATTTTGAATGGAAGTCAATAATGAGAATGGAAATGCGTAACATAACAAAATGCACTAACCTTCATGTTTACAGTAGTTTTCCAACATTGTTAACTAGACGGTGATGTAATTAAGTTACTGATATTTTCCAGTTTGATGGCATTTTGCATTTAGCTACTTAAACAAGTAAAATGCTCACAAAATCGTAAATTAATTCAGTAACCAACTTGTGTCAATGTCACCAACGTTCCTTGTAAACTATGTCACCGGATGACGACAAATTACAAAAGTAAAAGTCGATAGATGGTTGTCTTAAGTATTTTTTTTTCGGAAAAAGTTATATGTCAAGAAACAATTCTAGAATTTTTGTTTGTATTCACCATGGTCATAAAATGAGCATAAAGCAAGACATGAGATAATTATTTCTTAAATCAGATGAAACTAATTGTTCATCGTTATCAATTTTTATAGCGTTTCTGTAGCGTTATTTATTCTCGTAAATAATAATAGCGGGAGGTAATTGGAACAGCGCCCAAAAATAACCTTTGTCTAGGTACGCTTGAATGCTTAAAATTACCGTAAATGCCCTGTTAGAATCAAAATAATTCTCGGATGCCAGGCTCTATGCTTATTTTAACATGGGTAGGCATTATCTTTGTCAAGATTTTACAGCTCGCTCTCGCTCGGTGTAAAATAATGACAAATATAATGCCTACCCATGTTAAAATAAGCATAGAGCCCGGCATCCGAGAATTATTTCTTAATTAGACGGGGTTGTGGTAGTTGGATTTACCTACAATCCGTGCCCATCACCACTTAAGTTGTGAGTTCAAATCTCGCTCTTGGCGAAGTTTACTCGATAAAACATTATGTGATAAAGTTTGTCAGTGAATTGTGGCAGGTTGGTGGTTTTCTACAGGTACTCTGGTTTCCTCCATCATTAAAACCGACCGCCACGATATAGCTGAAATTCCCACTACCATACGATCACGACCACGACGGTCCCTTCTTAAAAGAGGTTCAATTCATATAAAATATTCTATGACGGGACTAGGAAAAGGTAACCTTTTATTAGAGGTGACCGGCACGTTTAACTGTATTAACCCTCTTTATTACATTATTTATATATTTCACTTGTTTTCCTCTAAGGGTCAGCTGAAGGAGAAGAAAGGAAAATGGAAATTTTTGAAAAGATGGAAGACAAGATATTTTACATTATCAGGAGCTCACATGACTTACAACAAAAGTGATCATGTAAGTAAATTGTACTGTTCATGTACATCAAATGGAGGCTATTCTTCGTCGTCTGCAAGCCTGGAATGTCTGGATATCAGAATAAATTCTTTTGGATGATGAGAAATGGGTACATCAAATATTTGTTCTTTTTTTTTAGTGTATAAGGTATATCGAACATCTTTGAGACCATTTTCATACGACCACAAAAATTTTCAGATCATTTAAAAAAAAAATTGTTTTAGCACAATAAACTGCATTGGTGGTGTAATGGTTTGCTTACTCATTTTCAGTGTGGAAGATCCTGGGTCCTATCGTGTCAAATCAAAGACTAAAATTGATATTTGTTGCTTCTATTATATACTAAGCACACAGCATTAAGGAGTAAGAGCAAAGACTGGTTGGCTCGGAATCAGGATAATGTGTGAGTGTGGCGACATGTCTATCTGCGGACTGTTGTTTCAGTGAGCGAGCATTATAAAAATCCAATTATGCTTGTTAGTCAAGTACAAAGCGGACCTCACCATCATCTCATTGAAAAGTAACTTGTTCTCACCATGACATATCTGAAAAATTGTCTGAAAAATTGCTGAGTTGGCGGTAAACTCACTCACTTTTAGCACTATAATTTAAAACATGTATCTTTAAATGAAATATGTAATTATTATAACTTCGTTATATTTCATTTACAGAGGAAAGAGACACTGCCTGTAAGTAAAATACAAAGTGTAAAGGCTGTACGTAAAGGTATTCGTGACATTCCTAAAGCATTTGAAATCTTTACTGGCGACGAAACTTACACATTCAAAGCTAAGGGACAACAAAACATAGAACAGTGGGTCCAGTGTTTACACATAGCTGTAGCACAAGTCCAACATAAAGGAGACGAGAAAAAAAGTACTAAGATGGTGCCCATGCCCAGTCACGTCAATCCGCTGAATCAAGAAAACGTTGTGATTGAACGGCCACGATCTGTTATGGATACAAAATTATAGCAATTAAATATAGTTCCTTATAAGCATCATGCAAATTAGATTACAAACAAGGAATTACACATCATATACAGTGGACCCTAATTATAGTGCCCCTCTTAAGGTGATGTTAAACACAATAACCCTAATCCTTTAATCCATCACCCTCATTTTTCACCATCAAATGAAACTTTTTAAATTTCCAACAAAATCAGGTGATTTTCTCCCTCGATCTATTTCCGCCCTATTTTATGATCTATTTCCACCCTATTTTATAATCTATTTCCACCCTATTTTATCACTTAAATGTGACTTGGTTCAAAAGGTGACGGCATAGTGAGAGTGTACTGTGGGGTATTCTTGAAATAAACACAGGTTTGTTGTCACATGGCATGCAGTTTTTGAAGAGGGTAGATAAACAGGGCATGTTATTGTTGTTTGTTTTCTCTTTCAAATATGTGAAAAATGTGACCATCAATGCAAAAAGAACAAAATTGCTAAAATTTATTTAAAAAAATTAGAATTCCTAAAAAAAAAAAAAAAAAAAAAAAAAATAGGTTGAGTTACAGCAAATGAAAAAACTTTGATGGGTTGTCTTAATGGTAACAATCTACTAACATTACATATTTTTTGGGGGTTCCCATTTTTTGGATTTAAATTTTTTTTATGTCTGGTTATCCTGCATGTTATGTTTTGGAGCTGGCATAGGAGTTGGTGTAATTGTAAAGTTAGTAATATGTCACTGAAGATATATCAGTATTTTAATACATTACATAGTGTATTATTATAACTGTGTAATTAGCATCTACACATGCACTTCTATTTTAATGATTTTGATTTAGATTTTATTTTTTTTTTTATTTAAACAAAATGTTTTGCTACAGTATATTTTTAGGTTGCGAATTCATTAGAAGTTTTAACCTCTCCTTTTTAGGGTTATGGTGTTAAATGCCACTTTCAACAATATTTTAATTATATCAATGCGGTCAGTTTTATTGGTGGAGGAAACTGGAATACTCTGAGAAAACCACCGACCTGTGGCAAATCACTGACAAACTTTATCACTTAATGTTGTATCAGACTTTTTATTCCTTTTAAAAATTATTTAAATTATTTAAATTTAAGTATGATAGGAAGCCTCTTGAATGAGATGAAATTTTATTGACAAGTGTAGCTATAAGTTCAGCTGGTAATGATTTTATTGACAAGTGTAGCTATAAGTTCAGCTGGTAATGATTTTATTGACAAGTGTAGCTATAAGTTCAGCTGGTAATGATTTTATTGACAAGTGTAGCTATAAGTTCAGCTGGTAATGATTTTATTGACAAGTGTAGCTATAAGTTCAGCTGGTAATGATTTTCATGGAGTAAAAATAAAATGTAGGCTGAAGTTGAACTTATCACTACCAATGCGAAATGTATTAACGACACTATTTTCTTGTTATTGTGTGTCTATAAAATGGAGAAAAAAATACCATATCATCAGAATAGTTCCAAAATCCAATAGAAAAATCATAGAAAAAGAGGCAATATTGTTGACACTAACACCTGCATATATACTGGTAAACATCAATAAAAAGTGGTGGGGTTAAGTTAGTTTAAAGGACCCAAACATCTTACTGAAATAATACAGTCATGTGATGTCCACATGTGACCCAAGCATCTTACTGAAATAATACAGTCATGTGATGTCCACATGTAAGTAAAATGGCCTCACATATAACTTGGTGTTGTAATAATTTGCATGATTTTTATTTGGAACTAAATTACACACATAATGTAATTGATAGTTGCGTGTAATTGTTAATGCATTGTAATACATGTACATTTTGAATTGCATTCCATATGTTATTAAGACGTTTTTTTTCCAATTATATAAGATTTTATCCAATGTTTGTTGTACTGTATACTTCAACCAAATATTGACTACCTTCAACAAGTTGACAATTAAATTAGAGGTATATTCAGGGCCGGATTATCTTATAAACTAGTATAGGCTGCAGCCTAGGGGCCCTCAAGCTTGATTATCTTATAAACTAGTATAGGCTGCAGCCTAGGGAGCCTCAAGCTTAATTATCCTATAAACTAGTATAGGCTGAAGCCTAGGGGCCCTCAAGCTTGATTATCCTATAAACTAGTATAGGCTGCAGCCTAGGGGCCCTCAAGCTTGATTATCTTATAAACTAGTATAGGCTGCAGCCTAGGGGTCCTCAAGCTTGATTATCCTATAAACTAGTATAGGCTGCAGCCTAGGGGCCCTCAAGCTTGATTATCTTATAAACTAGTATAGGCTGCAGCCTAGGGACCCTCAAGCTTTATTATCCTATAAACTAGTAAAGGCTGCAGCCTAGGGGTCCTCAAGCTTGATTATCTTATAAACTAGTATAGGCTGCAGCCTAGGGGTCCTCAAGCTTGATTATCTTATAAACTAGTATTGGCTGCAGCCTAGGGGTCCTCAAGCTTGATTATCCTATAAACTAGTATAGGCTGCAGCCTAGGGGCCCTCAAGCTTGATTATCTTATAAACTAGTATAGGCTGCAGCCTAGGGGCCCTCAAGCTTGATTATCCTATAAACTAGTATAGGCTGCAGCCTAGGGGCCCTTAAGCTTGATTATCTTATAAACTAGTATAGGCTGCAGCCTAGGGGCCCTCAAGCTTGTGGAGCCCTGCTAAAAGATTTTCAAATAAAAATTTAACTTATGTAAATGTCGTTAAAATATATCACAAGTAAAAAATATTTAAGACGAGTGTGGCGAGTTAGAGGGTGGTTCCTTCTGAGGGGGGCCCCAAAAGGTCATAATCCGTCTCTGGGTATATCAGCTTATTTCCATGGGACAATTTTTAACATTGTTTGTGATTTGGAAAACCTTAAGAAATGTGAATCAGCTTATTAGTGCTGGACAACTTATAACATTTTTTGTGATTCAGAGAATCTTGTTGATATGAAATTATTAATAATACTTCCTTGTTCAATTTGAATATTATTTTGTACATAGATATATATCTATATAAATAGGTTGTAATGTGAGATTGGTTTCTGTATATTAATAGATGTAATTTGTGTTTGCTTTGTATTTACATTTTTTATGGAAGTATTTAGCAGTATTTTTTTTTGTGAAAGTGCCAATTTAATGCCATTCTACAATTATTTTATATTTTTCTGCCTTTGATATGAGCATTCCTATTAATTATTTGTTATACTGAAATTTGACTAAAATTTTATTGTAAAATCATATCATCTTTGAATTATTCTAATTTTATTGTTGTTGTCATGGATATGTCTATGGTATGAAATGATAGCTATATAAATGCAATCTGTGTCTTCTTATTTATGTAAATATGTTTTTGTTTGGTGTATATTTCTATATAAGCAGAAACCATATTATTTGTCATGGGAATTCATTTATATTTGTTGGTGTTGTATTTCATTGACTAGCTAGAATTTTGTTTTAGAACTTGAATTTTGATCATCACTTTCTGTTCTCAATATTCACTTTCATAGACCAGTAATGTTTTTGATTTTGTGGTATCGTTCTAAAGTTTGTAGTTTGGTACAATCTAAATTTTAGGTCTCCCAAACAATGCTTGGAGAATAATGGTATTTTATTCTTATGGAAGCTATTTGCTTCAAGATACATATTTGTATATTAGTTTGATCCAGTCTGTCAGTTCTTGCAGTTCCTGTGTTTACCTGATTCATAATTTTATGTCCTCAACTATCGATGTTCAAACACCAAACAACGTCGTAATGATTGCCACTTGTAGAAAGATATCATTATTTCATTTTTCACGGTAAATTTGTATTTTCATTCTTAGTTTTTTTCCATATTTTTAAACAGATTTATCAAAAAGAGTAATAAACGTAAATGTATCCGTGGTTACATTAGAAATATGTTGAAATAGATATTTTGCAATGTTATGTTTACATACTTGCGTAGCTTTGAAACTAGCATAAAAAAATTGTAATGTTTTTGGAAACTTTTAAAAAATTTTGGTAATGTTAAAGTGTATTTACACGGTCAAATGTTTTTTTCTAATTCACTTCAAACTTGTCCTGTGAACCTGATTCAAACACGATTTTGATGGTCTAAAAGCATCATCAAACACCTTTGAAGGGTCCATCAGATATCTCAAGGGAGTTGTATAGGTTTTTTAGACTGCCAAATTAAAATTTTGAAACAGGTGCACATTTGAAGTTGGAAGTGAATTTGAAGGAATAATTTTACCAAATAGCACCTTTAGAGTGACATTCATATATATATTTATGAACTTAGATTTGAATAAAAAAACGTAGATATCAAATTTAGTGTGCATAACATGTTTCCAAATAGCACCTTTAGCGTGACATTGAAAATTATGTTTATGGACTTAGCTTTGAATAGAAACATAGATATCAAATTTATTGTTAACAACATATTTCTGGAATAGCTTGAAACTGTATCTTATAGTAATAATATGTGTAATGTTGAAAGCTTTGACAATCTCTTGTCAATGTGTGTTAAATTTGTCTGGAGATTATTTTCTATGTACAGTAGTTTACTCTAAAAAGCCTTGTATTATCTGCAGAAATTTACCCTTAAAGGGATTTGCGGGTATGTGTGTGTGTGTGTGGAGGGGGTGGATTATATACTACGGTAGGTTCTGAGAAACTATATACCTGAATTAGTTTTTTTTTTCCTGAGATTTTGGAAGCAAAAAGGGGTGCAGATAATTCATCAATGCAGATAATATAAGGTCGTTTACGGTAATTCATGTATTATACAGTTCGTAAAATATATAGCAATAATAATCGTAATTTTCCTATTATAATTTTGCATTTAATGAAATATAAGTTTTTTCTCATATTTTTTTTCTTGGGCAGATAACAATTGATTTGTCCTACAACTTTTTGTGTGCCTGACGATGTAATGATGTGATGAGAAATATAAAAAAAAACCACATTTGCTACATACCTTTATTTTTTGTTTTCCTGTATAAAGTTGTAACACAGACCTTTATTTTTTATTTATCGACATTTTGATAGATAAAGCTAGGGTCGATCAGAAATTTATTGGGTCCGTTCATCATTTGACATGCGCTGACCAACGCGGAAGGATATGTACTGTGACGCAATCGTGCTAGGTCAATGTCGGTCATTGCTAATGAAAACAATGATGTCACACTGTTTCGGGAAGTAAATTGTAAAATGCGGTTGTTTGCAATGAAATATTCAATTGAATTTGAAGAAACAATAAATTAATATAATTCACTTTGTTTCCACAGTAAATCCCTATTAATTACACTACATCTTGACAAGATTTCCATTAGGAATTCGTCTGCTATACATAATTAACAAAGGATCCATACAGTAGCCAAAATCTACACATACAACATGAACTATTTGCAGATGATCAACTATAAAAATCTAGATGTCTTGATGTTCTATTTGCCATATACACCAACTACTAAAAAGTACGAAGACTCAACATAAACAAAGTACTATCCAGTAACCAGGAAAATGACAATCTTTTCTACGCCTAGACCATTATTTGATGGTATTATGTTTCTCACGACATGTGATGATGATTTTATCTTAAAATCAGAATGAATACACATATCCGGTGGAAGTATGTGGAATGTTTACCTGTCGAAAACGAACAACATACACAATGTGTACCAAACATTATCATGTGTACACAGAAAAAATTATTTGAATTCTTAAAATATAATAATATATGTTCACTTACTGCAATTTTAAATGAATCAATTTCCAAATTATGCGGGTTATCCACAAAATATGCACAAATTTGAGAAACTATGAAAATAGTTCAACTGAAAATGAAGCACGCACGGTTTGAATGAATGACGTTTCACAAACCAAAATACGTTAAACGAAAAGAATAGTTTTTGCATGGAAATAAATAGAGTTTAGATCCGAAATCTTTTCTGTAACTGTAAAAAAATCTTTTTTCCAACGTTTTAATGATTTTTAGCTCACCTTGCCAAAGGCAATGTGAGCTTTGGCATCACTTGGCATCCGTTGTCTGTCGTCCGTTAACTTTTCACATTTTAATCTTCTCCTCTGAAACCCCTCAGCCAAATGAACTGAATCTTGGTAGGAAGCATTTATAGAAGGTCCTTTATAAAGATTGCTCATTTTGTCCCGATCCATTAACAAACATGGCCGCCATAGGCAATTCTTGTTTCTGATTGGCCGATTTTAAAAAGTCTTCTCCTCTGAAACCGCTTGGCCAAATGAACCGAAACTTGGTAGGAAGCATCTGTGGAAGGTCCTCTATAAAGATTGCTCATTTCATCCCGATCCGTTTACAAACATGGCCACCACAGGCCATTCTTGTTTTCTGATTGGTTGATTTCTAAAAAATCTTCTCCTCTGAAACCGCCTGGCCAAATGAATCAAAACTTGGTAGGAAGCATCCTTGGATGGTCATCTATAAAGAATGCTCATTTCGTTCCGATCCGTTAACAAACATGGCCATCACAGGCCATTCTTGTTTTTGATTGGGTGATTTCTAAAAAATCTTCTCCTCTGAAACCGCTTTCCCAAATGAACTGAAATTTGGTAGGTAGCATCTATGGAAGGTCCTCTATAAAGTTTACTGATTTTGTCCCGATCCATTAACAAACATGGCCACGAAAGGCAATTCTTGTTTCTGATTGGCTGATTTTTTTAAAATCTTCTCCTCTGAAACCGCTTGGTCAAATGAACCAAAACTTGGTATGAAGCATCTATGGAAGGTCCTCTATTAAGATTGTTCATTTCGTCCCGATCCGTTAACAAACCGCTACAAGCCATTCTTATTTTTGATTGGTTGATTTCTAAAAAATCTTCTCTGAAACCACTTCCCAAATGAACTGAAATTTGGTAGGAAGCATCTATGGAAGGTCCTCTATAAAGATTGCTAATTTTGTCCCGATCCATTAACAAACATGGTCACCACAGGCAATTCTTGTTTCTGATTGGCCGATTTTTTTAAATCTTCTCCTCTGAAACTGCTTAAGCCAATTGAACCGAAACTTAGTAGGAAGCATCTATGGAAGGTCCTCTATAAAGATTGTTAATTTCATCCTGATCTGATAACAAACATGGCTGCCATAGGCAATTCTTGTTTCTGGTTGGTTAATTTCTAAAAATCTTCTTCTCTGAAACTGCTTGGCCAAATGAACCGAAACTTGGTGGGAAGCACCTATGGAAGGCTCTGTAATAAGTTTCCTGATAGCAGAATGAAAGGTGAGCGACACAGCCACTGAGCCTCTAGTTGTATGTAAATTACCGATAAACAAAATAAAGGGCTATTTGTTTTCGATACTGTCTTTATCAGGACCATCATCTGGCTCACCCTATCGGGTTCATCAGATCATGGTCCTGATAAAGACAGTATCAAAAACAAAATGCCCTTTATTCTATATTTACATGTAAATACTTGTAACACAGACTTTTTTATTTACATGTATATACTTGTAGCACGTCCTACAGGTTTGAGATGTCTTTCATTTTTTACAGATTATGCACAATTTTTTTGTTTTACATTTGTTAATGTAGGTATAGGTTTTTAACCAGATGAAATATTTATATATCAGAAATATTATATGTATATGATATTAGAACTTTTATTATATTATAATATGTTATGTATATAGCCTTGATTTGAACTGCTGATCTGTATAAACAGCATATTTTATTCTTGTTTTTATTGTAATATGTTATGTATGTAGTCTTGATTTGAACTGCTGATCTATATAGACAGCATAATTGTATTGTTTTGGTTATTTTTGCTGATTTTTTTGCAATCATATTACAATCATTTTAGTTATGTTACACTCCTTTGACATCTTAATCTTACACAACTCAAATCTGCAGCCCTTCATCCAAGTGTACTTTAGATATTCTAGGTTTTTCCTTAAACCAGGGATGAAAGTTTTCCTCTGACCAGCAGATTTCCTCTTTTTCTCTAGTGTACTTTAGATATTCTAGGTTTTTCCTTAAATCAGATATGAAAGTTTTCCTCTGATCAGTGGATTTCTTCTTTTCCTCTAGTGAACTTTAGATATTCTAGGTTTTTCCTTAAATCAGATATGAAAGTTTTCCTCTGATCAGTGGATTTCTTCTTTTCCTCTAGTGAACTTTAGATATTCTAGGTTTTTCCTTAAATCAGATATGAAAGTTTTCCTCTGACCAGCAGATTTCCTCTTTTTCTCTAGTGAACTTTAGATATTCTAGGTTTTTCCTTAAATCAGATATGAAAGTTTTCCTCTGATCAGTGGATTTCTTCTTTTCCTCTAGTGAACTTTAGATATTCTAGGTTTTTCCTTAAATCAGATATGAAAGTTTTCCTCTGATCAGTGGATTTCCTCTTTTCCTCTAGTGAACTTTAGATATTCTAGGTTTTTCCTTAAATCAGATATGAAAGTTTTCCTCTGATCAGTGGATTTCTTCTTTTCCTCTAGTGTACTTTAGATATTCTAGGTTTTTCCTTAAATCAGATATGAAAGTTTTCCTCTGATCAGTGGATTTCTTCTTTTCCTCTAGTGAACTTTAGATATTCTAGGTTTTTCCTTAAATCAGATATGAAAGTTTTCCTCTGATCAGTGGATTTCCTCTTTTCCTCTAGTGAACTTTAGATATGCTAGGTCTTTCCTTTAACCAGGGGTGAAAGTTTTCCTATGATTAGCAGATTTCCTCTTTTTTTTAACAAAATATTTGAAAATAAAAGGTGTCAAGACTTGGTCTAAGCAGTTAGATAATGAGGTATTTGGGCATTGTATAGGAGATTTCCTCTTCTTTTTTTTCAGAGAGCACTTTCATCTCTGTTAAAAGATATTTTGTCCATGGCGTTTTCATTGGTTAATATAGAACTTTCATGGAAAAATAAAAAAAATAGAGTTTACATCAGAAAAAAGAGTATTACTTTGATTTTCTTACATTTCTAATGTATGATTTTTTTTTACACAGGGTCGAGTTTCCCATTATATTTATGATTTTCATTATTTGATGAATTTTGAAAAAATTAGTTATAAAAATATTTAGAGTTTATATTATGTAGAGATTATTACAATACAATGTATTATATTTGTTATTTTATATAATAATGCAAAAATATAAATATCAGGTAATTAAAAGTTACCGGTATTTGTGTAGAAGTATCTTGCAGTGTAATACACAATGTAGATAGTGTCTTGTCAGAATCTCAATATGAATATTCTTTAACCTATCATTTTTATTACCTCTCACACTTGTTTGGTCTGTAACCTTTTCACAAAACAGACCTAAAAATTATAATAAAAAAACCAAACTCTTTGCAACCTACTTTTGTGTTTGGAATAGACGAGTGTTTGGTTTATAAATGTAATGTATTAGAATGAAACCGTAAAATGTGAACACATCATCAAAGTAATTAGTGTCAATTGTTTTTTGAGTAAACTTAATTTTGAAGAAGGTCATGTGCAGGTGTATAATACACAAACCCTCTACAAAATCATCTCGATGAATAAAAAAGTGGGAATTATACACATACAAAGACGGTCAATTTCTTTGGTTTAGTCAGTAAGAAAAGTAAAAAAGGCACTCATATCAAATTCTGTGGTTGTAATGGGAATATGCCTAAAAAATATTTCCCTATACAATTTCAGATATTTACACAAAAACCTGAAAACAATTTATTAAATTAAGCATTTCAAAAGTTACTGTAAATGTATATGAGTAAAGGTTAATAGCCAAGGAAATTTGAGAGACAAAATTAGTTGGAACATGATTTACAATACATCTGTTATTTTGATAACAATTCTCTTTTCTAAAATAATTTAATTAATGTCGAAAAATGGATATGTACATGTGTTTATAAGCAGTGAGCTTTGACATCATGCGATTCACTATTTTTAACTAAAATTTCTGTAATATTCAATCTAATTCAGCCGCCAAGCAAAATAAAAATGAGCTAGTGCGGAGATCTAATTTTAATTAGATTGTGATATTAAACAAGGCTGTCGACTAAAAATTTTCCCATTGTGTCGTATGTTATTTACATAATTTTATTTACTAGCATATTATTTTTACACATACTCAATTACCGGTAACATTATAAAGGCTACAAAATCAGGGTTTTATTTTTTTATTTTGTTTAGCAATATTAAATAATCTGGGAGGGCTGACATGGTCCTGATCGTATGGTAGTTAGATTTATAACTACCTATGCTATCAGTGCCTATCACCACTTACGTTCTGAGTTCGACTCCCGCTCAGGCGAGGTGTACTCGATACAACATTATGTGATAAAGTTTGTCAGTGGTTTTCTCTGGGCACTCTGGTTTCCTCCACCAATAAAACTGACCACCACGATATAACTGATATATTGTTGAAAGTGGTGTTAAACATCATAAATCCAAACCAAGCCTAATTTGGGTCAGTGTAAAGTGAAATTGTTAAGATCTTCAGTTTCTACTCATTACAGATCAATTAATACGATCTTATGAGGTTTGTATTATGTTTTCAAGGGTTAGAGTTATGTTGTTAAATGCCACTTTCAACAATAATTCAGTTTTATTGATCGAGGAAAGTGGAGTATCCGGAGAAAACCACTGACCTGCCGCAAGTCACTGACAAACTTAGTTATTGTTTTCAAATATGATTTGTAACATTTATGCTGGAATGGTAAATTTTCTCATTTGAATGGTAAATTTTCCACTTTAATGGTCATTATCCACATTAAGGGTCAAATTTTTACTCTAAGGGTAAATTTTCAACTTGAAAAATATATTATACACTTTGCATTTTTATTGTTAGTTTTCCATTTAAATTGTCAATTTTCCACCTGAATAAATGATATATTTTGCACTTTAATGATGTTTTTTCCACTTTAATGGTCGATTCTTTCACTTTAATGATTATTATTCCAGTTTATTGCTAAATTTTCCATACTTGATTGGTATATTTTCTACTTTAATGGTGTTCTTCCACTTTAACCATCCATTTTTCCACTTGAATGATTAATATTCCAGTTTAATGCTTAATTTTTCACTTGAATGGTATATTTTCCACCGGAATGATGTTTTTTCCACTTTAATGGTAGATTTTTCCACTTGAATGATTAATATTCCAGTTTAATGGTAAATTTGGCATACTTGAATGGTATATTTTCCACTTGAATGATGTTTTTTCCCAATTAAATGGTAGATTTTTCCACTTGAATGATTAATATTCCAGTTTAATACTAAATGTTCCACTTGAATGATATATTTTCCACTTGAATGATATATTTTCCTCTTGAATGGTATATTTTCCACTTGAATAGTCAAGTTTTTATTTATAGTTTATAATGTTGTTGTTTATGCTGTTTTATATGTACTACAAAATGATGCAATATTTAATCAATAAACAAACTGAAAATATTAATGTATTAACTTATCAATGTGAAGTAATTATGTGTTACTGTCTGTGACAAAAATGTAGTGCCACAGAGCAGAGCGTTTCTGGAGTAACCTTCATGAGATATGCTCAAAATCGAAAGATTGGAAAGCCAAATAATTGCAGCTAGGACAAATTGGCTTAACCTTCCCTTCCAGAGCACATGAGTTCACCCCTGTTTTTAGTGAGATTTCTGTTTCTCAATCTTTAGTTTTCTGTGTGATGTTTTGTCCACTATTGTTTGTCTTTTTGTTCTTATTCTTTTGACAGTTGTATTCTCTGTCCTTCTTTATTGCTGTTGTTTAATCTAGGTATCTTCAGATTTGTCTTCAAAGTGTTCTTGTACTACCTTGGTGGTGTAATCCTTGCTTTCAAGTGATGAAGACCACAATTTTGTACCCCAGTCAGGTAAAATATAAGACTATGAAATTAGTATTTGCAACATTAAGAATAAGATCAAAGACTGAATAATATGTTCCAATGGAGCAACATATATACCTGCAGACTTTGTTTCAATGGGCTAACACTACTCAAATCTAGTTCAACGGATATGTTCCACTTGTGGTAAACACTTCCCGGTCATTTCCTCATTCATGACTAATCACCCGGTTTGTAACTGGATTAACATGACGGGTGCCACTAGTGGAGCAGGAACTGCTTACCTGTTCGGACCACCGAGTTCACCAAACCTCCCCCACCCGGTTTTTAGTGGGGTTCGTGTTACTTGATCTTTAGTTTTATGTGAATATTTTGTAGATCGTTGTTTTTCCTTTTGTACTTTTTCCTTTGGCCATTTTTCTGTCTGTTCTTCGATATACAGATTCTGATTACCCCTATCTTCAAACTCTTCTTATTCTAGTACAACGTAGACATCATAACTTTAAACAGCATCCACTCGCTCAAACCCAAACCCCCTCTGTCCATCCATCCAGCCAAATAAAATGATCAGACTTATTATTTTGGAAAATTACCTAGCAACTGTAAATTATCTGCAACCAGAGCTGTGACAGGGGACAATGGGATTTCTGTATATTTTAATTCCAACTGCCTGAAATACCCTCGGAGCTATTATATTTCATATTGCACTGGTATTTTGTCATTGCAAATTTCCTCCGCCAATAGAACTGACAGCAACGATATAATTGAAATATTGTTGAAAGTGGCGTTCAACACCAAAAATCTAAGCCAAACCTTCACTGCAAACTCAGAGAAGAATTGTTGAATGTACTAGTCTTTTTATGGTTTTCTCAGGGTATTCCGGTTTCCTCCACCAATAAAACTGTCCGCCAGTCGATATAACTGAAAATTGTGTTGAAAGGAGCGTTTAAGCACAATAACCTTGACCCCTGTCGTGGTAGTTTAGAGAGACATAGTAATAATGATTGAATAGTAATAATACAGTTAAGCTCATCTGACTTGTGGCTACTTCGAAAAAAGTCAAGTGAATGTTGGTTTTTTTTCAAAATCAGCTACATGCGTTTTTATCTGCCTAACCTTAGAAAAGTTTGAATATACCAAAGGGGTAATCAGAATCCGTATATCGAAGAAAGACAGACAATACAATGGCCAAAAGAAAAAGACAGACAATACAATGACCAAAAGAAAAAGACAAGACAATACAATGGTCAAAAGAAAAAGAGAGACAATACAATGGCCAAAAGAAAAAGACAAGACAATACAATAGTCAAAAGAAAAAGACAGTCAATACAATGACCAAAAGAAAAAGACAGACAATACAATGGCCAAAAGAAAAAGACAGACAATACAATGGTCAAAAGAAAAAGACAGACAATACAATGGCCAAAAGAAAAAGACAAGACAATACAATGGCCAAAAGAAAAAGACAGACAATACAATGGCCAAAAGAAAAAGACAGACAATACAATGACCAAAAGAAAAAGACAGACAATACAATGACCAAAAGAAAGAGACAGACAATACAATGGCCAAAAGAAAAAGGACAAATAGACAGACAATACAATGGTCAAAAGAAAAAGGACAAATAGACAGACAATACAATGGTCAAAAGAAAAAGACAGACGATACAATGACCAAAAGAAAAAGACAGACAATACAATGGCCAAAAGAAAAAGGACAAAAAGACAGACAATACAGTGGTCAAAAGAATTAAAGACAGACAATACAATGACCAAAAGAAGAAGGACAAACAATACAATGAACAAAAGAAGAAGGACAAACAATACAATGAACAAACGAAGAAGACAGACAATACAATGGCCAAACAATACAAAAAGAAGAAGGACAAACAATACAATGAACAAACGAAGAAGACAGACAATACAATGGCCAAACAATACAAAAAGAAGAAGGACAAACAATACAATGGCCAAACAATACAATGACCAAAAGAAGAAGGACAAACAATACAATGGCCAAAAGGACAAACAATACAATGGCCAAAAGAAGGACAAACAATACAATGAACAAAAGAAGAAGGACAAACAATACAATGGCCAAACAATACAATGACCAAAAGAAGAAGGACAAACAATACAATGGCCAAACAATACAATGACCAAAAGAAGAAGGACAAACAATACAATGGCCAAAAGGACAAACAATACAATGACCAAAAGGACAAACAATACAATGAACAAAAGAAGAAGGACAAACAATACAATGAACAAAAGAAGAAGGACAAACAATACAATGGCCAAAAGGACAAACAATACAATGAATAAAAGAAGAAAGACAAACAATACAATGGCCAAAAGGACAAACAATACAATGACCAAAAGAAGAAGGACAAACAATACAATGGCCAAAATAATTAAAGACAGACAATACAATGGCCAAACCAAGAAGGACAGACAATACAATGGCCAAACCAAGAAGGACAGACAATACAATGGCCAAACCAAGAAGGACAGACAATACAATGGCCAATCCAAGAAGGACAGACAATACAATGGCCAAACCAAGAAGGACAGACAATACAATGGCCAAACCAAGAAGGACAGACAATACAATGGCCAAACCAAGAAGGACAGACAATACAATGGCCAAACCAAGAAGGACAGACAATACAATGGCCAAACCAAGAAGGACAGACAATACAATGGCCAAACCAAGAAGGACAGACAATACAATGGCCAAACCAAGAAGGACAGACAAAACAATGGCCAAACCAAGAAGGACAGACAATACAATGGCCAAACCAAGAAGGACAGACAATACAATGGCCAAACCAAGAAGGACAGACAATACAATGGCCAAACCAAGAAGGACAGACAATACAATGGCCAAACCAAGAAGGACAGACAATACAATGGCCAAACCAAGAAGGACAGACAATACAATGGCCAAACCAAGAAGGACAGACAATACAATGGCCAAACCAAGAAGGACAGACAATACAATGGCCAAACCAAGAAGGACAGACAATACAATGGCCAAACCAAGAAGGACAGACAATACAATGGCCAAACCAAGAAGGACAGACAATACAATGGCCAAAACAAGAAGGACAGACAATACAATGGCCAAACCAAGAAGGACAGACAATGTAATGGCCAAACCCAGAAGGGCAGACAATACAACGGCCAAACCCAGAAGGACAGACAATACAATGGCCAAACCAATAAGGACAGACAATACAATGGCCAAACCAAGAAGGACAGACAATACAATGGCCAAACCAAGAAGGACAGACAATACAATGGCCAAACCAAGAAGGACAGACAATACAATGGCCAAACCAAGAAGGACAGACAATACAATGCCCAAACCAAGAAGGACAGACAATACAATGGCCAAACCAAGAAGGACAGACAATACAATGGCCAAACCAAGAAGGACAGACAATACAATGGCCAAACCAAGAAGGACAGACAATACAATGGCCAAACCAAGAAGGACAGACAATACAATGGCCAAACCAAGAAGGACAGACAATACAATGGCCAAACCAAGAAGGACAGACAATACAATGGCCAAACCAAGAAGGACAGACAATACAATGGCCAAACCAAGAAGGACAGACAATATAATGGCCAAAAGAAAAAGGACGAAAAGACAGACAATACAATGACCAAAAGAAAAAGACAGACAATACAATGGTCAAAAGAAAAAGGACAAATAGACAGACAATACAATGGTCAAAAGAATTAAAGACAGCCAATACAATGGTCAAAAGAAAAAGACAGACAATACAATGGTCAAAAGAAAAAGACAGACATTATAATGGCCAAAAGAAAAAGGGCAAATAGACAGACAATACAATGGTCAAAAGAATTAAAGACAGACAATACAATGGTCAAAAGAAAATGACAGACAATACAATGGTCAAAAGAAAAAGGACAAATAGACAGACAATACAATGGTCAAAAGAAAAAGGACAAATAGACAGACAATACAATGGTCAAAAGAATTAAAGACAGACAATACAATGGTCAAAAGAAAAAGACAGACAATACAATGGTCAAAAGAAAAAGACAGACAATACAATGGTCAAAAGAAAAAGACAAGACAATACAATGGTCAAAAGAAAAAGACAGACAATACAATGGTCAAAAGAAAAAGACAGACAATACAATGGTCAAAAGAAAAAGACAAGACAATACAATGGTCAAAAGAAAAAGACAGACAATACAATGGTCAAAAGAAAAAGACAGACAATACAATGGTCAAAAGAAAAAGACAAGACAATACAATGGTCAAAAGAAAAAGACAGACAATACAATGACCAAAAAAAAGGACAAAAAGACAAGACAATACAATGGTCAAAAGAAAAAGACAGACAATACAATGGTCAAAAGAAAAAGACAGACAATACAATGGTCAAAAGAAAAAGACAGACAATACAATGGTCAAAAGAAAAAGACAGACAATACAATGGTCAAAAGAAAAAGACAGACAATACAATGGTCAAAAGAAAAAGACAAGACAATACAATGGTCAAAAGAAAAAGACAGACAATACAATGGTCAAAAGAAAAAGACAGACAATACAATAGCCAAAAGAAAAAGACAGACAATACAATGACCAAAAGAAAAAGACAGACAATACAATGGCCAAAAGAAAAAGACAGACAATACAATGACCAAAAGAAAAAGACAGACAATACAATGGCCAAAAGAAAAAGACAGACAATACAATGGTCAAAAGAAAAAGACAGACAATACAATGGCCAAAAGAAAAAGACAGACAATACAATGACCAAAAGAAAAAGACAGACAATACAATGACCAAAAGAAAAAGGACGAAAAGACAGACAATACAATGGTCAAAAGAAAAAGACAGACAATACAATGGTCAAAAGAAAAAGACAGACAATACAATAGCCAAAAGAAAACGACAGACAATACAATGACCAAAAGAAAAATACAGACAATACAATGACCAAAAGAAAAAGACAGACAATACAATGGCCAAAAGAAAAAGACAGACAATACAATGACCAAATGAAAAAGACAGACAATACAATGACCAAAAGAAAAAGGACGAAAAGACAGACAATACAATGGCCAAAAGAAAAAGACAGACAATATAATGGCCAAAAGAAAAAGGGAAAATAGACAGACAATACAATGGTCAAAAGAATTAAAGACAGACAATACAATGGTCAAAAGAAAAAGACAGACAATACAATGGTCAAAAGAAAAAGGACAAATAGACAGACAATACAATGGTCAAAAGAATTAAAGACAGACAATACAATGGTCAAAAGAAAAAGACAAACAATACAATGGTCAAAAGAAAAAGACAGACAATACAATGGTCAAAAGAAAAAGACAAGACAATACAATGGCCAAAAGAAAAAGACAGACAATACAATGGTCAAAAGAAAAAGACAGACAATACAATGGCCAAAAGAAAAAGACAAGACAATACAATGGTCAAAAGAAAAAGACAGACAATACAATGGCCAAAAGAAAAAGACAAGACAATACAATGGTCAAAAGAAAAAGGCAAGACAATACAATGGTCAAAAGAAAAAGACAGACA
Source organism: Bathymodiolus brooksi (assembly GCA_963680875.1). Lineage (NCBI taxonomy): Eukaryota > Metazoa > Mollusca > Bivalvia > Mytilida > Modiolidae > Bathymodiolus > Bathymodiolus brooksi. The sequence continues at coordinate 60,333,952 of OY804590.1, read as the reverse complement.
ATACAATGGTCAAAAGAAAAAGACAAGACAATACAATAGTCAAAAGAAAAAGACAAGACAATACAATGGTCAAAAGAAAAAGACAAGACAATACAATGGTCAAAAGAAAAAGACAGACAATACAATGGTCAAAAGAAAAGGACAAGACAATACAATGGTCAAAAGAAAAAGACAAGACAATACAATGGTCAAAAGAAAAGGACAAGACAATACAATGGTCAAAAGAAAAAGACAAGACAATACAATGGTCAAAAGAAAAAGACAGACAATACAATGGCCAAAAGAAAAAGACAAGACAATACAATAGTCAAAAGAAAAAGACAGACAATACAATGGCCAAAAGAAAAAGACAAGACAATACAATAGCCAAAAGAAAAAGCCAAGACAATACAATGGTCAAAAGAAAAAGACAGACAATACAATGGTCAAAAGAAAAAGACAAGACAATACAATGGTCAAAAGAAAAAGACAGACAATACAATGGCCAAAAGAAAAAGACAAGACAATACAATGGTCAAAAGAAAAAGACAAGACAATACAATGGTCAAAAGAAAAAGACAGTCAATACAATGGCCAAAAGAAAAAGACAAGACAATACAATGGCCAAAAGAAAAAGACAAGACAATACAATGGTCAAAAGAAAAAGACAGACAATACAATGGTCAAAAGAAAAAGACAAGACAATACAATGGTCAAAAGAAAAAGACAGACAATACAATGACCAAAAGAAAAAGACAAGACAATACAATGGTCAAAAGAAAAAGACAAGACAATACAATGGTCAAAAGAAAAAGACAGACAATACAATGGTCAAAAGAAAAAGACAAGACAATACAATGGTCAAAAGAAAAAGACAGACAATACAATGGCCAAAAGAAAAAGACAGACAATACAATGACCAAAAGAAAAAGGACAAAAAGACAGACAATACAATGGTCAAAAGAAAAAGACAGACAATACAATGACCAAAAAAAAAAGGACAAAAAGACAAGACAATACAATGGTCAAAAGAAAAAGACAGACAATACAATGACCAAAAAAAAAAGGACAAAAAGACAAGACAATACAATGGTCAAAAGAAAAAGACAGACAATACAATGGTCAAAAGAAAAAGACAGACAATACAATGGTCAAAAGAAAAAGGACAAATAGACAGACAATACAATGGTCAAAAGAAAAAGGACAAATAGACAGACAATACAATGGTCAAAAGAATTAAAGACAGACAATACAATGGTCAAAAGAAAAAGACAGACAATACAATGGTCAAAAGAAAAAGACAGACAATACAATGGTCAAAAGAAAAAGACAAGACAATACAATGGTCAAAAGAAAAAGACAGACAATACAATGGTCAAAAGAAAAAGACAGACAATACAATGGTCAAAAGAAAAAGACAAGACAATACAATGGTCAAAAGAAAAAGACAGACAATACAATGGTCAAAAGAAAAAGACAGACAATACAATGGTCAAAAGAAAAAGACAAGACAATACAATGGTCAAAAGAAAAAGACAGACAATACAATGACCAAAAAAAAGGACAAAAAGACAAGACAATACAATGGTCAAAAGAAAAAGACAGACAATACAATGGTCAAAAGAAAAAGACAGACAATACAATGGTCAAAAGAAAAAGACAGACAATACAATGGTCAAAAGAAAAAGACAGACAATACAATGGTCAAAAGAAAAAGACAGACAATACAATAGCCAAAAGAAAACGACAGACAATACAATGACAAAAAGAAAAATACAGACAATACAATGACCAAAAGAAAAAGACAGACAATACAATGGCCAAAAGAAAAAGACAGACAATACAATGACCAAAAGAAAAAGACAGACAATACAATGACCAAAAGAAAAAGGACGAAAAGACAGACAATACAATGGCCAAAAGAAAAAGACAGACAATATAATGGCCAAAAGAAAAAGGGAAAATAGACAGACAATACAATGGTCAAAAGAATTAAAGACAGACAATACAATGGTCAAAAGAAAAAGACAGACAATACAATGGTCAAAAGAAAAAGGACAAATAGACAGACAATACAATGGTCAAAAGAATTAAAGACAGACAATACAATGGTCAAAAGAAAAAGACAAACAATACAATGGTCAAAAGAAAAAGACAGACAATACAATGGTCAAAAGAAAAAGACAAGACAATACAATGGCCAAAAGAAAAAGACAGACAATACAATGGTCAAAAGAAAAAGACAGACAATACAATGGTCAAAAGAAAAAGACAAGACAATACAATGGTCAAAAGAAAAAGACAGACAATACAATGGTCAAAAGAAAAAGACAGACAATACAATGGTCAAAAGAAAAAGACAAGACAATACAATGGTCAAAAGAAAAAGACAGACAATACAATGACCAAAAAAAAGGACAAAAAGACAAGACAATACAATGGTCAAAAGAAAAAGACAGACAATACAATGGTCAAAAGAAAAAGACAGACAATACAATGGTCAAAAGAAAAAGACAGACAATACAATGGTCAAAAGAAAAAGACAGACAATACAATGGTCAAAAGAAAAAGACAAGACAATACAATGGTCAAAAGAAAAAGACACAATGCAATGGTCAAAAGAAAAAGACAGACAATACAATAGCCAAAAGAAAAAGACAGACAATACAATGACCAAAAGAAAAAGACAGACAATACAATGACCAAAAGAAAAAGACAGACAATACAATGGCCAAAAGAAAAAGACAGACAATACAATGGTCAAAAGAAAAAGACAGACAATACAATGGCCAAAAGAAAAAGACAGACAATACAATGACCAAAAGAAAAAGACAGACAATACAATGACCAAAAGAAAAAGGACGAAAAGACAGACAATACAATGGTCAAAAGAAAAAGACAGACAATACAATGGTCAAAAGAAAAAGACAGACAATACAATAGCCAAAAGAAAACGACAGACAATACAATGACAAAAAGAAAAATACAGACAATACAATGACCAAAAGAAAAAGACAGACAATACAATGGCCAAAAGAAAAAGACAGACAATACAATGACCAAAAGAAAAAGACAGACAATACAATGACCAAAAGAAAAAGGACGAAAAGACAGACAATACAATGGCCAAAAGAAAAAGACAGACAATATAATGGCCAAAAGAAAAAGGGAAAATAGACAGACAATACAATGGTCAAAAGAATTAAAGACAGACAATACAATGGTCAAAAGAAAAAGACAGACAATACAATGGTCAAAAGAAAAAGGACAAATAGACAGACAATACAATGGTCAAAAGAATTAAAGACAGACAATACAATGGTCAAAAGAAAAAGACAAACAATACAATGGTCAAAAGAAAAAGACAGACAATACAATGGTCAAAAGAAAAAGACAAGACAATACAATGGCCAAAAGAAAAAGACAGACAATACAATGGTCAAAAGAAAAAGACAGACAATACAATGGCCAAAAGAAAAAGACAAGACAATACAATGGTCAAAAGAAAAAGACAGACAATACAATGGCCAAAAGAAAAAGACAAGACAATACAATGGTCAAAAGAAAAAGGCAAGACAATACAATGGTCAAAAGAAAAAGACAGACAATACAATGGTCAAAAGAAAAAGACAAGACAATACAATAGTCAAAAGAAAAAGACAAGACAATACAATGGTCAAAAGAAAAAGACAAGACAATACAATGGTCAAAAGAAAAAGACAGACAATACAATGGTCAAAAGAAAAGGACAAGACAATACAATGGTCAAAAGAAAAAGACAAGACAATACAATGGTCAAAAGAAAAGGACAAGACAATACAATGGTCAAAAGAAAAAGACAAGACAATACAATGGTCAAAAGAAAAAGACAGACAATACAATGGCCAAAAGAAAAAGACAAGACAATACAATAGTCAAAAGAAAAAGACAGACAATACAATGGCCAAAAGAAAAAGACAAGACAATACAATAGCCAAAAGAAAAAGCCAAGACAATACAATGGTCAAAAGAAAAAGACAGACAATACAATGGTCAAAAGAAAAAGACAAGACAATACAATGGTCAAAAGAAAAAGACAGACAATACAATGGCCAAAAGAAAAAGACAAGACAATACAATGGTCAAAAGAAAAAGACAAGACAATACAATGGTCAAAAGAAAAAGACAGACAATACAATGGTCAAAAGAAAAAGACAGACAATACAATGGCCAAAAGAAAAAGACAAGACAATACAATGGCCAAAAGAAAAAGACAAGACAATACAATGGTCAAAAGAAAAAGACAGACAATACAATGGTCAAAAGAAAAAGACAAGACAATACAATGGTCAAAAGAAAAAGACAGACAATACAATGACCAAAAGAAAAAGACAAGACAATACAATGGTCAAAAGAAAAAGACAAGACAATACAATGGTCAAAAGAAAAAGACAGACAATACAATGGTCAAAAGAAAAAGACAAGACAATACAATGGTCAAAAGAAAAAGACAGACAATACAATGGCCAAAAGAAAAAGACAGACAATACAATGACCAAAAGAAAAAGGACAAAAAGACAGACAATACAATGGTCAAAAGAAAAAGACAGACAATACAATGACCAAAAAAAAAAGGACAAAAAGACAAGACAATACAATGGTCAAAAGAAAAAGACAGACAATACAATGACCAAAAAAAAAAGGACAAAAAGACAAGACAATACAATGGTCAAAAGAAAAAGACAGACAATACAATGGTCAAAAGAAAAAGACAGACAATACAATGGTCAAAAGAAAAAGACAAGACAATACAATGGTCAAAAGAAAAAGACAGACAATACAATGGTCAAAAGAAAAAGACAGACAATACAACAGCCAAAAGAAAAAGACAGACAATACAATGACCAAAAGAAAAAGACAGACAATACAATGGCCAAAAGAAAAAGACAGACAATATAATGACCAAAAGAAAAAGACAGACAATACAATGGCCAAAAGAAAAAGACAGACAATACAATGGCCAAAAGAAAAAGGACAAAAAGACAGACAATACAATGGTCAAAAGAAAAAGACAGACAATACAATGACCAAAAAAAAAAGGACAAAAAGACAAGACAATACAATGGTCAAAAGAAAAAGACAGACAATACAATGACCAAAAAAAAAGGACAAAAAGACAAGACAATACAATGGTCAAAAGAAAAAGACAGACAATACAATGGTCAAAAGAAAAAGACAGACAATACAATGGTCAAAAGAAAAAGACAGACAATACAATGGTCAAAAGAAAAAGACAAGACAATACAATGGTCAAAAGAAAAAGACAGACAATACAATGGTCAAAAGAAAAAGACAGACAATACAACAGCCAAAAGAAAAAGACAGACAATACAATGACCAAAAGAAAAAGACAGACAATACAATGGTCAAAAGAAAAAGACAGACAATATAATGACCAAAAGAAAAAGACAGACAATACAATGGCCAAAAGAAAAAGACAGACAATACAATGGTCAAAAGAAAAAGACAGACAATACAATGGCCAAAAGAAAAAGACAGACAATACAATGACCAAAAGAAAAAGACAGACAATACAATGACCAAAAGAAAAAGACAGACAATACAATGGCCAAAAGAAAAAGACAGACAATACAATGACCAAAAGAAAAAGACAGACAATGCAATGACCAAAAGAAAAAGGACAAATAGACAGACAATAAAATGGCCAAAAGAAAAAGGACGAAAAGACAGACAATACAATGGCCAAAAGAAAAAGACAGACAATATAATGGCCAAAAGAAAAAGGGCAAATAGACAGACAATACAATGGTCAAAAGAAAAAGACAAGACAATACAATGGTCAAAAGAAAAAGACAGACAATACAATGGTCAAAAGAAAAAGACAGACAATACAATGGTCAAAAGAAAAAGACAAGACAATACAATGGTCAAAAGAAAAAGACAGACAATACAATGGTCAAAAGAAAAAGACAGACAATACAATGGTCAAAAGAAAAAGACAGACAATACAATGGTCAAAAGAAAAAGACAAGACAATACAATGGTCAAAAGAAAAAGACAGACAATACAATGGTCAAAAGAAAAAGACAGACAATACAATAGCCAAAAGAAAAAGACAGACAATACAATGACCAAAGGAAAAAGACAGACAATACAATGGCCAAAAGAAAAAGACAGACAATACAATGACCAAAAGAAAAAGACAGACAATACAATGGCCAAAAGAAAAAGACAGACAATACAATGGTCAAAAGAAAAAGACAGACAATACAATGGCCAAAAGAAAAAGACAGACAATACAATGACCAAAAGAAAAAGACAGACAATACAATGACCAAAAGAAAAAGGACAAATAGACAGACAATAAAATGGCCAAATGAAAAAGGACGAAAAGACAGACAATACAATGGTCAAAAGAATTAAAGACAGACAATACAATGGTCAAAAGAAAAAGACAGACAATACAATGGTCAAAAGAAAAAGGACAAATAGACAGACAATACAATGGTCAAAAGAAAAAGGACAAATAGACAGACAATACAATGGTCAAAAGAATTAAAGACAGACAATACAATGGTCAAAAGAAAAAGACAGACAATACAATGGTCAAAAGAAAAAGACAGACAATACAATGGTCAAAAGAAAAAGACAAGACAATACAATGGTCAAAAGAAAAAGACAGAAAATACAATGGTCAAAAGAAAAAGACAGACAATACAATGGTCAAAAGAAAAAGACAAGACAATACAATGGTCAAAAGAAAAAGACAGACAATACAATGGTCAACAGAAAAAGACAGACAATACAATGGTCAAAAGAAAAAGACAGACAATACAATGGTCAAAAGAAAAAGACAAGACAATACAATGGTCAAAAGAAAAAGACAGACAATATAATGGTCAAAAGAAAAAGACAGACAATACAATAGCCAAAAGAAAAAGACAGACAATACAATGACCAAAAGAAAAAGACAGACAATACAATGGCCAAAAGAAAAAGACAGACAATACAATGACCAGAAGAAAAAGACAGACAATACAATGGCCAAAAGAAAAAGACAGACAATACAATGGTCAAAAGAAAAAGACAGACAATACAATGGCCAAAAGAAAAAGACAGACAATACAATGACCAAAAGAAAAAGGACGAAAAGACAGACAATACAATGGTCAAAAGAAAAAGACAGACAATACAATGGTCAAAAGAAAAAGACAGACAATACAATAGCCAAAAGAAAACGACAGACAATACAATGACCAAAAGAAAAATACAGACAATACAATGACCAAAAGAAAAAGACAGACAATACAATGGCCAAAGAAAAAGACAGACAATACAATGACCAAAAGAAAAAGGACGAAAAGACAGACAATACAATGGCCAAAAGAAAAAGACAGACAATATAATGGTCAAAAGAAAAAGGGAAAATAGACAGACAATACAATGGTCAAAAGAATTAAAGACAGACAATACAATGGTCAAAAGAAAAAGACAGACAATACAATGGTCAAAAGAAGAAGGACAAATAGACAGACAATACAATGGTCAAAAGAATTAAAGACAGACAATACAATGGTCAAAAGAAAAAGACAGACAATACAATGGTCAAAAGAAAAAGACAGACAATACAATGGTCAAAAGAAAAAGACAAGACAATACAATGGCCAAAAGAAAAAGACAGACAATACAATGGTCAAAAGAAAAAGACAGACAATACAATGGCCAAAAGAAAAAGACAAGACAATACAATGGTCAAAAGAAAAAGACAAGACAATACAATGGTCAAAAGAAAAAGACAGACAATACAATGGTCAAAAGAAAAAGACAAGACAATACAATAGTCAAAAGAAAAAGACAAGACAATACAATGGTCAAAAGAAAAAGACAAGACAATACAATGGTCAAAAGAAAAAGACAAGACAATACAATGGTCAAAAGAAAAAGACAGACAATACAATGGCCAAAAGAAAAAGACAAGACAATACAATAGTCAAAAGAAAAAGACAGACAATACAATGGCCAAAAGAAAAAGACAAGACAATACAATGGCCAAAAGAAAAAGACAAGACAATACAATGGTCAAAAGAAAAAGACAGACAATACAATGGTCAAAAGAAAAAGACAAGACAATACAATGGTCAAAAGAAAAAGACAGACAATACAATGACCAAAAGAAAAAGGACAAAAAGACAGACAATACAATGGTCAAAAGAAAAAGACAGACAATACAATGACCAAAAAAAAAAGGACAAAAAGACAAGACAATACAATGGTCAAAAGAAAAAGACAGACAATACAATGACCAAAAAAAAAAGGACAAAAAGACAAGACAATACAATGGTCAAAAGAAAAAGACAGACAATACAATGGTCAAAAGAAAAAGACAGACAATACAATGGTCAAAAGAAAAAGACAGACAATACAATGGTCAAAAGAAAAAGACAAGACAATACAATGGTCAAAAGAAAAAGACAGACAATACAATGGTCAAAAGAAAAAGACAGACAATACAACAGCCAAAAGAAAAAGACAGACAATACAATGACCAAAAGAAAAAGACAGACAATACAATGGCCAAAAGAAAAAGACAGACAATATAATGACCAAAAGAAAAAGACAGACAATACAATGGCCAAAAGAAAAAGACAGACAATACAATGGCCAAAAGAAAAAGGACAAAAAGAAAGACAATACAATGGTCAAAAGAAAAAGACAAACAATACAATGACCAAAAAAAAAAGGACAAAAAGACAAGACAATACAATGGTCAAAAGAAAAAGACAGACAATACAATGACCAAAAAAAAAGGACAAAAAGACAAGACAATACAATGGTCAAAAGAAAAAGACAGACAATACAATGGTCAAAAGAAAAAGACAGACAATACAATGGTCAAAAGAAAAAGACAGACAATACAATGGTCAAAAGAAAAAGACAAGACAATACAATGGTCAAAAGAAAAAGACAGAAAATACAACAGCCAAAAGAAAAAGACAGACAATACAATGGTCAAAAGAAAAAGACAGACAATACAATGGTCAAAAGAAAAAGACAGACAATACAATGGTCAAAAGAAAAAGACAAGACAATACAATGGTCAAAAGAAAAAGACAGACAATACAATGGTCAAAAGAAAAAGACAGACAATACAATGGTCAAAAGAAAAAGACAGACAATACAATGGTCAAAAGAAAAAGACAAGACAATACAATGGTCAAAAGAAAAAGACAGACAATACAATGGTCAAAAGAAAAAGACAGACAATACAATAGCCAAAAGAAAAAGACAGACAATACAATGACCAAAGGAAAAAGACAGACAATACAATGGCCAAAAGAAAAAGACAGACAATACAATGACCAAAAGAAAAAGACAGACAATACAATGGCCAAAAGAAAAAGACAGACAATACAATGGTCAAAAGAAAAAGACAGACAATACAATGGCCAAAAGAAAAAGACAGACAATACAATGACCAAAAGAAAAAGACAGACAATACAATGACCAAAAGAAAAAGGACAAATAGACAGACAATAAAATGGCCAAATGAAAAAGGACGAAAAGACAGACAATACAATGGTCAAAAGAATTAAAGACAGACAATACAATGGTCAAAAGAAAAAGACAGACAATACAATGGTCAAAAGAAAAAGGACAAATAGACAGACAATACAATGGTCAAAAGAAAAAGGACAAATAGACAGACAATACAATGGTCAAAAGAATTAAAGACAGACAATACAATGGTCAAAAGAAAAAGACAGACAATACAATGGTCAAAAGAAAAAGACAGACAATACAATGGTCAAAAGAAAAAGACAAGACAATACAATGGTCAAAAGAAAAAGACAGAAAATACAATGGTCAAAAGAAAAAGACAGACAATACAATGGTCAAAAGAAAAAGACAAGACAATACAATGGTCAAAAGAAAAAGACAGACAATACAATGGTCAAAAGAAAAAGACAGACAATACAATGGTCAAAAGAAAAAGACAGACAATACAATGGTCAAAAGAAAAAGACAAGACAATACAATGGTCAAAAGAAAAAGACAGACAATATAATGGTCAAAAGAAAAAGACAGACAATACAATAGCCAAAAGAAAAAGACAGACAATACAATGACCAAAAGAAAAAGACAGACAATACAATGGCCAAAAGAAAAAGACAGACAATACAATGACCAGAAGAAAAAGACAGACAATACAATGGCCAAAAGAAAAAGACAGACAATACAATGGTCAAAAGAAAAAGACAGACAATACAATGGCCAAAAGAAAAAGACAGACAATACAATGACCAAAAGAAAAAGGACGAAAAGACAGACAATACAATGGTCAAAAGAAAAAGACAGACAATACAATGGTCAAAAGAAAAAGACAGACAATACAATAGCCAAAAGAAAACGACAGACAATACAATGACCAAAAGAAAAATACAGACAATACAATGACCAAAAGAAAAAGACAGACAATACAATGGCCAAAGAAAAAGACAGACAATACAATGACCAAAAGAAAAAGGACGAAAAGACAGACAATACAATGGCCAAAAGAAAAAGACAGACAATATAATGGTCAAAAGAAAAAGGGAAAATAGACAGACAATACAATGGTCAAAAGAATTAAAGACAGACAATACAATGGTCAAAAGAAAAAGACAGACAATACAATGGTCAAAAGAAGAAGGACAAATAGACAGACAATACAATGGTCAAAAGAATTAAAGACAGACAATACAATGGTCAAAAGAAAAAGACAGACAATACAATGGTCAAAAGAAAAAGACAGACAATACAATGGTCAAAAGAAAAAGACAAGACAATACAATGGCCAAAAGAAAAAGACAGACAATACAATGGTCAAAAGAAAAAGACAGACAATACAATGGCCAAAAGAAAAAGACAAGACAATACAATGGTCAAAAGAAAAAGACAAGACAATACAATGGTCAAAAGAAAAAGACAGACAATACAATGGTCAAAAGAAAAAGACAAGACAATACAATAGTCAAAAGAAAAAGACAAGACAATACAATGGTCAAAAGAAAAAGACAAGACAATACAATGGTCAAAAGAAAAAGACAAGACAATACAATGGTCAAAAGAAAAAGACAGACAATACAATGGCCAAAAGAAAAAGACAAGACAATACAATAGTCAAAAGAAAAAGACAGACAATACAATGGCCAAAAGAAAAAGACAAGACAATACAATGGCCAAAAGAAAAAGACAAGACAATACAATGGTCAAAAGAAAAAGACAGACAATACAATGGTCAAAAGAAAAAGACAAGACAATACAATGGTCAAAAGAAAAAGACAGACAATACAATGACCAAAAGAAAAAGGACAAAAAGACAGACAATACAATGGTCAAAAGAAAAAGACAGACAATACAATGACCAAAAAAAAAGGACAAAAAGACAAGACAATACAATGGTCAAAAGAAAAAGACAGACAATACAATGACCAAAAAAAAAAGGACAAAAAGACAAGACAATACAATGGTCAAAAGAAAAAGACAGACAATACAATGGTCAAAAGAAAAAGACAGACAATACAATGGTCAAAAGAAAAAGACAGACAATACAATGGTCAAAAGAAAAAGACAAGACAATACAATGGTCAAAAGAAAAAGACAGACAACACAATGGTCAAAAGAAAAAGACAGACAATACAACAGCCAAAAGAAAAAGACAGACAATACAATGACCAAAAGAAAAAGACAGACAATACAATGGCCAAAAGAAAAAGACAGACAATATAATGACCAAAAGAAAAAGACAGACAATACAATGGCCAAAAGAAAAAGACAGACAATACAATGGCCAAAAGAAAAAGGACAAAAAGACAGACAATACAATGGTCAAAAGAAAAAGACAGACAATACAATGACCAAAAAAAAAAGGACAAAAAGACAAGACAATACAATGGTCAAAAGAAAAAGACAGACAATACAATGACCAAAAAAAAAGGACAAAAAGACAAGACAATACAATGGTCAAAAGAAAAAGACAGACAATACAATGGTCAAAAGAAAAAGACAGACAATACAATGGTCAAAAGAAAAAGACAGACAATACAATGGTCAAAAGAAAAAGACAAGACAATACAATGGTCAAAAGAAAAAGACAGAAAATACAACAGCCAAAAGAAAAAGACAGACAATACAATGACCAAAAGAAAAAGACAGACAATACAATGGCCAAAAGAAAAAGACAGACAATATAATGACCAAAAGAAAAAGACAGACAATACAATGGCCAAAAGAAAAAGACAGACAATACAATGGTCAAAAGAAAAAGACAGACAATACAATGGCCAAAAGAAAAAGACAGACAATACAATGACCAAAAGAAAAAGACAGACAATACAATGACCAAAAGAAAAAGACAGACAATACAATGGCCAAAAGAAAAAGACAGACAATACAATGACCAAAAGAAAAAGACAGACAATACAATGACCAAAAGAAAAAGGACAAATAGACAGACAATAAAATGGCCAAAAGAAAAAGGACGAAAAGACAGACAATACAATGGTCAAAAGAAAAAGACAGACAATACAATGGTCAAAAGAAAAAGACAGACAATACAATGGTCAAAAGAAAAAGACAAGACAATACAATGGTCAAAAGAAAAAGACAGACAATACAATGGTCAAAAGAAAAAGACAGACAATACAATAGCCAAAAGAAAAAGACAGACAATACAATGGTCAAAAGAAAAAGACAGACAATACAACAGCCAAAAGAAAAAGACAGACAATACAATGACCAAAAGAAAAAGACAGATAATACAATGGCCAAAAGAAAAAGACAGACAATATAATGACCAAAAGAAAAAGACAGACAATATAATGGCCAAAAGAAAAAGACAGACAATACAATGGCCAAAAGAAAAAGGACAAAAAGACAGACAATACAATGGTCAAAAGAAAAAGACAGACAATACAATGACCAAAAAAAAAAGGACAAAAAGACAAGACAATACAATGGTCAAAAGAAAAAGACAGACAATACAATGACCAAAAAAAAAGACAGACAATACAATGGCCAAAAGAAAAAGACAGACAATATAATGACCAAAAGAAAAAGACAGACAATACAATGGCCAAAAGAAAAAGACAGACAATACAATGGTCAAAAGAAAAAGACAGACAATACAATGGCCAAAAGAAAAAGACAGACAATACAATGACCAAAAGAAAAAGACAGACAATACAATGACCAAAAGAAAAAGACAGACAATACAATGGCCAAAAGAAAAAGACAGACAATACAATGACCAAAAGAAAAAGACAGACAATACAATGACCAAAAGAAAAAGGACAAATAGACAGACAATAAAATGGCCAAAAGAAAAAGGACGAAAAGACAGACAATACAATGGCCAAAAGAAAAAGACAGACAATATAATGGCCAAAAGAAAAAGGGCAAATAGACAGACAATACAATGGTCAAAAGAAAAAGACAAGACAATACAATGGTCAAAAGAAAAAGACAGACAATACAATGGTCAAAAGAAAAAGACAGACAATACAATGGTCAAAAGAAAAAGACAAGACAATACAATGGTCAAAAGAAAAAGACAGACAATACAATGGTCAAAAGAAAAAGACAGACAATACAATGGTCAAAAGAAAAAGACAGACAATACAATGGTCAAAAGAAAAAGACAAGACAATACAATGGTCAAAAGAAAAAGACAGACAATACAATGGTCAAAAGAAAAAGACAGACAATACAATAGCCAAAAGAAAAAGACAGACAATACAATGGTCAAAAGAAAAAGACAGACAATACAACAGCCAAAAGAAAAAGACAGACAATACAATGACCAAAAGAAAAAGACAGACAATACAATGGCCAAAAGAAAAAGACAGACAATATAATGACCAAAAGAAAAAGACAGACAATATAATGGCCAAAAGAAAAAGACAGACAATACAATGGCCAAAAGAAAAAGGACAAAAAGACAGACAATACAATGGTCAAAAGAAAAAGACAGACAATACAATGACCAAAAAAAAAAGGACAAAAAGACAAGACAATACAATGGTCAAAAGAAAAAGACAGACAATACAATGACCAAAAAAAAAGGACAAAAAGACAAGACAATACAATGGTCAAAAGAAAAAGACAGACAATACAATGGTCAAAAGAAAAAGACAGACAATACAAAGGTCAAAAGAAAAAGACAGACAATACAATGGTCAAAAGAAAAAGACAAGACAATACAATGGTCAAAAGAAAAAGACAGACAATACAATGGTCAAAAGAAAAAGACAGACAATACAACAGCCAAAAGAAAAAGACAGACAATACAATGACCAAAAGAAAAAGACAGACAATACAATGGCCAAAAGAAAAAGACAGACAATACAATGGTCAAAAGAAAAAGACAGACAATACAATGGCCAAAAGAAAAAGACAGACAATACAATGACCAAAAGAAAAAGACAGACAATACAATGACCAAAAGAAAAAGACAGACAATACAATGGCCAAAAGAAAAAGGACAAATAGACAGACAATAAAATGGCCAAAAGAAAAAGGACGAAAAGACAGACAATACAATGGCCAAAAGAAAAAGACAGACAATATAATGGCCAAAAGAAAAAGGGCAAATAGACAGACAATACAATGGTCAAAAGAAAAAGACAAGACAATACAATGGTCAAAAGAAAAAGACAGACAATACAATGGTCAAAAGAAAAAGACAGACAATACAATGGTCAAAAGAAAAAGACAAGACAATACAATGGTCAAAAGAAAAAGACAGACAATACAATGGTCAAAAGAAAAAGACAGACAATACAATGGTCAAAAGAAAAAGACAGACAATACAATGGTCAAAAGAAAAAGACAAGACAATACAATGGTCAAAAGAAAAAGACAGACAATGCAATGGTCAAAAGAAAAAGACAGACAATACAATAGCCAAAAGAAAAAGACAGACAATACAATGACCAAAAGAAAAAAACAGACAATACAATGGCCAAAAGAAAAAGACAGACAATACAATGACCAAAAGAAAAAGACAGACAATACAATGGCCAAAAGAAAAAGACAGACAATACAATGGTCAAAAGAAAAAGACAGACAATACAATGGCCAAAAGAAAAAGACAGACAATACAATGACCAAAAGAAAAAGACAGACAATACAATGACCAAAAGAAAAAGGACAAATAGACAGACAATAAAATGGCCAAAAGAAAAAGGACGAAAAGACAGACAATACAATGGCCAAAAGAAAAAGACAGACAATATAATGGCCAAAAGAAAAAGGGCAAATAGACAGACAATACAATGGTCAAAAGAATTAAAGACAGACAATACAATGGTCAAAAGAAAAAGACAGACAATACAATGGTCAAAAGAAAAAGGACAAATAGACAGACAATACAATGGTCAAAAGAATTAAAGACAGACAATACAATGGTCAAAAGAAAAAGACAGACAATCCAATGGTCAAAAGAAAAAGACAGACAATACAATGGTCAAAAGAAAAAGACAAGACAATACAATGGTCAAAAAAAAAAGACAAAAAATACAATGGTCAAAAGAAAAAGACAGACAATACAATGGTCAAAAGAAAAAGACAAGACAATACAATGGTCAAAAGAAAAAGACAGACAATACAATGGTCAAAAGAAAAAGACAGACAATACAATGGTCAAAAGAAAAAGACAGACAATACAATGGTCAAAAGAAAAAGACAAGACAATACAATGGTCAAAAGAAAAAGACAGACAATATAATGGTCAAAAGAAAAAGACAGACAATACAATAGCCAAAAGAAAAAGACAGACAATACAATGACCAAAAGAAAAAGACAGACAATACAATGACCAGAAGAAAAAGACAGACAATACAATGGCCAAAAGAAAAAGACAGACAATACAATGGTCAAAAGAAAAAAACAGACAATACAATGGCCAAAAGAAAAAGACAGACAATACAATGACCAAAAGAAAAAGGACGAAAAGACAGACAATACAATGGTCAAAAGAAAAAGACAGACAATACAATGGTCAAAAGAAAAAGACAGACAATACAATAGCCAAAAGAAAACGACAGACAATACAATGACCAAAAGAAAAATACAGACAATACAATGACCAAAAGAAAAAGGACTAAAAGACAGACAATACAATGGCCAAAAGAAAAAGACAGACAATATAATGGTCAAAAGAAAAAGGGAAAATAGACAGACAATACAATGGTCAAAAGAATTAAAGACAGACAATACAATGGTCAAAAGAAAAAGACAGACAATACAATGGTCAAAAGAAGAAGGACAAATAGACAGACAATACAATGGTCAAAAGAATTAAAGACAGACAATACAATGGTCAAAAGAAAAAGACAGACAATACAATGGTCAAAAGAAAAAGACAGACAATACAATGGTCAAAAGAAAAAGACAAGACAATACAATGGTCAAAAGAAAAAGACAGACAATACAATGGTCAAAAGAAAAAGACATACAATACAATGGTCAAAAGAAAAAGACAAGACAATACAATGGCCAAAAGAAAAAGACAGACAATACAATGGTCAAAAGAAAAAGACAGACAATACAATGGCCAAAAGAAAAAGACAAGACAATACAATGGTCAAAAGAAAAAGACAAGACAATACAATGGTCAAAAGAAAAAGACAGACAATACAATGGTCAAAAGAAAAAGACAAGACAATACAATAGTCAAAAGAAAAAGACAAGACAATACAATGGTCAAAAGAAAAAGACAAGACAATACAATGGTCAAAAGAAAAAGACAAGACAATACAATGGTCAAAAGAAAAAGACAGACAATACAATGGCCAAAAGAAAAAGACAAGACAATACAATAGTCAAAAGAAAAAGACAGACAATACAATGGCCAAAAGAAAAAGACAAGACAATACAATGGCCAAAAGAAAAAGACAAGACAATACAATGGTCAAAAGAAAAAGACAGACAATACAATGGTCAAAAGAAAAAGACAAGACAATACAATGGTCAAAAGAAAAAGACAGACAATACAATGACCAAAAGAAAAAGGACAAAAAGACAGACAATACAATGGTCAAAAGAAAAAGACAGACAATACAATGACCAAAAAAAAAGGACAAAAAGACAAGACAATACAATGGTCAAAAGAAAAAGACAGACAATACAATGACCAAAAAAAAAAGGACAAAAAGACAAGACAATACAATGGTCAAAAGAAAAAGACAGACAATACAATGGTCAAAAGAAAAAGACAGACAATACAATGGTCAAAAGAAAAAGACAGACAATACAATGGTCAAAAGAAAAAGACAAGACAATACAATGGTCAAAAGAAAAAGACAGACAATACAATGGTCAAAAGAAAAAGACAGACAATACAACAGCCAAAAGAATAAGACAGACAATACAATGACCAAAAGAAAAAGACAGACAATACAATGGCCAAAAGAAAAAGACAGACAATATAATGACCAAAAGAAAAAGACAGACAATACAATGGCCAAAAGAAAAAGACAGACAATACAATGGCCAAAAGAAAAAGGACAAAAAGACAGACAATACAATGGTCAAAAGAAAAAGACAGACAATACAATGACCAAAAAAAAAAGGACAAAAAGACAAGACAATACAATGGTCAAAAGAAAAAGACAGACAATACAATGACCAAAAAAAAAGGACAAAAAGACAAGACAATACAATGCTCAAAAGAAAAAGACAGACAATACAATGGTCAAAAGAAAAAGACAGACAATACAATGGTCAAAAGAAAAAGACAGACAATACAATGGTCAAAAGAAAAAGACAAGACAATACAATGGTCAAAAGAAAAAGACAGACAATACAATGGTCAAAAGAAAAAGACAGACAATACAACAGCCAAAAGAAAAAGACAGACAATACAATGACCAAAAGAAAAAGACAGACAATACAATGGCCAAAAGAAAAAGACAGACAATATAATGACCAAAAGAAAAAGACAGACAATACAATGGCCAAAAGAAAAAGACAGACAATACAATGGTCAAAAGAAAAAGACAGACAATACAATGGCCAAAAGAAAAAGACAGACAATACAATGACCAAAAGAAAAAGACAGACAATACAATGACCAAAAGAAAAAGGACAAATAGACAGACAATAAAATGGCCAAAAGAAAAAGGACGAAAAGACAGACAATACAATGGCCAAAAGAAAAAGACAGACAATATAATGGCCAAAAGAAAAAGGGCAAATAGACAGACAATACAATGGTCAAAAGAAAAAGACAAGACAATACAATGGTCAAAAGAAAAAGACAGACAATACAATGGTCAAAAGAAAAAGACAGACAATACAATGGTCAAAAGAAAAAGACAGACAATACAATGGTCAAAAGAAAAAGACAAGACAATACAATGGTCAAAAGAAAAAGACAGACAATACAATGGTCAAAAGAAAAAGACAGACAATACAATAGCCAAAAGAAAAAGACAGACAATACAATGACCAAAGGAAAAAGACAGACAATACAATGGCCAAAAGAAAAAGACAGACAATACAATGACCAAAAGAAAAAGACAGACAATACAATGGCCAAAAGAAAAAGACAGACAATACAATGGTCAAAAGAAAAAGACAGACAATACAATGGCCAAAAGAAAAAGACAGACAATACAATGACCAAAAGAAAAAGACAGACAATACAATGACCAAAAGAAAAAGGACAAATAGACAGACAATAAAATGGCCAAAAGAAAAAGGACGAAAAGACAGACAATACAATGGCCAAAAGAAAAAGACAGACAATATAATGGCCAAAAGAAAAAGGGCAAATAGACAGACAATACAATGGTCAAAAGAATTAAAGACAGACAATACAATGGTCAAAAGAAAAAGACAGACAATACAATGGTCAAAAGAAAAAGGACAAATAGACAGACAATACAATGGTCAAAAGAATTAAAGACAGACAATACAATGGTCAAAAGAAAAAGACAGACAATACAATGGTCAAAAGAAAAAGACAGACAATACAATGGTCAAAAGAAAAAGACAAGACAATACAATGGTAAAAAGAAAAAGACAGAAAATACAATGGTCAAAAGAAAAAGACAGACAATACAATGGTCAAAAGAAAAAGACAAGACAATACAATGGTCAAAAGAAAAAGACAGACAATACAATGGTCAAAAGAAAAAGACAGACAATACAATGGTCAAAAGAAAAAGACAGACAATACAATGGTCAAAAGAAAAAGACAGACAATACAATGGTCAAAAGAAAAAGACAAGACAATACAATGGTCAAAAGAAAAAGACAGACAATACAATGGTCAAAAGAAAAAGACAGACAATACAATAGCCAAAAGAAAAAGACAGACAATACAATGACCAAAGGAAAAAGACAGACAATACAATGGCCAAAAGAAAAAGACAGACAATACAATGACCAAAAGAAAAAGACAGACAATACAATGGCCAAAAGAAAAAGACAGACAATACAATGGTCAAAAGAAAAAGACAGACAATACAATGGCCAAAAGAAAAAGACAGACAATACAATGACCAAAAGAAAAAGACAGACAATACAATGGCCAAAGAAAAAGACAGACAATACAATGACCAAAAGAAAAAGGACGAAAAGACAGACAATACAATGGCCAAAAGAAAAAGACAGACAATATAATGGTCAAAAGAAAAAGGGAAAATAGACAGACAATACAATGGTCAAAAGAATTAAAGACAGACAATACAATGGTCAAAAGAAAAAGACAGACAATACAATGGTCAAAAGAAGAAGGACAAATAGACAGACAATACAATGGTCAAAAGAATTAAAGACAGACAATACAATGGTCAAAAGAAAAAGACAGACAATACAATGGTCAAAAGAAAAAGACAGACAATACAATGGTCAAAAGAAAAAGACAAGACAATACAATGGTCAAAAGAAAAAGACAGACAATACAATGGTCAAAAGAAAAAGACATACAATACAATGGTCAAAAGAAAAAGACAAGACAATACAATGGCCAAAAGAAAAAGACAGACAATACAATGGTCAAAAGAAAAAGACAGACAATACAATGGCCAAAAGAAAAAGACAAGACAATACAATGGTCAAAAGAAAAAGACAAGACAATACAATGGTCAAAAGAAAAAGACAGACAATACAATGGTCAAAAGAAAAAGACAAGACAATACAATAGTCAAAAGAAAAAGACAAGACAATACAATGGTCAAAAGAAAAAGACAAGACAATACAATGGTCAAAAGAAAAAGACAAGACAATACAATGGTCAAAAGAAAAAGACAGACAATACAATGGCCAAAAGAAAAAGACAAGACAATACAATAGTCAAAAGAAAAAGACAGACAATACAATGGCCAAAAGAAAAAGACAAGACAATACAATGGCCAAAAGAAAAAGACAAGACAATACAATGGTCAAAAGAAAAAGACAGACAATACAATGGTCAAAAGAAAAAGACAAGACAATACAATGGTCAAAAGAAAAAGACAGACAATACAATGACCAAAAGAAAAAGGACAAAAAGACAGACAATACAATGGTCAAAAGAAAAAGACAGACAATACAATGACCAAAAAAAAAAGGACAAAAAGACAAGACAATACAATGGTCAAAAGAAAAAGACAGACAATACAATGACCAAAAAAAAAAGGACAAAAAGACAAGACAATACAATGGTCAAAAGAAAAAGACAGACAATACAATGGTCAAAAGAAAAAGACAGACAATACAATGGTCAAAAGAAAAAGACAGACAATACAATGGTCAAAAGAAAAAGACAAGACAATACAATGGTCAAAAGAAAAAGACAGACAATACAATGGTCAAAAGAAAAAGACAGACAATACAACAGCCAAAAGAAAAAGACAGACAATACAATGACCAAAAGAAAAAGACAGACAATACAATGGCCAAAAGAAAAAGACAGACAATATAATGACCAAAAGAAAAAGACAGACAATACAATGGCCAAAAGAAAAAGACAGACAATACAATGGCCAAAAGAAAAAGGACAAAAAGACAGACAATACAATGGTCAAAAGAAAAAGACAGACAATACAATGACCAAAAAAAAAAGGACAAAAAGACAAGACAATACAATGGTCAAAAGAAAAAGACAGACAATACAATGACCAAAAAAAAAGGACAAAAAGACAAGACAATACAATGGTCAAAAGAAAAAGACAGACAATACAATGGTCAAAAGAAAAAGACAGACAATACAATGGTCAAAAGAAAAAGACAGACAATACAATGGTCAAAAGAAAAAGACAAGACAATACAATGGTCAAAAGAAAAAGACAGACAATACAATGGTCAAAAGAAAAAGACAGACAATACAACAGCCAAAAGAAAAAGACAGACAATACAATGACCAAAAGAAAAAGACAGACAATACAATGGCCAAAAGAAAAAGACAGACAATATAATGACCAAAAGAAAAAGACAGACAATACAATGGCCAAAAGAAAAAGACAGACAATACAATGGTCAAAAGAAAAAGACAGACAATACAATGGCCAAAAGAAAAAGACAGACAATACAATGACCAAAAGAAAAAGACAGACAATACAATGACCAAAAGAAAAAGACAGACAATACAATGGCCAAAAGAAAAAGACAGACAATACAATGACCAAAAGAAAAAGACAGACAATACAATGACCAAAAGAAAAAGGACAAATAGACAGACAATAAAATGGCCAAAAGAAAAAGGACGAAAAGACAGACAATACAATGGCCAAAAGAAAAAGACAGACAATATAATGGCCAAAAGAAAAAGGGCAAATAGACAGACAATACAATGGTCAAAAGAAAAAGACAAGACAATACAATGGTCAAAAGAAAAAGACAGACAATACAATGGTCAAAAGAAAAAGACAGACAATACAATGGTCAAAAGAAAAAGACAGACAATACAATGGTCAAAAGAAAAAGACAGACAATACAATGGTCAAAAGAAAAAGACAAGACAATACAATGGTCAAAAGAAAAAGACAGACAATACAATGGTCAAAAGAAAAAGACAGACAATACAACAGCCAAAAGAAAAAGACAGACAATACAATGACCAAAAGAAAAAGACAGACAATACAATGGCCAAAAGAAAAAGACAGACAATATAATGACCAAAAGAAAAAGACAGACAATACAATGGCCAAAAGAAAAAGACAGACAATACAATGGCCAAAAGAAAAAGGACAAAAAGACAGACAATACAATGGTCAAAAGAAAAAGACAGACAATACAATGACCAAAAAAAAAAGGACAAAAAGACAAGACAATACAATGGTCAAAAGAAAAAGACAGACAATACAATGACCAAAAAAAAAGGACAAAAAGACAAGACAATACAATGGTCAAAAGAAAAAGACAGACAATACAATGGTCAAAAGAAAAAGACAGATAATACAATGGTCAAAAGAAAAAGACAGACAATACAATGGCCAAAAGAAAAAGACAGACAATATAATGACCAAAAGAAAAAGACAGACAATACAATGGCCAAAAGAAAAAGACAGACAATACAATGGTCAAAAGAAAAAGACAGACAATACAATGGCCAAAAGAAAAAGACAGACAATACAATGACCAAAAGAAAAAGACAGACAATACAATGACCAAAAGAAAAAGGACAAATAGACAGACAATAAAATGGCCAAAAGAAAAAGGACGAAAAGACAGACAATACAATGGCCAAAAGAAAAAGACAGACAATATAATGGCCAAAAGAAAAAGGGCAAATAGACAGACAATACAATGGTCAAAAGAAAAAGACAAGACAATACAATGGTCAAAAGAAAAAGACAGACAATACAATGGTCAAAAGAAAAAGACAGACAATACAATGGTCAAAAGAAAAAGACAAGACAATACAATGGTCAAAAGAAAAAGACAGACAATACAATGGTCAAAAGAAAAAGACAGACAATACAATGGTCAAAAGAAAAAGACAGACAATACAATGGTCAAAAGAAAAAGACAAGACAATACAATGGTCAAAAGAAAAAGACAGACAATACAATGGTCAAAAGAAAAAGACAGACAATACAATAGCCAAAAGAAAAAGACAGACAATACAATGACCAAAGGAAAAAGACAGACAATACAATGGCCAAAAGAAAAAGACAGACAATACAATGACCAAAAGAAAAAGACAGACAATACAATGGCCAAAAGAAAAAGACAGACAATACAATGGTCAAAAGAAAAAGACAGACAATACAATGGCCAAAAGAAAAAGACAGACAATACAATGACCAAAAGAAAAAGACAGACAATACAATGACCAAAAGAAAAAGGACAAATAGACAGACAATAAAATGGCCAAAAGAAAAAGGACGAAAAGACAGACAATACAATGGCCAAAAGAAAAAGACAGACAATATAATGGCCAAAAGAAAAAGGGCAAATAGACAGACAATACAATGGTCAAAAGAATTAAAGACAGACAATACAATGGTCAAAAGAAAAAGACAGACAATACAATGGTCAAAAGAAAAAGGACAAATAGACAGACAATACAATGGTCAAAAGAATTAAAGACAGACAATACAATGGTCAAAAGAAAAAGACAGACAATACAATGGTCAAAAGAAAAAGACAGACAATACAATGGTCAAAAGAAAAAGACAAGACAATACAATGGTAAAAAGAAAAAGACAGAAAATACAATGGTCAAAAGAAAAAGACAGACAATACAATGGTCAAAAGAAAAAGACAAGACAATACAATGGTCAAAAGAAAAAGACAGACAATACAATGGTCAAAAGAAAAATACAGACAATACAATGGTCAAAAGAAAAAGACAGACAATACAATGGTCAAAAGAAAAAGACAAGACAATACAATGGTCAAAAGAAAAAGACAGACAATATAATGGTCAAAAGAAAAAGACAGACAATACAATAGCCAAAAGAAAAAGACAGAAAATACAATGACCAGAAGAAAAAGACAGACAATACAATGGCCAAAAGAAAAAGACAGACAATACAATGGTCAAAAGAAAAAGACAGACAATACAATGGCCAAAAGAAAAAGACAGACAATACAATGACCAAAAGAAAAAGGACGAAAAGACAGACAATACAATGGTCAAAAGAAAAAGACAGACAATACAATGGTCAAAAGAAAAAGACAGACAATACAATAGCCAAAAGAAAACGACAGACAATACAATGACCAAAAGAAAAATACAGACAATACAATGACCAAAAGAAAAAGACAGACAATACAATGGCCAAAGAAAAAGACAGACAATACAATGACCAAAAGAAAAAGGACGAAAAGACAGACAATACAATGGCCAAAAGAAAAAGACAGACAATATAATGGTCAAAAGAAAAAGGGAAAATAGACAGACAATACAATGGTCAAAAGAATTAAAGACAGACAATACAATGGTCAAAAGAAAAAGACAGACAATACAATGGTCAAAAGAAGAAGGACAAATAGACAGACAATACAATGGTCAAAAGAATTAAAGACAGACAATACAATGGTCAAAAGAAAAAGACAGACAATACAATGGTCAAAAGAAAAAGACAGACAATACAATGGTCAAAAGAAAAAGACAAGACAATACAATGGTCAAAAGAAAAAGACAGACAATACAATGATCAAAAGAAAAAGACATACAATACAATGGTCAAAAGAAAAAGACAAGACAATACAATGGCCAAAAAGAAAAAGACAGACAATACAATGGTCAAAAGAAAAAGACAGACAATACAATGGCCAAAAGAAAAAGACAAGACAATACAATGGTCAAAAGAAAAAGACAAGACAATACAATGGTCAAAAGAAAAAGACAGACAATACAATGGTCAAAAGAAAAAGACAAGACAATACAATAGTCAAAAGAAAAAGACAAGACAATACAATGGTCAAAAGAAAAAGACAAGACAATACAATGGTCAAAAGAAAAAGACAAGACAATACAATGGTCAAAAGAAAAAGACAGACAATACAATGGCCAAAAGAAAAAGACAAGACAATACAATAGTCAAAAGAAAAAGACAGACAATACAATGGCCAAAAGAAAAAGACAAGACAATACAATGGCCAAAAGAAAAAGACAAGACAATACAATGGTCAAAAGAAAAAGACAGACAATACAATGGTCAAAAGAAAAAGACAAGACAATACAATGGTCAAAAGAAAAAGACAGACAATACAATGACCAAAAGAAAAAGGACAAAAAGACAGACAATACAATGGTCAAAAGAAAAAGACAGACAATACAATGACCAAAAAAAAAAGGACAAAAAGACAAGACAATACAATGGTCAAAAGAAAAAGACAGACAATACAATGACCAAAAAAAAAAGGACAAAAAGACAAGACAATACAATGGTCAAAAGAAAAAGACAGACAATACAATGGTCAAAAGAAAAAGACAGACAATACAATGGTCAAAAGAAAAAGACAGACAATACAATGGTCAAAAGAAAAAGACAAGACAATACAATGGTCAAAAGAAAAAGACAGACAATACAATGGTCAAAAGAAAAAGACAGACAATACAACAGCCAAAAGAAAAAGACAGACAATACAATGACCAAAAGAAAAAGACAGACAATACAATGGCCAAAAGAAAAAGACAGACAATATAATGACCAAAAGAAAAAGACAGACAATACAATGGCCAAAAGAAAAAGACAGACAATACAATGGCCAAAAGAAAAAGGACAAAAAGACAGACAATACAATGGTCAAAAGAAAAAGACAGACAATACAATGACCAAAAAAAAAAGGACAAAAAGACAAGACAATACAATGGTCAAAAGAAAAAGACAGACAATACAATGACCAAAAAAAAAGGACAAAAAGACAAGACAATACAATGGTCAAAAGAAAAAGACAGACAATACAATGGTCAAAAGAAAAAGACAGACAATACAATGGTCAAAAGAAAAAGACAGACAATACAATGGTCAAAAGAAAAAGACAAGACAATACAATGGTCAAAAGAAAAAGACAGACAATACAATGGTCAAAAGAAAAAGACAGACAATACAACAGCCAAAAGAAAAAGACAGACAATACAATGACCAAAAGAAAAAGACAGACAATACAATGGCCAAAAGAAAAAGACAGACAATATAATGACCAAAAGAAAAAGACAGACAATACAATGGCCAAAAGAAAAAGACAGACAATACAATGGTCAAAAGAAAAAGACAGACAATACAATGGCCAAAAGAAAAAGACAGACAATACAATGACCAAAAGAAAAAGACAGACAATACAATGACCAAAAGAAAAAGACAGACAATACAATGGCCAAAAGAAAAAGACAGACAATACAATGACCAAAAGAAAAAGACAGACAATACAATGACCAAAAGAAAAAGGACAAATAGACAGACAATAAAATGGCCAAAAGAAAAAGGACGAAAAGACAGACAATACAATGGCCAAAAGAAAAAGACAGACAATATAATGGCCAAAAGAAAAAGGGCAAATAGACAGACAATACAATGGTCAAAAGAAAAAGACAAGACAATACAATGGTCAAAAGAAAAAGACAGACAATACAATGGTCAAAAGAAAAAGACAGACAATACAATGGTCAAAAGAAAAAGACAAGACAATACAATGGTCAAAAGAAAAAGACAGACAATACAATGGTCAAAAGAAAAAGACAGACAATACAATGGTCAAAAGAAAAAGACAGACAATACAATGGTCAAAAGAAAAAGACAAGACAATACAATGGTCAAAAGAAAAAGACAGACAATACAATGGTCAAAAGAAAAAGACAGACAATACAATAGCCAAAAGAAAAAGACAGACAATACAATGGTCAAAAGAAAAAGACAGACAATACAACAGCCAAAAGAAAAAGACAGACAATACAATGACCAAAAGAAAAAGACAGACAATACAATGGCCAAAAGAAAAAGACAGACAATATAATCACCAAAAGAAAAAGACAGACAATACAATGGCCAAAAGAAAAAGACAAGACAATACAATGGTCAAAAGAAAAAGACAGACAATACAATGGTCAAAAGAAAAAGACAGACAATACAACAGCCAAAAGAAAAAGACAGACAATACAATGACCAAAAGAAAAAGACAGACAATACAATGGCCAAAAGAAAAAGACAGACAATATAATGACCAAAAGAAAAAGACAGACAATACAATGGCCAAAAGAAAAATACAGACAATACAATGGCCAAAAGAAAAAGGACAAAAAGACAGACAATACAATGGTCAAAAGAAAAAGACAGACAATACAATGACCAAAAAAAAAAGGACAAAAAGACAAGACAATACAATGGTCAAAAGAAAAAGACAGACAATACAATGACCAAAAAAAAAGGACAAAAAGACAAGACAATACAATGGTCAAAAGAAAAAGACAGACAATACAATGGTCAAAAGAAAAAGACAGACAATACAATGGTCAAAAGAAAAAGACAGACAATACAATGGTCAAAAGAAAAAGACAAGACAATACAATGGTCAAAAGAAAAAGACAGACAATACAATGGTCAAAAGAAAAAGACAGACAATACAACAGCCAAAAGAAAAAGACAGACAATACAATGACCAAAAGAAAAAGACAGACAATACAATGGCCAAAAGAAAAAGACAGACAATATAATGACCAAAAGAAAAAGACAGACAATACAATGGCCAAAAGAAAAAGACAGACAATACAATGGTCAAAAGAAAAAGACAGACAATACAATGGCCAAAAGAAAAAGACAGACAATACAATGACCAAAAGAAAAAGACAGACAATACAATGACCAAAAGAAAAAGACAGACAATACAATGGCCAAAAGAAAAAGACAGACAATACAATGACCAAAAGAAAAAGACAGACAATACAATGACCAAAAGAAAAAGGACAAATAGACAGACAATAAAATGGCCAAAAGAAAAAGGACGAAAAGACAGACAATACAATGGCCAAAAGAAAAAGACAGACAATATAATGGCCAAAAGAAAAAGGGCAAATAGACAGACAATACAATGGTCAAAAGAAAAAGACAAGACAATACAATGGTCAAAAGAAAAAGACAGACAATACAATGGTCAAAAGAAAAAGACAGACAATACAATGGTCAAAAGAAAAAGACAAGACAATACAATGGTCAAAAGAAAAAGACAGACAATACAATGGTCAAAAGAAAAAGACAGACAATACAATGGTCAAAAGAAAAAGACAGACAATACAATGGTCAAAAGAAAAAGACAAGACAATACAATGGTCAAAAGAAAAAGACAGACAATACAATGGTCAAAAGAAAAAGACAGACAATACAATAGCCAAAAGAAAAAGACAGACAATACAATGGTCAAAAGAAAAAGACAGACAATACAACAGCCAAAAGAAAAAGACAGACAATACAATGACCAAAAGAAAAAGACAGACAATACAATGGCCAAAAGAAAAAGACAGACAATATAATCACCAAAAGAAAAAGACAGACAATACAATGGCCAAAAGAAAAAGACAAGACAATACAATGGTCAAAAGAAAAAGACAGACAATACAATGGTCAAAAGAAAAAGACAAGACAATACAATGGTCAAAAGAAAAAGACAGACAATACAATGACCAAAAGAAAAAGGACAAAAAGACAGACAATACAATGGTCAAAAGAAAAAGACAGACAATACAATGACCAAAAAAAAAAGGACAAAAAGACAAGACAATACAATGGTCAAAAGAAAAAGACAGACAATACAATGACCAAAAAAAAAAGGACAAAAAGACAAGACAATACAATGGTCAAAAGAAAAAGACAGACAATACAATGGTCAAAAGAAAAAGACAGACAATACAATGGTCAAAAGAAAAAGACAGACAATACAATGGTCAAAAGAAAAAGACAAGACAATACAATGGTCAAAAGAAAAAGACAGACAATACAATGGTCAAAAGAAAAAGACAGACAATACAACAGCCAAAAGAAAAAGACAGACAATACAATGACCAAAAGAAAAAGACAGACAATACAATGGCCAAAAGAAAAAGACAGACAATATAATGACCAAAAGAAAAAGACAGACAATACAATGGCCAAAAGAAAAAGACAGACAATACAATGGCCAAAAGAAAAAGGACAAAAAGACAGACAATACAATGGTCAAAAGAAAAAGACAGACAATACAATGACCAAAAAAAAAAGGACAAAAAGACAAGACAATACAATGGTCAAAAGAAAAAGACAGACAATACAATGACCAAAAAAAAAGGACAAAAAGACAAGACAATACAATGGTCAAAAGAAAAAGACAGACAATACAATGGTCAAAAGAAAAAGACAGACAATACAATGGTCAAAAGAAAAAGACAGACAATACAATGGTCAAAAGAAAAAGACAAGACAATACAATGGTCAAAAGAAAAAGACAGACAATACAATGGTCAAAAGAAAAAGACAGACAATACAACAGCCAAAAGAAAAAGACAGACAATACAATGACCAAAAGAAAAAGACAGACAATACAATGGCCAAAAGAAAAAGACAGACAATATAATGACCAAAAGAAAAAGACAGACAATACAATGGCCAAAAGAAAAAGACAGACAATACAATGGTCAAAAGAAAAAGACAGACAATACAATGGCCAAAAGAAAAAGACAGACAATACAATGACCAAAAGAAAAAGACAGACAATACAATGACCAAAAGAAAAAGACAGACAATACAATGGCCAAAAGAAAAAGACAGACAATACAATGACCAAAAGAAAAAGACAGACAATACAATGACCAAAAGAAAAAGGACAAATAGACAGACAATAAAATGGCCAAAAGAAAAAGGACGAAAAGACAGACAATACAATGGCCAAAAGAAAAAGAGAGACAATATAATGGCCAAAAGAAAAAGGGCAAATAGACAGACAATACAATGGTCAAAAGAAAAAGACAAGACAATACAATGGTCAAAAGAAAAAGACAGACAATACAATGGTCAAAAGAAAAAGACAGACAATACAATGGTCAAAAGAAAAAGACAAGACAATACAAAGGTCAAAAGAAAAAGACAGACAATACAATGGTCAAAAGAAAAAGACAGACAATACAACAGCCAAAAGAAAAAGACAGACAATACAATGACCAAAAGAAAAAGACAGACAATACAAAGGCCAAAAGAAAAAGACAGACAATATAATGACCAAAAGAAAAAGACAGACAATACAATGGCCAAAAGAAAAAGACAGACAATACAATGGCCAAAAGAAAAAGGACAAAAAGACAGACAATACAATGGTCAAAAGAAAAAGACAGACAATACAATGACCAAAAAAAAAAGGACAAAAAGACAAGACAATACAATGGTCAAAAGAAAAAGACAGACAATACAATGACCAAAAAAAAAGGACAAAAAGACAAGACAATACAATGGTCAAAAGAAAAAGACAGACAATACAATGGTCAAAAGAAAAAGACAGACAATACAATGGTCAAAAGAAAAAGACAGACAATACAATGGTCAAAAGAAAAAGACAAGACAATACAATGGTCAAAAGAAAAAGACAGACAATACAATGGTCAAAAGAAAAAGACAGACAATACAACAGCCAAAAGAAAAAGACAGACAATACAATGACCAAAAGAAAAAGACAGACAATACAATGGCCAAAAGAAAAAGACAGACAATACAATGGTCAAAAGAAAAAGACAAGACAATACAATGGTCAAAAGAAAAAGACAGACAATACAATGGTCAAAAGAAAAAGACAGACAATACAATAGCCAAAAGAAAAAGACAGACAATACAATGGTCAAAAGAAAAAGACAGACAATACAACAGCCAAAAGAAAAAGACAGACAATACAATGACCAAAAGAAAAAGACAGACAATACAATGGCCAAAAGAAAAAGACAGACAATATAATCACCAAAAGAAAAAGACAGACAATACAATGGCCAAAAGAAAAAGACAGACAATACAATGGCCAAAAGAAAAAGGACAAAAAGACAGACAATACAATGGTCAAAAGAAAAAGACAGACAATACAATGACAAAAAAAAAAGGACAAAAAGACAAGACAATACAATGGTCAAAAGAAAAAGACAGACAATACAATGGTCAAAAGAAAAAGACAAGACAATACAATGGTCAAAAGAAAAAGACAGACAATACAATGGTCAAAAGAAAAAGACAGACAATACAACAGCCAAAAGAAAAAGACAGACAATACAATGACCAAAAGAAAAAGACAGACAATACAATGGCCAAAAGAAAAAGACAGACAATACAATGGTCAAAAGAAAAAGACAAGACAATACAATGGTCAAAAGAAAAAGACAGACAATACAATGGTCAAAAGAAAAAGACAGACAATACAATAGCCAAAAGAAAAAGACAGACAATACAATGGTCAAAAGAAAAAGACAGACAATACAACAGCCAAAAGAAAAAGACAGACAATACAATGACCAAAAGAAAAAGACAGACAATACAATGGCCAAAAGAAAAAGACAGACAATATAATCACCAAAAGAAAAAGACAGACAATACAATGGCCAAAAGAAAAAGACAGACAATACAATGGCCAAAAGAAAAAGGACAAAAAGACAGACAATACAATGGTCAAAAGAAAAAGACAGACAATACAATGACAAAAAAAAAAGGACAAAAAGACAAGACAATACAATGGTCAAAAGAAAAAGACAGACAATACAATGGTCAAAAGAAAAAGACAGACAATACAATGGTCAAAAGAAAAAGACAGACAATACAATGGTCAAAAGAAAAAGACAAGACAATACAATGGTCAAAAGAAAAAGACAGACAATACAATGGTCAAAAGAAAAAGACAGACAATACAACAGCCAAAAGAAAAAGACAGACAATACAATGACCAAAAGAAAAAGACAGACAATACAATGGCCAAAAGAAAAAGACAGACAATACAATGGTCAAAAGAAAAAGACAGACAATACAATGGCCAAAAGAAAAAGACAGACAATACAATGACCAAAAGAAAAAGACAGACAATACAATGACCAAAAGAAAAAGACAGACAATACAATGGCCAAAAGAAAAAGACAGACAATACAATGACCAAAAGAAAAAGACAGACAATACAATGACCAAAAGAAAAAGTACAAATAGACAGACAATAAAATGGCCAAAAGAAAAAGGACGAAAAGACAGACAATACAATGGCCAAAAGAAAAAGACAGACAATATAATGGCCAAAAGAAAAAGGGCAAATAGACAGACAATACAATGGTCAAAAGAAAAAGACAAGACAATACAATGGTCAAAAGAAAAAGACAGACAATACAATGGTCAAAAGAAAAAGACAGACAATACAATGGTCAAAAGAAAAAGACAAGACAATACAATGGTCAAAAGAAAAAGACAGACAATACAATGGTCAAAAGAAAAAGACAGACAATACAATGGTCAAAAGAAAAAGACAGACAATACAATGGTCAGAAGAAAAAGACAAGACAATACAATGGTCAAAAGAAAAAGACAGACAATACAATGGTCAAAAGAAAAAGACAGACAATACAATAGCCAAAAGAAAAAGACAGACAATACAATGACCAAAAGAAAAAGACAGACAATACAATGGCCAAAAGAAAAAGACAGACAATACAATGACCAAAAGAAAAAGACAGACAATACAATGGCCAAAAGGAAAAGACAGACAATACAATGGTCAAAAGAAAAAGACAGACAATACAATGGCCAAAAGAAAAAGACAGACAATACAATGACCAAAAGAAAAAGACAGACAATACAATGACCAAAAGAAAAAGGACAAATAGACAGACAATAAAATGGCCAAAAGAAAAAGGACGAAAAGACAGACAATACAATGGCCAAAAGAAAAAGACAGACAATATAATGGCCAAAAGAAAAAGGGCAAATAGACAGACAATACAATGGTCAAAAGAATTAAAGACAGACAATACAATGGTCAAAAGAAAAAGACAGACAATACAATGGTCAAAAGAAAAAGGACAAATAGACAGACAATACAATGGTCAAAAGAATTAAAGACAGACAATACAATGGTCAAAAGAAAAAGACAGACAATACAATGGTCAAAAGAAAAAGACAGACAATACAATGGTCAAAAGAAAAAGACAAGACAATACAATGGTCAAAAGAAAAAGACAGAAAATACAATGGTCAAAAGAAAAAGACAGACAATACAATGGTCAAAAGAAAAAGACAAGACAATACAATGGTCAAAAGAAAAAGACAGACAATACAATGGTCAAAAGAAAAAGACAGACAATACAATGGTCAAAAGAAAAAGACAGACAATACAATGGTCAAAAGAAAAAGACAAGACAATACAATGGTCAAAAGAAAAAGACAGACAATATAATGGTCAAAAGAAAAAGACAGACAATACAATAGCCAAAAGAAAAAGACAGACAATACAATGACCAAAAGAAAAAGACAGACAATACAATGACCAGAAGAAAAAGACAGACAATACAATGGCCAAAAGAAAAAGACAGACAATACAATGGTCAAAAGAAAAAGACAGACAATACAATGGCCAAAAGAAAAAGACAGACAATACAATGACCAAAAGAAAAAGGACGAAAAGACAGACAATACAATGGTCAAAAGAAAAAGACAGACAATACAATGGTCAAAAGAAAAAGACAGACAATACAATAGCCAAAAGAAAACGACAGACAATACAATGACCAAAAGAAAAATACAGACAATACAATGACCAAAAGAAAAAGACAGACAATACAATGGCCAAAGAAAAAGACAGACAATACAATGACCAAAAGAAAAAGGACGAAAAGACAGACAATACAATGGCCAAAAGAAAAAGACAGACAATATAATGGTCAAAAGAAAAAGGGAAAATAGACAGACAATACAATGGTCAAAAGAATTAAAGACAGACAATACAATGGTCAAAAGAAAAAGACAGACAATACAATGGTCAAAAGAAGAAGGACAAATAGACAGACAATACAATGGTCAAAAGAATTAAAGACAGACAATACAATGGTCAAAAGAAAAAGACAGACAATACAATGGTCAAAAGAAAAAGACAGACAATACAATGGTCAAAAGAAAAAGACAAGACAATACAATGGTCAAAAGAAAAAGACAGACAATACAATGGTCAAAAGAAAAAGACATACAATACAATGGTCAAAAGAAAAAGACAAGACAATACAATGGCCAAAAGAAAAAGACAGACAATACAATGGTCAAAAGAAAAAGACAGACAATACAATGGCCAAAAGAAAAAGACAAGACAATACAATGGTCAAAAGAAAAAGACAAGACAATACAATGGTCAAAAGAAAAAGACAGACAATACAATGGTCAAAAGAAAAAGACAAGACAATACAATAGTCAAAAGAAAAAGACAAGACAATACAATGGTCAAAAGAAAAAGACAAGACAATACAATGGTCAAAAGAAAAAGACAAGACAATACAATGGTCAAAAGAAAAAGACAGACAATACAATGGCCAAAAGAAAAAGACAAGACAATACAATAGTCAAAAGAAAAAGACAGACAATACAATGGCCAAAAGAAAAAGACAAAACAATACAATGGCCAAAAGAAAAAGACAAGACAATACAATGGTCAAAAGAAAAAGACAGACAATACAATGGTCAAAAGAAAAAGACAAGACAATACAATGGTCAAAAGAAAAAGACAGACAATACAATGACCAAAAGAAAAAGGACAAAAAGACAGACAATACAATGGTCAAAAGAAAAAGACAGACAATACAATGACCAAAAAAAAAAGGACAAAAAGACAAGACAATACAATGGTCAAAAGAAAAAGACAGACAATACAATGACCAAAAAAAAAGGACAAAAAGACAAGACAATACAATGGTCAAAAGAAAAAGACAGACAATACAATGGTCAAAAGAAAAAGACAGACAATACAATGGTCAAAAGAAAAAGACAGACAATACAATGGTCAAAAGAAAAAGACAAGACAATACAATGGTCAAAAGAAAAAGACAGACAATACAATGGTCAAAAGAAAAAGACAGACAATACAACAGCCAAAAGAAAAAGACAGACAATACAATGACCAAAAGAAAAAGACAGACAATACAATGGCCAAAAGAAAAAGACAGACAATATAATGACCAAAAGAAAAAGACAGACAATACAATGGCCAAAAGAAAAAGACAGACAATACAATGGCCAAAAGAAAAAGGACAAAAAGACAGACAATACAATGGTCAAAAGAAAAAGACAGACAATACAATGACCAAAAAAAAAAGGACAAAAAGACAAGACAATACAATGGTCAAAAGAAAAAGACAGACAATACAATGACCAAAAAAAAAGGACAAAAAGACAAGACAATACAATGGTCAAAAGAAAAAGACAGACAATACAATGGTCAAAAGAAAAAGACAGACAATACAATGGTCAAAAGAAAAAGACAGACAATACAATGGCCAAAAGAAAAAGACAGACAATATAATGACCAAAAGAAAAAGACAGACAATACAATGGCCAAAAGAAAAAGACAGACAATACAATGGTCAAAAGAAAAAGACAGACAATACAATGGCCAAAAGAAAAAGACAGACAATACAATGACCAAAAGAAAAAGACAGACAATACAATGACCAAAAGAAAAAGACAGACAATACAATGGCCAAAAGAAAAAGACAGACAATACAATGACCAAAAGAAAAAGACAGACAATACAATGACCAAAAGAAAAAGGACAAATAGACAGACAATAAAATGGCCAAAAGAAAAAGGACGAAAAGACAGACAATACAATGGCCAAAAGAAAAAGACAGACAATATAATGGCCAAAAGAAAAAGGGCAAATAGACAGACAATACAATGGTCAAAAGAAAAAGACAAGACAATACAATGGTCAAAAGAAAAAGACAGACAATACAATGGTCAAAAGAAAAAGACAGACAATACAATGGTCAAAAGAAAAAGACAAGACAATACAATGGTCAAAAGAAAAAGACAGACAATACAATGGTCAAAAGAAAAAGACAGACAATACAATGACCAAAAGAAAAAGACAGACAATACAATGGCCAAAAGAAAAAGACAGACAATACAATGACCAAAAGAAAAAGACAGACAATACAATGGCCAAAAGAAAAAGACAGACAATACAATGGTCAAAAGAAAAAGACAGACAATACAATGGCCAAAAGAAAAAGACAGACAATACAATGACCAAAAGAAAAAGACAGACAATACAATGACCAAAAGAAAAAGGACAAATAGACAGACAATAAAATGGCCAAAAGAAAAAGGACGAAAAGACAGACAATACAATGGCCAAAAGAAAAAGACAGACAATATAATGGCCAAAAGAAAAAGGGCAAATAGACAGACAATACAATGGTCAAAAGAATTAAAGACAGACAATACAATGGTCAAAAGAAAAAGACAGACAATACAATGGTCAAAAGAAAAAGGACAAATAGACAGACAATACAATGGTCAAAAGAATTAAAGACAGACAATACAATGGTCAAAAGAAAAAGACAGACAATACAATGGTCAAAAGAAAAAGACAGACAATACAATGGTCAAAAGAAAAAGACAAGACAATACAATGGTCAAAAGAAAAAGACAGAAAATACAATGGTCAAAAGAAAAAGACAGACAATACAATGGTCAAAAGAAAAAGACAAGACAATACAATGGTCAAAAGAAAAAGACAGACAATACAATGGTCAAAATAAAAAGACAGACAATACAATGGTCAAAAGAAAAAGACAGACAATACAATGGTCAAAAGAAAAAGACAAGACAATACAATGGTCAAAAGAAAAAGACAGACAATATAATGGTCAAAAGAAAAAGACAGACAATACAATAGCCAAAAGAAAAAGACAGACAATACAATGACCAAAAGAAAAAGACAGACAATACAATGGCCAAAAGAAAAAGACAGACAATACAATGACCAGAAGAAAAAGACAGACAATACAATGGCCAAAAGAAAAAGACAGACAATACAATGGTCAAAAGAAAAAGACAGACAATACAATGGCCAAAAGAAAAAGACAGACAATACAATGACCAAAAGAAAAAGGACGAAAAGACAGACAATACAATGGTCAAAAGAAAAAGACAGACAATACAATGGTCAAAAGAAAAAGACAGACAATACAATAGCCAAAAGAAAACGACAGACAATACAATGACCAAAAGAAAAATACAGACAATACAATGACCAAAAGAAAAAGACAGACAATACAATGGCCAAAGAAAAAGACAGACAATACAATGACCAAAAGAAAAAGGACGAAAAGACAGACAATACAATGGCCAAAAGAAAAAGACAGACAATATAATGGTCAAAAGAAAAAGGGAAAATAGACAGACAATACAATGGTCAAAAGAATTAAAGACAGACAATACAATGGTCAAAAGAAAAAGACAGACAATACAATGGTCAAAAGAAGAAGGACAAATAGACAGACAATACAATGGTCAAAAGAATTAAAGACAGACAATACAATGGTCAAAAGAAAAAGACAGACAATACAATGGTCAAAAGAAAAAGACAGACAATACAATGGTCAAAAGAAAAAGACAAGAAAATACAATGGTCAAAAGAAAAAGACAGACAATACAATGGTCAAAAGAAAAAGACATACAATACAATGGTCAAAAGAAAAAGACAAGACAATACAATGGCCAAAAGAAAAAGACAGACAATACAATGGTCAAAAGAAAAAGACAGACAATACAATGGCCAAAAGAAAAAGACAAGACAATACAATGGTCAAAAGAAAAAGACAAGACAATACAATGGTCAAAAGAAAAAGACAGACAATACAATGGTCAAAAGAAAAAGAAAAGACAATACAATAGTCAAAAGAAAAAGACAAGACAATACAATGGTCAAAAGAAAAAGACAAGACAATACAATGGTCAAAAGAAAAAGACAAGACAATACAATGGTCAAAAGAAAAAGACAGACAATACAATGGCCAAAAGAAAAAGACAAGACAATACAATAGTCAAAAGAAAAAGACAGACAATACAATGGCCAAAAGAAAAAGACAAGACAATACAATGGCCAAAAGAAAAAGACAAGACAATACAATGGTCAAAAGAAAAAGACAGACAATACAATGGTCAAAAGAAAAAGACAAGACAATACAATGGTCAAAAGAAAAAGACAGACAATACAATGGCCAAAAGAAAAAGACAAGACAATACAATGGTCAAAAGAAAAAGACAAGACAATACAATGGTCAAAAGAAAAAGACAGACAATACAATGGTCAAAAGAAAAAGAAAAGACAATACAATAGTCAAAAGAAAAAGACAGACAATACAATGGCCAAAAAAAAAGACAAGACAATACAATGGTCAAAAGAAAAAGACAAGACAATACAATGGTCAAAAGAAAAAGACAGACAATACAATGGCCAAAAGAAAAAGACAAGACAATACAATAGTCAAAAGAAAAAGACAGACAATACAATGGCCAAAAGAAAAAGACAAGACAATACAATGGCCAAAAGAAAAAGACAAGACAATACAATGGTCAAAAGAAAAAGACAGACAATACAATGGTCAAAAGAAAAAGACAAGACAATACAATGGTCAAAAGAAAAAGACAGACAATACAATGGCCAAAAGAAAAAGACAAGACAATACAATGGTCAAAAGAAAAAGACAAGACAATACAATGGTCAAAAGAAAAAGACAGACAATACAATGGCCAAAAGAAAAAGACAAGACAATACAATGGTCAAAAGAAAAAGACAGACAATACAATGGTCAAAAGAAAAAGACAAGACAATACAATAGTCAAAAGAAAAAGACAGACAATACAATGGCCAAAAGAAAAAGACAAGACAATACAATGGCCAAAAGAAAAAGACAAGACAATACAATGGTCAAAAGAAAAAGACAGACAATACAATGGTCAAAAGAAAAAGACAAGACAATACAATGGTCAAAAGAAAAAGACAGACAATACAATGACCAAAAGAAAAAGACAAGACAATACAATGGTCAAAAGAAAAAGACAAGACAATACAATGGTCAAAAGAAAAAGACAGACAATACAATGGTCAAAAGAAAAAGACAAGACAATACAATGGTCAAAAGAAAAAGACAGACAATACAATGGCCAAAAGAAAAAGACAGACAATACAATGACCAAAAGAAAAAGGACAAAAAGACAGACAATACAATGGTCAAAAGAAAAAGACAGACAATACAATGGTCAAAAGAAAAAGACAAGACAATACAATGGTCAAAAGAAAAAGACAGACAATACAATGACCAAAAGAAAAAGACAGACAATACAATGGCCAAAAGAAAAAGACAGACAATATAATGACCAAAAGAAAAAGACAGACAATACAATGGCCAAAAGAAAATGACAGACAATACAATGGTCAAAAGAAAAAGACAGACAATACAATGGCCAAAAGAAAAAGACAGACAATACAATGACCAAAAGAAAAAGGACAAATAGACAGACAATAAAATGGCCAAAAGAAAAAGGACGAAAAGACAGACAATACAATAGCCAAAAGAAAAAGACAGACAATATAATGGCCAAAAGAAAAAGGGCAAATAGACAGACAATACAATGGTCAAAAGAATTAAAGACAGACAATACAATGGTCAAAAGAAAAAGACAGACAATACAATGGTCAAAAGAAAAAGGACAAATAGACAGACAATACAATGGTCAAAAGAATTAAAGATAGATAATACAATGGTCAAAAGAAAAAGACAGACAATACAATGGTCAAAAGAAAAAGACAGACAATACAATGGTCAAAAGAAAAAGACAAGACAATACAATGGTCAAAAGAAAAAGACAGACAATACAATGGTCAAAAGAAAAAGACAGACAATACAATGGTCAAAAGAAAAAGACAAGACAATACAATGGTCAAAAGAAAAAGAAAGACAATACAATGGTCAAAAGAAAAAGACAGACAATGCAATGGTCAAAAGAAAAAGACAGACAATACAATGGTCAAAAGAAAAAGACAAGACAATACAATGGTCAAAAGAAAAAGACAGACAATACAATGGTCAAAAGAAAAAGACAGACAATACAATAGCCAAAAGAAAAAGACAGACAATACAATGACCAAAAGAAAAAGACAGACAATACAATGGCCAAAAGAAAAAGACAGACAATACAATGACCAAAAGAAAAAGACAGACAATACAATGGCCAAAAGAAAAAGACAGACAATACAATGGTCAAAAGAAAAAGACAGACAATACAATGGCCCAAAGAAAAAGACAGACAATACAATGACCAAAAGAAATAGACAGACAATAAAATGACCAAAAGAAAAAGGACGAAAAGACAGACAATACAATGGTCAAAAGAAAAAGACAGACAATACAATGGTCAAAAGAAAAAGACAGACAATACAATAGCCAAAAGAAAACGACAGACAATACAATGACCAAAAGAAAAATACAGACAATACAATGACCAAAAGAAAAACACAGACAATACAATGGCCAAAAGAAAAAGACAGACAATACAATGACCAAAAGAAAAAGACAGACAATACAATGACCAAAAGAAAAAGGACGAAAAGACAGACAATACAATGGCCAAAAGAAAAAGACAGACAATATAATGGTCAAAAGAAAAAGGGAAAATAGACAGACAATACAATGGTCAAAAGAATTAAAGACAGACAATACAATGGTCAAAAGAAAAAGACAGACAATACAATGGTCAAAAGAAAAAGGACAAATAGACAGACAATACAAAGGTCAAAAGAATTAAAGACAGACAATACAATGGTCAAAAGAAAAAGACAGACAATACAATGGTCAAAAGAAAAAGACAGACAATACAATGGTCAAAAGAAAAAGACAAGACAATACAATGGTCAAAAGAAAAAGACAGACAATACAATGGTCAAAAGAAAAAGACAGACAATACAATGGTCAAAAGAAAAAGATAAGACAATACAATGGCCAAAAGAAAAAGACAGACAATACAATGGTCAAAAGAAAAAGACAGACAATACAATGGCCAAAAGAAAAAGACAAGACAATACAATGGTCAAAAGAAAAAGACAAGACAATACAATGGTCAAAAGAAAAAGACAGACAATACAATGGTCAAAAGAAAAAGACAAGACAATACAATGGTCAAAAGAAAAAGACAGACAATATAATGACCAAAAGAAAAAGACAGACAATACAATGGCCAAAAGAAAATGACAGACAATACAATGGTCAAAAGAAAAAGACAGACAATACAATGGCCAAAAGAAAAAGACAGACAATACAATGACCAAAAGAAAAAGACAGACAATACAATGACCAAAAGAAAAAGACAGACAATACAATGGCCAAAAGAAAAAGACAGACAATACAATGACCAGAAGAAAAAGACAGACAATACAATGGCCAAAAGAAAAAGACAGACAATACAATGGTCAAAAGAAAAAGACAGACAATACAATGGCCAAAAGAAAAAGACAGACAATACAATGACCAAAAGAAAAAGGACGAAAAGACAGACAATACAATCACCAAAAGAAAAAGGACGAAAGGACAGACAATACAATGGTCAAAAGAAAAAGACAGACAATACAATGGTCAAAAGAAAAAGACAGACAATACAATAGCCAAAAGAAAACGACAGACAATACAATGACCAAAAGAAAAATACAGACAATACAATGACCAAAAGAAAAAGACAGACAATACAATGGCCAAAAGAAAAAGACAGACAATACAATGACCAAAAGAAAAAGGACGAAAAGACAGACAATACAATGGCCAAAAGAAAAAGACAGACAATATAATGGTCAAAAGAAAAAGGGAAAATAGACAGACAATACAATGGTCAAAAGAATTAAAGACAGACAATACAATGGTCAAAAGAAAAAGACAGACAATACAATGGTCAAAAGAAGAAGGACAAATAGACAGACAATACAATGGTCAAAAGAATTAAAGACAGACAATACAATGGTCAAAAGAAAAAGACAGACAATACAATGGTCAAAAGAAAAAGACAGACAATACAATGGTCAAAAGAAAAAGACAAGACAATACAATGGGCAAAAGAAAAAGACAGACAATACAATGGTCAAAAGAAAAAGACAGACAATACAATGGTCAAAAGAGAAAGACAAGACAATACAATGGCCAAAAGAAAAAGACAGACAATACAATGGTCAAAAGAAAAAGACAGACAATACAATGGCCAAAAGAAAAAGACAAGACAATACAATGGTCAAAAGAAAAAGACAAGACAATACAATGGTCAAAAGAAAAAGACAGACAATACAATGGTCAAAAGAAAAAGACAAGACAATACAATAGTCAAAAGAAAAAGACAAGACAATACAATGGTCAAAAGAAAAAGACAAGACAATACAATGGTCAAAAGAAAAAGACAAGACAATACAATGGTCAAAAGAAAAAGACAGACAATACAATGGCCAAAAGAAAAAGACAAGACAATACAATGGCCAAAAGAAAAAGACAAGACAATACAATGGTCAAAAGAAAAAGACAGACAATACAATGGCCAAAAGAAAAAGACAAGACAATACAATAGTCAAAAGAAAAAGACAGACAATACAATGGCCAAAAGAAAAAGACAAGACAATACAATGGCCAAAAGAAAAAGACAAGACAATACAATGGTCAAAAGAAAAAGACAGACAATACAATGGTCAAAAGAAAAAGACAAGACAATACAATGGTCAAAAGAAAAAGACAGACAATACAATGACCAAAAGAAAAAGGACAAAAAGACAGACAATACAATGGTCAAAAGAAAAAGACAGACAATACAATGACCAAAAAAAAAAGGACAAAAAGACAAGACAATACAATGGTCAAAAGAAAAAGACAGACAATACAATGACCAAAAAAAAAAGGACAAAAAGACAAGACAATACAATGGTCAAAAGAAAAAGACAGACAATACAATGGTCAAAAGAAAAAGACAGACAATACAATGGTCAAAAGAAAAAGACAGACAATACAATGGTCAAAAGAAAAAGACAAGACAATACAATGGTCAAAAGAAAAAGACAGACAATACAATGGTCAAAAGAAAAAGACAGACAATACAACAGCCAAAAGA
This sequence comes from Bathymodiolus brooksi, assembly GCA_963680875.1. Taxonomy (NCBI): domain Eukaryota; kingdom Metazoa; phylum Mollusca; class Bivalvia; order Mytilida; family Modiolidae; genus Bathymodiolus; species Bathymodiolus brooksi. Next base: position 60,290,897 of record OY804590.1, on the reverse strand, counting down.
AAAAGACAGACAATACAATGACCAAAAGAAAAAGACAGACAATACAATGGCCAAAAGAAAAAGACAGACAATATAATGACCAAAAGAAAAAGACAGACAATACAATGGCCAAAAGAAAAAGACAGACAATACAATGGCCAAAAGAAAAAGGACAAAAAGACAGACAATACAATGGTCAAAAGAAAAAGACAGACAATACAATGACCAAAAAAAAAAGGACAAAAAGACAAGACAATACAATGGTCAAAAGAAAAAGACAGACAATACAATGACCAAAAAAAAAGGACAAAAAGACAAGACAATACAATGGTCAAAAGAAAAAGACAGACAATACAATGGTCAAAAGAAAAAGACAGACAATACAATGGTCAAAAGAAAAAGACAGACAATACAATGGTCAAAAGAAAAAGACAAGACAATACAATGGTCAAAAGAAAAAGACAGACAATACAATGGTCAAAAGAAAAAGACAGACAATACAACAGCCAAAAGAAAAAGACAGACAATACAATGACCAAAAGAAAAAGACAGACAATACAATGGCCAAAAGAAAAAGACAGACAATATAATGACCAAAAGAAAAAGACAGACAATACAATGGCCAAAAGAAAAAGACAGACAATACAATGGTCAAAAGAAAAAGACAGACAATACAATGGCCAAAAGAAAAAGACAGACAATACAATGACCAAAAGAAAAAGACAGACAATACAATGACCAAAAGAAAAAGACAGACAATACAATGGCCAAAAGAAAAAGACAGACAATACAATGACCAAAAGAAAAAGACAGACAATACAATGACCAAAAGAAAAAGGACAAATAGACAGACAATAAAATGGCCAAAAGAAAAAGGACGAAAAGACAGACAATACAATGGCCAAAAGAAAAAGACAGACAATATAATGGCCAAAAGAAAAAGGGCAAATAGACAGACAATACAATGGTCAAAAGAAAAAGACAAGACAATACAATGGTCAAAAGAAAAAGACAGACAATACAATGGTCAAAAGAAAAAGACAGACAATACAATGGTCAAAAGAAAAAGACAAGACAATACAATGGTCAAAAGAAAAAGACAGACAATACAATGGTCAAAAGAAAAAGACAGACAATACAATGGTCAAAAGAAAAAGACAGACAATACAATGGTCAAAAGAAAAAGACAAGACAATACAATGGTCAAAAGAAAAAGACAGACAATACAATGGTCAAAAGAAAAAGACAGACAATACAATAGCCAAAAGAAAAAGACAGACAATACAATGGTCAAAAGAAAAAGACAGACAATACAACAGCCAAAAGAAAAAGACAGACAATACAATGACCAAAAGAAAAAGACAGACAATACAATGGCCAAAAGAAAAAGACAGACAATATAATCACCAAAAGAAAAAGACAGACAATACAATGGCCAAAAGAAAAAGACAAGACAATACAATGGTCAAAAGAAAAAGACAGACAATACAATGGTCAAAAGAAAAAGACAGACAATACAACAGCCAAAAGAAAAAGACAGACAATACAATGACCAAAAGAAAAAGACAGACAATACAATGGCCAAAAGAAAAAGACAGACAATATAATGACCAAAAGAAAAAGACAGACAATACAATGGCCAAAAGAAAAATACAGACAATACAATGGCCAAAAGAAAAAGGACAAAAAGACAGACAATACAATGGTCAAAAGAAAAAGACAGACAATACAATGACCAAAAAAAAAAGGACAAAAAGACAAGACAATACAATGGTCAAAAGAAAAAGACAGACAATACAATGACCAAAAAAAAAGGACAAAAAGACAAGACAATACAATGGTCAAAAGAAAAAGACAGACAATACAATGGTCAAAAGAAAAAGACAGACAATACAATGGTCAAAAGAAAAAGACAGACAATACAATGGTCAAAAGAAAAAGACAAGACAATACAATGGTCAAAAGAAAAAGACAGACAATACAATGGTCAAAAGAAAAAGACAGACAATACAACAGCCAAAAGAAAAAGACAGACAATACAATGACCAAAAGAAAAAGACAGACAATACAATGGCCAAAAGAAAAAGACAGACAATATAATGACCAAAAGAAAAAGACAGACAATACAATGGCCAAAAGAAAAAGACAGACAATACAATGGTCAAAAGAAAAAGACAGACAATACAATGGCCAAAAGAAAAAGACAGACAATACAATGACCAAAAGAAAAAGACAGACAATACAATGACCAAAAGAAAAAGACAGACAATACAATGGCCAAAAGAAAAAGACAGACAATACAATGACCAAAAGAAAAAGACAGACAATACAATGACCAAAAGAAAAAGGACAAATAGACAGACAATAAAATGGCCAAAAGAAAAAGGACGAAAAGACAGACAATACAATGGCCAAAAGAAAAAGACAGACAATATAATGGCCAAAAGAAAAAGGGCAAATAGACAGACAATACAATGGTCAAAAGAAAAAGACAAGACAATACAATGGTCAAAAGAAAAAGACAGACAATACAATGGTCAAAAGAAAAAGACAGACAATACAATGGTCAAAAGAAAAAGACAAGACAATACAATGGTCAAAAGAAAAAGACAGACAATACAATGGTCAAAAGAAAAAGACAGACAATACAATGGTCAAAAGAAAAAGACAGACAATACAATGGTCAAAAGAAAAAGACAAGACAATACAATGGTCAAAAGAAAAAGACAGACAATACAATGGTCAAAAGAAAAAGACAGACAATACAATAGCCAAAAGAAAAAGACAGACAATACAATGGTCAAAAGAAAAAGACAGACAATACAACAGCCAAAAGAAAAAGACAGACAATACAATGACCAAAAGAAAAAGACAGACAATACAATGGCCAAAAGAAAAAGACAGACAATATAATCACCAAAAGAAAAAGACAGACAATACAATGGCCAAAAGAAAAAGACAAGACAATACAATGGTCAAAAGAAAAAGACAGACAATACAATGGTCAAAAGAAAAAGACAAGACAATACAATGGTCAAAAGAAAAAGACAGACAATACAATGACCAAAAGAAAAAGGACAAAAAGACAGACAATACAATGGTCAAAAGAAAAAGACAGACAATACAATGACCAAAAAAAAAAGGACAAAAAGACAAGACAATACAATGGTCAAAAGAAAAAGACAGACAATACAATGACCAAAAAAAAAAGGACAAAAAGACAAGACAATACAATGGTCAAAAGAAAAAGACAGACAATACAATGGTCAAAAGAAAAAGACAGACAATACAATGGTCAAAAGAAAAAGACAGACAATACAATGGTCAAAAGAAAAAGACAAGACAATACAATGGTCAAAAGAAAAAGACAGACAATACAATGGTCAAAAGAAAAAGACAGACAATACAACAGCCAAAAGAAAAAGACAGACAATACAATGACCAAAAGAAAAAGACAGACAATACAATGGCCAAAAGAAAAAGACAGACAATATAATGACCAAAAGAAAAAGACAGACAATACAATGGCCAAAAGAAAAAGACAGACAATACAATGGCCAAAAGAAAAAGGACAAAAAGACAGACAATACAATGGTCAAAAGAAAAAGACAGACAATACAATGACCAAAAAAAAAAGGACAAAAAGACAAGACAATACAATGGTCAAAAGAAAAAGACAGACAATACAATGACCAAAAAAAAAGGACAAAAAGACAAGACAATACAATGGTCAAAAGAAAAAGACAGACAATACAATGGTCAAAAGAAAAAGACAGACAATACAATGGTCAAAAGAAAAAGACAGACAATACAATGGTCAAAAGAAAAAGACAAGACAATACAATGGTCAAAAGAAAAAGACAGACAATACAATGGTCAAAAGAAAAAGACAGACAATACAACAGCCAAAAGAAAAAGACAGACAATACAATGACCAAAAGAAAAAGACAGACAATACAATGGCCAAAAGAAAAAGACAGACAATATAATGACCAAAAGAAAAAGACAGACAATACAATGGCCAAAAGAAAAAGACAGACAATACAATGGTCAAAAGAAAAAGACAGACAATACAATGGCCAAAAGAAAAAGACAGACAATACAATGACCAAAAGAAAAAGACAGACAATACAATGACCAAAAGAAAAAGACAGACAATACAATGGCCAAAAGAAAAAGACAGACAATACAATGACCAAAAGAAAAAGACAGACAATACAATGACCAAAAGAAAAAGGACAAATAGACAGACAATAAAATGGCCAAAAGAAAAAGGACGAAAAGACAGACAATACAATGGCCAAAAGAAAAAGAGAGACAATATAATGGCCAAAAGAAAAAGGGCAAATAGACAGACAATACAATGGTCAAAAGAAAAAGACAAGACAATACAATGGTCAAAAGAAAAAGACAGACAATACAATGGTCAAAAGAAAAAGACAGACAATACAATGGTCAAAAGAAAAAGACAAGACAATACAAAGGTCAAAAGAAAAAGACAGACAATACAATGGTCAAAAGAAAAAGACAGACAATACAACAGCCAAAAGAAAAAGACAGACAATACAATGACCAAAAGAAAAAGACAGACAATACAAAGGCCAAAAGAAAAAGACAGACAATATAATGACCAAAAGAAAAAGACAGACAATACAATGGCCAAAAGAAAAAGACAGACAATACAATGGCCAAAAGAAAAAGGACAAAAAGACAGACAATACAATGGTCAAAAGAAAAAGACAGACAATACAATGACCAAAAAAAAAAGGACAAAAAGACAAGACAATACAATGGTCAAAAGAAAAAGACAGACAATACAATGACCAAAAAAAAAGGACAAAAAGACAAGACAATACAATGGTCAAAAGAAAAAGACAGACAATACAATGGTCAAAAGAAAAAGACAGACAATACAATGGTCAAAAGAAAAAGACAGACAATACAATGGTCAAAAGAAAAAGACAAGACAATACAATGGTCAAAAGAAAAAGACAGACAATACAATGGTCAAAAGAAAAAGACAGACAATACAACAGCCAAAAGAAAAAGACAGACAATACAATGACCAAAAGAAAAAGACAGACAATACAATGGCCAAAAGAAAAAGACAGACAATACAATGGTCAAAAGAAAAAGACAAGACAATACAATGGTCAAAAGAAAAAGACAGACAATACAATGGTCAAAAGAAAAAGACAGACAATACAATAGCCAAAAGAAAAAGACAGACAATACAATGGTCAAAAGAAAAAGACAGACAATACAACAGCCAAAAGAAAAAGACAGACAATACAATGACCAAAAGAAAAAGACAGACAATACAATGGCCAAAAGAAAAAGACAGACAATATAATCACCAAAAGAAAAAGACAGACAATACAATGGCCAAAAGAAAAAGACAGACAATACAATGGCCAAAAGAAAAAGGACAAAAAGACAGACAATACAATGGTCAAAAGAAAAAGACAGACAATACAATGACAAAAAAAAAAGGACAAAAAGACAAGACAATACAATGGTCAAAAGAAAAAGACAGACAATACAATGGTCAAAAGAAAAAGACAAGACAATACAATGGTCAAAAGAAAAAGACAGACAATACAATGGTCAAAAGAAAAAGACAGACAATACAACAGCCAAAAGAAAAAGACAGACAATACAATGACCAAAAGAAAAAGACAGACAATACAATGGCCAAAAGAAAAAGACAGACAATACAATGGTCAAAAGAAAAAGACAAGACAATACAATGGTCAAAAGAAAAAGACAGACAATACAATGGTCAAAAGAAAAAGACAGACAATACAATAGCCAAAAGAAAAAGACAGACAATACAATGGTCAAAAGAAAAAGACAGACAATACAACAGCCAAAAGAAAAAGACAGACAATACAATGACCAAAAGAAAAAGACAGACAATACAATGGCCAAAAGAAAAAGACAGACAATATAATCACCAAAAGAAAAAGACAGACAATACAATGGCCAAAAGAAAAAGACAGACAATACAATGGCCAAAAGAAAAAGGACAAAAAGACAGACAATACAATGGTCAAAAGAAAAAGACAGACAATACAATGACAAAAAAAAAAGGACAAAAAGACAAGACAATACAATGGTCAAAAGAAAAAGACAGACAATACAATGGTCAAAAGAAAAAGACAGACAATACAATGGTCAAAAGAAAAAGACAGACAATACAATGGTCAAAAGAAAAAGACAAGACAATACAATGGTCAAAAGAAAAAGACAGACAATACAATGGTCAAAAGAAAAAGACAGACAATACAACAGCCAAAAGAAAAAGACAGACAATACAATGACCAAAAGAAAAAGACAGACAATACAATGGCCAAAAGAAAAAGACAGACAATACAATGGTCAAAAGAAAAAGACAGACAATACAATGGCCAAAAGAAAAAGACAGACAATACAATGACCAAAAGAAAAAGACAGACAATACAATGACCAAAAGAAAAAGACAGACAATACAATGGCCAAAAGAAAAAGACAGACAATACAATGACCAAAAGAAAAAGACAGACAATACAATGACCAAAAGAAAAAGTACAAATAGACAGACAATAAAATGGCCAAAAGAAAAAGGACGAAAAGACAGACAATACAATGGCCAAAAGAAAAAGACAGACAATATAATGGCCAAAAGAAAAAGGGCAAATAGACAGACAATACAATGGTCAAAAGAAAAAGACAAGACAATACAATGGTCAAAAGAAAAAGACAGACAATACAATGGTCAAAAGAAAAAGACAGACAATACAATGGTCAAAAGAAAAAGACAAGACAATACAATGGTCAAAAGAAAAAGACAGACAATACAATGGTCAAAAGAAAAAGACAGACAATACAATGGTCAAAAGAAAAAGACAGACAATACAATGGTCAGAAGAAAAAGACAAGACAATACAATGGTCAAAAGAAAAAGACAGACAATACAATGGTCAAAAGAAAAAGACAGACAATACAATAGCCAAAAGAAAAAGACAGACAATACAATGACCAAAAGAAAAAGACAGACAATACAATGGCCAAAAGAAAAAGACAGACAATACAATGACCAAAAGAAAAAGACAGACAATACAATGGCCAAAAGGAAAAGACAGACAATACAATGGTCAAAAGAAAAAGACAGACAATACAATGGCCAAAAGAAAAAGACAGACAATACAATGACCAAAAGAAAAAGACAGACAATACAATGACCAAAAGAAAAAGGACAAATAGACAGACAATAAAATGGCCAAAAGAAAAAGGACGAAAAGACAGACAATACAATGGCCAAAAGAAAAAGACAGACAATATAATGGCCAAAAGAAAAAGGGCAAATAGACAGACAATACAATGGTCAAAAGAATTAAAGACAGACAATACAATGGTCAAAAGAAAAAGACAGACAATACAATGGTCAAAAGAAAAAGGACAAATAGACAGACAATACAATGGTCAAAAGAATTAAAGACAGACAATACAATGGTCAAAAGAAAAAGACAGACAATACAATGGTCAAAAGAAAAAGACAGACAATACAATGGTCAAAAGAAAAAGACAAGACAATACAATGGTCAAAAGAAAAAGACAGAAAATACAATGGTCAAAAGAAAAAGACAGACAATACAATGGTCAAAAGAAAAAGACAAGACAATACAATGGTCAAAAGAAAAAGACAGACAATACAATGGTCAAAAGAAAAAGACAGACAATACAATGGTCAAAAGAAAAAGACAGACAATACAATGGTCAAAAGAAAAAGACAAGACAATACAATGGTCAAAAGAAAAAGACAGACAATATAATGGTCAAAAGAAAAAGACAGACAATACAATAGCCAAAAGAAAAAGACAGACAATACAATGACCAAAAGAAAAAGACAGACAATACAATGACCAGAAGAAAAAGACAGACAATACAATGGCCAAAAGAAAAAGACAGACAATACAATGGTCAAAAGAAAAAGACAGACAATACAATGGCCAAAAGAAAAAGACAGACAATACAATGACCAAAAGAAAAAGGACGAAAAGACAGACAATACAATGGTCAAAAGAAAAAGACAGACAATACAATGGTCAAAAGAAAAAGACAGACAATACAATAGCCAAAAGAAAACGACAGACAATACAATGACCAAAAGAAAAATACAGACAATACAATGACCAAAAGAAAAAGACAGACAATACAATGGCCAAAGAAAAAGACAGACAATACAATGACCAAAAGAAAAAGGACGAAAAGACAGACAATACAATGGCCAAAAGAAAAAGACAGACAATATAATGGTCAAAAGAAAAAGGGAAAATAGACAGACAATACAATGGTCAAAAGAATTAAAGACAGACAATACAATGGTCAAAAGAAAAAGACAGACAATACAATGGTCAAAAGAAGAAGGACAAATAGACAGACAATACAATGGTCAAAAGAATTAAAGACAGACAATACAATGGTCAAAAGAAAAAGACAGACAATACAATGGTCAAAAGAAAAAGACAGACAATACAATGGTCAAAAGAAAAAGACAAGACAATACAATGGTCAAAAGAAAAAGACAGACAATACAATGGTCAAAAGAAAAAGACATACAATACAATGGTCAAAAGAAAAAGACAAGACAATACAATGGCCAAAAGAAAAAGACAGACAATACAATGGTCAAAAGAAAAAGACAGACAATACAATGGCCAAAAGAAAAAGACAAGACAATACAATGGTCAAAAGAAAAAGACAAGACAATACAATGGTCAAAAGAAAAAGACAGACAATACAATGGTCAAAAGAAAAAGACAAGACAATACAATAGTCAAAAGAAAAAGACAAGACAATACAATGGTCAAAAGAAAAAGACAAGACAATACAATGGTCAAAAGAAAAAGACAAGACAATACAATGGTCAAAAGAAAAAGACAGACAATACAATGGCCAAAAGAAAAAGACAAGACAATACAATAGTCAAAAGAAAAAGACAGACAATACAATGGCCAAAAGAAAAAGACAAAACAATACAATGGCCAAAAGAAAAAGACAAGACAATACAATGGTCAAAAGAAAAAGACAGACAATACAATGGTCAAAAGAAAAAGACAAGACAATACAATGGTCAAAAGAAAAAGACAGACAATACAATGACCAAAAGAAAAAGGACAAAAAGACAGACAATACAATGGTCAAAAGAAAAAGACAGACAATACAATGACCAAAAAAAAAAGGACAAAAAGACAAGACAATACAATGGTCAAAAGAAAAAGACAGACAATACAATGACCAAAAAAAAAGGACAAAAAGACAAGACAATACAATGGTCAAAAGAAAAAGACAGACAATACAATGGTCAAAAGAAAAAGACAGACAATACAATGGTCAAAAGAAAAAGACAGACAATACAATGGTCAAAAGAAAAAGACAAGACAATACAATGGTCAAAAGAAAAAGACAGACAATACAATGGTCAAAAGAAAAAGACAGACAATACAACAGCCAAAAGAAAAAGACAGACAATACAATGACCAAAAGAAAAAGACAGACAATACAATGGCCAAAAGAAAAAGACAGACAATATAATGACCAAAAGAAAAAGACAGACAATACAATGGCCAAAAGAAAAAGACAGACAATACAATGGCCAAAAGAAAAAGGACAAAAAGACAGACAATACAATGGTCAAAAGAAAAAGACAGACAATACAATGACCAAAAAAAAAAGGACAAAAAGACAAGACAATACAATGGTCAAAAGAAAAAGACAGACAATACAATGACCAAAAAAAAAGGACAAAAAGACAAGACAATACAATGGTCAAAAGAAAAAGACAGACAATACAATGGTCAAAAGAAAAAGACAGACAATACAATGGTCAAAAGAAAAAGACAGACAATACAATGGCCAAAAGAAAAAGACAGACAATATAATGACCAAAAGAAAAAGACAGACAATACAATGGCCAAAAGAAAAAGACAGACAATACAATGGTCAAAAGAAAAAGACAGACAATACAATGGCCAAAAGAAAAAGACAGACAATACAATGACCAAAAGAAAAAGACAGACAATACAATGACCAAAAGAAAAAGACAGACAATACAATGGCCAAAAGAAAAAGACAGACAATACAATGACCAAAAGAAAAAGACAGACAATACAATGACCAAAAGAAAAAGGACAAATAGACAGACAATAAAATGGCCAAAAGAAAAAGGACGAAAAGACAGACAATACAATGGCCAAAAGAAAAAGACAGACAATATAATGGCCAAAAGAAAAAGGGCAAATAGACAGACAATACAATGGTCAAAAGAAAAAGACAAGACAATACAATGGTCAAAAGAAAAAGACAGACAATACAATGGTCAAAAGAAAAAGACAGACAATACAATGGTCAAAAGAAAAAGACAAGACAATACAATGGTCAAAAGAAAAAGACAGACAATACAATGGTCAAAAGAAAAAGACAGACAATACAATGACCAAAAGAAAAAGACAGACAATACAATGGCCAAAAGAAAAAGACAGACAATACAATGACCAAAAGAAAAAGACAGACAATACAATGGCCAAAAGAAAAAGACAGACAATACAATGGTCAAAAGAAAAAGACAGACAATACAATGGCCAAAAGAAAAAGACAGACAATACAATGACCAAAAGAAAAAGACAGACAATACAATGACCAAAAGAAAAAGGACAAATAGACAGACAATAAAATGGCCAAAAGAAAAAGGACGAAAAGACAGACAATACAATGGCCAAAAGAAAAAGACAGACAATATAATGGCCAAAAGAAAAAGGGCAAATAGACAGACAATACAATGGTCAAAAGAATTAAAGACAGACAATACAATGGTCAAAAGAAAAAGACAGACAATACAATGGTCAAAAGAAAAAGGACAAATAGACAGACAATACAATGGTCAAAAGAATTAAAGACAGACAATACAATGGTCAAAAGAAAAAGACAGACAATACAATGGTCAAAAGAAAAAGACAGACAATACAATGGTCAAAAGAAAAAGACAAGACAATACAATGGTCAAAAGAAAAAGACAGAAAATACAATGGTCAAAAGAAAAAGACAGACAATACAATGGTCAAAAGAAAAAGACAAGACAATACAATGGTCAAAAGAAAAAGACAGACAATACAATGGTCAAAATAAAAAGACAGACAATACAATGGTCAAAAGAAAAAGACAGACAATACAATGGTCAAAAGAAAAAGACAAGACAATACAATGGTCAAAAGAAAAAGACAGACAATATAATGGTCAAAAGAAAAAGACAGACAATACAATAGCCAAAAGAAAAAGACAGACAATACAATGACCAAAAGAAAAAGACAGACAATACAATGGCCAAAAGAAAAAGACAGACAATACAATGACCAGAAGAAAAAGACAGACAATACAATGGCCAAAAGAAAAAGACAGACAATACAATGGTCAAAAGAAAAAGACAGACAATACAATGGCCAAAAGAAAAAGACAGACAATACAATGACCAAAAGAAAAAGGACGAAAAGACAGACAATACAATGGTCAAAAGAAAAAGACAGACAATACAATGGTCAAAAGAAAAAGACAGACAATACAATAGCCAAAAGAAAACGACAGACAATACAATGACCAAAAGAAAAATACAGACAATACAATGACCAAAAGAAAAAGACAGACAATACAATGGCCAAAGAAAAAGACAGACAATACAATGACCAAAAGAAAAAGGACGAAAAGACAGACAATACAATGGCCAAAAGAAAAAGACAGACAATATAATGGTCAAAAGAAAAAGGGAAAATAGACAGACAATACAATGGTCAAAAGAATTAAAGACAGACAATACAATGGTCAAAAGAAAAAGACAGACAATACAATGGTCAAAAGAAGAAGGACAAATAGACAGACAATACAATGGTCAAAAGAATTAAAGACAGACAATACAATGGTCAAAAGAAAAAGACAGACAATACAATGGTCAAAAGAAAAAGACAGACAATACAATGGTCAAAAGAAAAAGACAAGAAAATACAATGGTCAAAAGAAAAAGACAGACAATACAATGGTCAAAAGAAAAAGACATACAATACAATGGTCAAAAGAAAAAGACAAGACAATACAATGGCCAAAAGAAAAAGACAGACAATACAATGGTCAAAAGAAAAAGACAGACAATACAATGGCCAAAAGAAAAAGACAAGACAATACAATGGTCAAAAGAAAAAGACAAGACAATACAATGGTCAAAAGAAAAAGACAGACAATACAATGGTCAAAAGAAAAAGAAAAGACAATACAATAGTCAAAAGAAAAAGACAAGACAATACAATGGTCAAAAGAAAAAGACAAGACAATACAATGGTCAAAAGAAAAAGACAAGACAATACAATGGTCAAAAGAAAAAGACAGACAATACAATGGCCAAAAGAAAAAGACAAGACAATACAATAGTCAAAAGAAAAAGACAGACAATACAATGGCCAAAAGAAAAAGACAAGACAATACAATGGCCAAAAGAAAAAGACAAGACAATACAATGGTCAAAAGAAAAAGACAGACAATACAATGGTCAAAAGAAAAAGACAAGACAATACAATGGTCAAAAGAAAAAGACAGACAATACAATGGCCAAAAGAAAAAGACAAGACAATACAATGGTCAAAAGAAAAAGACAAGACAATACAATGGTCAAAAGAAAAAGACAGACAATACAATGGTCAAAAGAAAAAGAAAAGACAATACAATAGTCAAAAGAAAAAGACAGACAATACAATGGCCAAAAAAAAAGACAAGACAATACAATGGTCAAAAGAAAAAGACAAGACAATACAATGGTCAAAAGAAAAAGACAGACAATACAATGGCCAAAAGAAAAAGACAAGACAATACAATAGTCAAAAGAAAAAGACAGACAATACAATGGCCAAAAGAAAAAGACAAGACAATACAATGGCCAAAAGAAAAAGACAAGACAATACAATGGTCAAAAGAAAAAGACAGACAATACAATGGTCAAAAGAAAAAGACAAGACAATACAATGGTCAAAAGAAAAAGACAGACAATACAATGGCCAAAAGAAAAAGACAAGACAATACAATGGTCAAAAGAAAAAGACAAGACAATACAATGGTCAAAAGAAAAAGACAGACAATACAATGGCCAAAAGAAAAAGACAAGACAATACAATGGTCAAAAGAAAAAGACAGACAATACAATGGTCAAAAGAAAAAGACAGACAATACAATGGCCAAAAGAAAAAGACAAGACAATACAATGGTCAAAAGAAAAAGACAAGACAATACAATGGCCAAAAGAAAAAGACAGACAATACAATGGTCAAAAGAAAAAGACAGACAATACAATGGCCAAAAGAAAAAGACAAGACAATACAATGGTCAAAAGAAAAAGACAAGACAATACAATGGTCAAAAGAAAAAGACAGACAATACAATGGTCAAAAGAAAAAGAAAAGACAATACAATAGTCAAAAGAAAAAGACAAGACAATACAATGGTCAAAAGAAAAAGACAAGACAATACAATGGTCAAAAGAAAAAGACAAGACAATACAATGGTCAAAAGAAAAAGACAGACAATACAATGGCCAAAAGAAAAAGACAAGACAATACAATAGTCAAAAGAAAAAGACAGACAATACAATGGCCAAAAGAAAAAGACAAGACAATACAATGGCCAAAAGAAAAAGACAAGACAATACAATGGTCAAAAGAAAAAGACAGACAATACAATGGTCAAAAGAAAAAGACAAGACAATACAATGGTCAAAAGAAAAAGACAGACAATACAATGGCCAAAAGAAAAAGACAAGACAATACAATGGTCAAAAGAAAAAGACAAGACAATACAATGGTCAAAAGAAAAAGACAGACAATACAATGGTCAAAAGAAAAAGAAAAGACAATACAATAGTCAAAAGAAAAAGACAGACAATACAATGGCCAAAAAAAAAGACAAGACAATACAATGGTCAAAAGAAAAAGACAAGACAATACAATGGTCAAAAGAAAAAGACAGACAATACAATGGCCAAAAGAAAAAGACAAGACAATACAATAGTCAAAAGAAAAAGACAGACAATACAATGGCCAAAAGAAAAAGACAAGACAATACAATGGCCAAAAGAAAAAGACAAGACAATACAATGGTCAAAAGAAAAAGACAGACAATACAATGGTCAAAAGAAAAAGACAAGACAATACAATGGTCAAAAGAAAAAGACAGACAATACAATGGCCAAAAGAAAAAGACAAGACAATACAATGGTCAAAAGAAAAAGACAAGACAATACAATGGTCAAAAGAAAAAGACAGACAATACAATGGCCAAAAGAAAAAGACAAGACAATACAATGGTCAAAAGAAAAAGACAGACAATACAATGGTCAAAAGAAAAAGACAAGACAATACAATAGTCAAAAGAAAAAGACAGACAATACAATGGCCAAAAGAAAAAGACAAGACAATACAATGGCCAAAAGAAAAAGACAAGACAATACAATGGTCAAAAGAAAAAGACAGACAATACAATGGTCAAAAGAAAAAGACAAGACAATACAATGGTCAAAAGAAAAAGACAGACAATACAATGACCAAAAGAAAAAGACAAGACAATACAATGGTCAAAAGAAAAAGACAAGACAATACAATGGTCAAAAGAAAAAGACAGACAATACAATGGTCAAAAGAAAAAGACAAGACAATACAATGGTCAAAAGAAAAAGACAGACAATACAATGGCCAAAAGAAAAAGACAGACAATACAATGACCAAAAGAAAAAGGACAAAAAGACAGACAATACAATGGTCAAAAGAAAAAGACAGACAATACAATGGTCAAAAGAAAAAGACAAGACAATACAATGGTCAAAAGAAAAAGACAGACAATACAATGACCAAAAGAAAAAGACAGACAATACAATGGCCAAAAGAAAAAGACAGACAATATAATGACCAAAAGAAAAAGACAGACAATACAATGGCCAAAAGAAAATGACAGACAATACAATGGTCAAAAGAAAAAGACAGACAATACAATGGCCAAAAGAAAAAGACAGACAATACAATGACCAAAAGAAAAAGGACAAATAGACAGACAATAAAATGGCCAAAAGAAAAAGGACGAAAAGACAGACAATACAATAGCCAAAAGAAAAAGACAGACAATATAATGGCCAAAAGAAAAAGGGCAAATAGACAGACAATACAATGGTCAAAAGAATTAAAGACAGACAATACAATGGTCAAAAGAAAAAGACAGACAATACAATGGTCAAAAGAAAAAGGACAAATAGACAGACAATACAATGGTCAAAAGAATTAAAGATAGATAATACAATGGTCAAAAGAAAAAGACAGACAATACAATGGTCAAAAGAAAAAGACAGACAATACAATGGTCAAAAGAAAAAGACAAGACAATACAATGGTCAAAAGAAAAAGACAGACAATACAATGGTCAAAAGAAAAAGACAGACAATACAATGGTCAAAAGAAAAAGACAAGACAATACAATGGTCAAAAGAAAAAGAAAGACAATACAATGGTCAAAAGAAAAAGACAGACAATGCAATGGTCAAAAGAAAAAGACAGACAATACAATGGTCAAAAGAAAAAGACAAGACAATACAATGGTCAAAAGAAAAAGACAGACAATACAATGGTCAAAAGAAAAAGACAGACAATACAATAGCCAAAAGAAAAAGACAGACAATACAATGACCAAAAGAAAAAGACAGACAATACAATGGCCAAAAGAAAAAGACAGACAATACAATGACCAAAAGAAAAAGACAGACAATACAATGGCCAAAAGAAAAAGACAGACAATACAATGGTCAAAAGAAAAAGACAGACAATACAATGGCCCAAAGAAAAAGACAGACAATACAATGACCAAAAGAAATAGACAGACAATAAAATGACCAAAAGAAAAAGGACGAAAAGACAGACAATACAATGGTCAAAAGAAAAAGACAGACAATACAATGGTCAAAAGAAAAAGACAGACAATACAATAGCCAAAAGAAAACGACAGACAATACAATGACCAAAAGAAAAATACAGACAATACAATGACCAAAAGAAAAACACAGACAATACAATGGCCAAAAGAAAAAGACAGACAATACAATGACCAAAAGAAAAAGACAGACAATACAATGACCAAAAGAAAAAGGACGAAAAGACAGACAATACAATGGCCAAAAGAAAAAGACAGACAATATAATGGTCAAAAGAAAAAGGGAAAATAGACAGACAATACAATGGTCAAAAGAATTAAAGACAGACAATACAATGGTCAAAAGAAAAAGACAGACAATACAATGGTCAAAAGAAAAAGGACAAATAGACAGACAATACAAAGGTCAAAAGAATTAAAGACAGACAATACAATGGTCAAAAGAAAAAGACAGACAATACAATGGTCAAAAGAAAAAGACAGACAATACAATGGTCAAAAGAAAAAGACAAGACAATACAATGGTCAAAAGAAAAAGACAGACAATACAATGGTCAAAAGAAAAAGACAGACAATACAATGGTCAAAAGAAAAAGATAAGACAATACAATGGCCAAAAGAAAAAGACAGACAATACAATGGTCAAAAGAAAAAGACAGACAATACAATGGCCAAAAGAAAAAGACAAGACAATACAATGGTCAAAAGAAAAAGACAAGACAATACAATGGTCAAAAGAAAAAGACAGACAATACAATGGTCAAAAGAAAAAGACAAGACAATACAATGGTCAAAAGAAAAAGACAGACAATATAATGACCAAAAGAAAAAGACAGACAATACAATGGCCAAAAGAAAATGACAGACAATACAATGGTCAAAAGAAAAAGACAGACAATACAATGGCCAAAAGAAAAAGACAGACAATACAATGACCAAAAGAAAAAGACAGACAATACAATGACCAAAAGAAAAAGACAGACAATACAATGGCCAAAAGAAAAAGACAGACAATACAATGACCAGAAGAAAAAGACAGACAATACAATGGCCAAAAGAAAAAGACAGACAATACAATGGTCAAAAGAAAAAGACAGACAATACAATGGCCAAAAGAAAAAGACAGACAATACAATGACCAAAAGAAAAAGGACGAAAAGACAGACAATACAATCACCAAAAGAAAAAGGACGAAAGGACAGACAATACAATGGTCAAAAGAAAAAGACAGACAATACAATGGTCAAAAGAAAAAGACAGACAATACAATAGCCAAAAGAAAACGACAGACAATACAATGACCAAAAGAAAAATACAGACAATACAATGACCAAAAGAAAAAGACAGACAATACAATGGCCAAAAGAAAAAGACAGACAATACAATGACCAAAAGAAAAAGGACGAAAAGACAGACAATACAATGGCCAAAAGAAAAAGACAGACAATATAATGGTCAAAAGAAAAAGGGAAAATAGACAGACAATACAATGGTCAAAAGAATTAAAGACAGACAATACAATGGTCAAAAGAAAAAGACAGACAATACAATGGTCAAAAGAAGAAGGACAAATAGACAGACAATACAATGGTCAAAAGAATTAAAGACAGACAATACAATGGTCAAAAGAAAAAGACAGACAATACAATGGTCAAAAGAAAAAGACAGACAATACAATGGTCAAAAGAAAAAGACAAGACAATACAATGGGCAAAAGAAAAAGACAGACAATACAATGGTCAAAAGAAAAAGACAGACAATACAATGGTCAAAAGAGAAAGACAAGACAATACAATGGCCAAAAGAAAAAGACAGACAATACAATGGTCAAAAGAAAAAGACAGACAATACAATGGCCAAAAGAAAAAGACAAGACAATACAATGGTCAAAAGAAAAAGACAAGACAATACAATGGTCAAAAGAAAAAGACAGACAATACAATGGTCAAAAGAAAAAGACAAGACAATACAATAGTCAAAAGAAAAAGACAAGACAATACAATGGTCAAAAGAAAAAGACAAGACAATACAATGGTCAAAAGAAAAAGACAAGACAATACAATGGTCAAAAGAAAAAGACAGACAATACAATGGCCAAAAGAAAAAGACAAGACAATACAATGGCCAAAAGAAAAAGACAAGACAATACAATGGTCAAAAGAAAAAGAAAGACAATACAATGGTCAAAAGAAAAAGACAAGACAATACAATGGTCAAAAGAAAAAGACAGACAATACAATGGCCAAAATAAAAAGACAAGACAATACAATGGTCAAAAGAAAAAGACAAGACAATACAATGGTCAAAAGAAAAAGACAGACAATACAATGGTCAAAAGAAAAAGACAAGACAATACAATGGTCAAAAGAAAAAGACAGACAATATAATGACCAAAAGAAAAAGACAGACAATACAATGGCCAAAAGAAAATGACAGACAATACAATGGTCAAAAGAAAAAGACAGACAATACAATGGCCAAAAGAAAAAGACAGACAATACAATGACCAAAAGAAAAAGACAGACAATACAATGACCAAAAGAAAAAGACAGACAATACAATGGCCAAAAGAAAAAGACAGACAATACAATGACCAAAAGAAAAAGGACGAAAAGACAGACAATACAATCACCAAAAGAAAAAGGACGAAAAGACAGACAATACAATGGTCAAAAGAAAAAGACAGACAATACAATGGTCAAAAGAAAAAGACAGACAATACAATAGCCAAAAGAAAACGACAGACAATACAATGACCAAAAGAAAAATACAGACAATACAATGACCAAAAGAAAACGACAGACAATACAATGACCAAAAGAAAAATACAGACAATACAATGACCAAAAGAAAAACACAGACAATACAATGGCCAAAAGAAAAAGACAGACAATACAATGACCAAAAGAAAAAGACAGACAATACAATGACCAAAAGAAAAAGGACGAAAAGACAGACAATACAATGGCCAAAAGAAAAAGACAGACAATATAATGGTCAAAAGAAAAAGGGAAAATAGACAGACAATACAATGGTCAAAAGAATTAAAGACAGACAATACAATGGTCAAAAGAAAAAGACAGACAATACAATGGTCAAAAGAAAAAGGACAAATAGACAGACAATACAAAGGTCAAAAGAATTAAAGACAGACAATACAATGGTCAAAAGAAAAAGACAGACAATACAATGGTCAAAAGAAAAAGACAGACAATACAATGGTCAAAAGAAAAAGACAAGACAATACAATGGTCAAAAGAAAAAGACAGACAATACAATGGTCAAAAGAAAAAGACAGACAATACAATGGTCAAAAGAAAAAGATAAGACAATACAATGGCCAAAAGAAAAAGACAGACAATACAATGGTCAAAAGAAAAAGACAGACAATACAATGGCCAAAAGAAAAAGACAAGACAATACAATGGTCAAAAGAAAAAGACAAGACAATACAATGGTCAAAAGAAAAAGACAGACAATACAATGGTCAAAAGAAAAAGACAAGACAATACAATGGTCAAAAGAAAAAGACAGACAATATAATGACCAAAAGAAAAAGACAGACAATACAATGGCCAAAAGAAAATGACAGACAATACAATGGTCAAAAGAAAAAGACAGACAATACAATGGCCAAAAGAAAAAGACAGACAATACAATGACCAAAAGAAAAAGACAGACAATACAATGACCAAAAGAAAAAGACAGACAATACAATGGCCAAAAGAAAAAGACAGACAATACAATGACCAGAAGAAAAAGACAGACAATACAATGGCCAAAAGAAAAAGACAGACAATACAATGGTCAAAAGAAAAAGACAGACAATACAATGGCCAAAAGAAAAAGACAGACAATACAATGACCAAAAGAAAAAGGACGAAAAGACAGACAATACAATCACCAAAAGAAAAAGGACGAAAGGACAGACAATACAATGGTCAAAAGAAAAAGACAGACAATACAATGGTCAAAAGAAAAAGACAGACAATACAATAGCCAAAAGAAAACGACAGACAATACAATGACCAAAAGAAAAATACAGACAATACAATGACCAAAAGAAAAAGACAGACAATACAATGGCCAAAAGAAAAAGACAGACAATACAATGACCAAAAGAAAAAGGACGAAAAGACAGACAATACAATGGCCAAAAGAAAAAGACAGACAATATAATGGTCAAAAGAAAAAGGGAAAATAGACAGACAATACAATGGTCAAAAGAATTAAAGACAGACAATACAATGGTCAAAAGAAAAAGACAGACAATACAATGGTCAAAAGAAGAAGGACAAATAGACAGACAATACAATGGTCAAAAGAATTAAAGACAGACAATACAATGGTCAAAAGAAAAAGACAGACAATACAATGGTCAAAAGAAAAAGACAGACAATACAATGGTCAAAAGAAAAAGACAAGACAATACAATGGGCAAAAGAAAAAGACAGACAATACAATGGTCAAAAGAAAAAGACAGACAATACAATGGTCAAAAGAGAAAGACAAGACAATACAATGGCCAAAAGAAAAAGACAGACAATACAATGGTCAAAAGAAAAAGACAGACAATACAATGGCCAAAAGAAAAAGACAAGACAATACAATGGTCAAAAGAAAAAGACAAGACAATACAATGGTCAAAAGAAAAAGACAGACAATACAATGGTCAAAAGAAAAAGACAAGACAATACAATAGTCAAAAGAAAAAGACAAGACAATACAATGGTCAAAAGAAAAAGACAAGACAATACAATGGTCAAAAGAAAAAGACAAGACAATACAATGGTCAAAAGAAAAAGACAGACAATACAATGGCCAAAAGAAAAAGACAAGACAATACAATGGCCAAAAGAAAAAGACAAGA
Source organism: Bathymodiolus brooksi (assembly GCA_963680875.1). Taxonomy (NCBI): domain Eukaryota; kingdom Metazoa; phylum Mollusca; class Bivalvia; order Mytilida; family Modiolidae; genus Bathymodiolus; species Bathymodiolus brooksi. Next base: position 60,270,067 of record OY804590.1, on the reverse strand, counting down.
CAATACAATGGTCAAAAGAAAAAGAAAGACAATACAATGGTCAAAAGAAAAAGACAAGACAATACAATGGTCAAAAGAAAAAGACAGACAATACAATGGCCAAAATAAAAAGACAAGACAATACAATGGTCAAAAGAAAAAGACAAGACAATACAATGGTCAAAAGAAAAAGACAGACAATACAATGGTCAAAAGAAAAAGACAAGACAATACAATGGTCAAAAGAAAAAGACAGACAATATAATGACCAAAAGAAAAAGACAGACAATACAATGGCCAAAAGAAAATGACAGACAATACAATGGTCAAAAGAAAAAGACAGACAATACAATGGCCAAAAGAAAAAGACAGACAATACAATGACCAAAAGAAAAAGACAGACAATACAATGACCAAAAGAAAAAGACAGACAATACAATGGCCAAAAGAAAAAGACAGACAATACAATGACCAAAAGAAAAAGGACGAAAAGACAGACAATACAATCACCAAAAGAAAAAGGACGAAAAGACAGACAATACAATGGTCAAAAGAAAAAGACAGACAATACAATGGTCAAAAGAAAAAGACAGACAATACAATAGCCAAAAGAAAACGACAGACAATACAATGACCAAAAGAAAAATACAGACAATACAATGACCAAAAGAAAAAGACAGACAATACAATGGCCAAAAGAAAAAGACAGACAATACAATGACCAAAAGAAAAAGGACGAAAAGACAGACAATACAATGGCCAAAAGAAAAAGACAGACAATATAATGGTCAAAAGAAAAAGGGAAAATAGACAGACAATACAATGGTCAAAAGAATTAAAGACAGACAATACAATGGTCAAAAGAAAAAGACAGACAATACAATGGTCAAAAGAAAAAGACAGACAATACAATGGTCAAAAGAAAAAGACAAGACAATACAATGGTCAAAAGAAAAAGACAGACAATACAATGGTCAAAAGAAAAAGACAGACAATACAATGGTCAAAAGAAAAAGACAAGACAATACAATGGCCAAAAGAAAAAGACAGACAATACAATGGTCAAAAGAAAAAGACAGACAATACAATGGCCAAAAGAAAAAGACAAGACAATACAATGGTCAAAAGAAAAAGACAAGACAATACAATGGTCAAAAGAAAAAGACAGACAATACAATGGTCAAAAGAAAAAGACAAGACAATACAATAGTCAAAAGAAAAAGACAAGACAATACAATGGTCAAAAGAAAAAGACAAGACAATACAATGGTCAAAAGAAAAAGACAAGACAATACAATGGTCAAAAGAAAAAGACAGACAATACAATGGCCAAAAGAAAAAGACAAGACAATACAATGGCCAAAAGAAAAAGACAAGACAATACAATGGTCAAAAGAAAAAGAAAGACAATACAATGGTCAAAAGAAAAAGACAAGACAATACAATGGTCAAAAGAAAAAGACAGACAATACAATGGCCAAAAGAAAAAGACAAGACAATACAATGGTCAAAAGAAAAAGACAAGACAATACAATGGTCAAAAGAAAAAGACAGACAATACAATGGTCAAAAGAAAAAGACAAGACAATACAATAGTCAAAAGAAAAAGACAGACAATACAATGGCCAAAAGAAAAAGACAAGACAATACAATGGTCAAAAGAAAAGGACAAGACAATACAATGGTCAAAAGAAAAAGACAAGACAATACAATGGTGAAAAGAAAAAGACAGACAATACAATGGCCAAAAGAAAAAGACAAGACAATACAATAGTCAAAAGAAAAAGACAGACAATACAATGGCCAAAAGAAAAAGACAAGACAATACAATGGCCAAAAGAAAAAGACAAGACAATACAATGGTCAAAAGAAAAAGACAGACAATACAATGGTCAAAAGAAAAAGACAAGACAATACAATGGTCAAAAGAAAAAGACAGACAATACAATGGCCAAAAGAAAAAGACAAGACAATACAATGGTCAAAAGAAAAAGACAAGACAATACAATGGTCAAAAGAAAAAGACAGACAATACAATGGCCAAAAGAAAAAGACAAGACAATACAATGGTCAAAAGAAAAAGACAGACAATACAATGGTCAAAAGAAAAAGACAAGACAATACAATAGTCAAAAGAAAAAGACAGACAATACAATGGCCAAAAGAAAAAGACAAGACAATACAATGGCCAAAAGAAAAAGACAAGACAATACAATGGTCAAAAGAAAAAGACAGACAATACAATGGTCAAAAGAAAAAGACAAGACAATACAATGGTCAAAAGAAAAAGACAGACAATACAATGACCAAAAGAAAAAGACAAGACAATACAATGGTCAAAAGAAAAAGACAAGACAATACAATGGTCAAAAGAAAAAGACAGACAATACAATGGTCAAAAGAAAAAGACAAGACAATACAATGGTCAAAAGAAAAAGACAGACAATACAATGGCCAAAAGAAAAAGACAGACAATACAATGACCAAAAGAAAAAGGACAAAAAGACAGACAATACAATGGTCAAAAGAAAAAGACAGACAATACAATGGTCAAAAGAAAAAGACAAGACAATACAATGGTCAAAAGAAAAAGACAGACAATACAATGACCAAAAAAAAAAGGACAAAAAGACAAGACAATACAATGGTCAAAAGAAAAAGACAGACAATACAATGGTCAAAAGAAAAAGACAGACAATACAATGGTCAAAAGAAAAAGACAGACAATACAATGGTCAAAAGAAAAAGACAAGACAATACAATGGTCAAAAGAAAAAGACAGACAATACAATGGTCAAAAGAAAAAGACAGACAATACAACAGCCAAAAGAAAAAGACAGACAATACAATGACCAAAAGAAAAAGACAGACAATACAATGGCCAAAAGAAAAAGACAGACAATATAATGACCAAAAGAAAAAGACAGACAATACAATGGCCAAAAGAAAATGACAGACAATACAATGGTCAAAAGAAAAAGACAGACAATACAATGGCCAAAAGAAAAAGAGAGACAATACAATGACCAAAAGAAAAAGACAGACAATACAATGACCAAAAGAAAAAGACAGACAATACAATGGCCAAAAGAAAAAGACAGACAATACAATGACCAAAAGAAAAAGACAGACAATACAATGACCAAAAGAAAAAGGACAAATAGACAGACAATAAAATGGCCAAAAGAAAAAGGACGAAAAGACAGACAATACAATGGCCAAAATAAAAAGACAGACAATATAATGGCCAAAAGAAAAAGGGCAAATAGACAGACAATACAAAGGTCAAAAGAATTAAAGACAGACAATACAATGGTCAAAAGAAAAAGACAGACAATACAATGGTCAAAAGAAAAAGACAAGACAATACAATGGTCAAAAGAAAAAGAAAGACAATACAATGGTCAAAAGAAAAAGACAGACAATACAATGGTCAAAAGAAAAAGACAAGACAATACAATGGTTAAAAGAAAAAGAAAGACAATACAATGGTCAAAAGAAAAAGACAGACAATACAATGGTCAAAAGAAAAAGACAGACAATACAATGGTCAAAAGAAAAAGACAAGACAATACAATGGTCAAAAGAAAAAGACAGACAATACAATGGTCAAAAGAAAAAGACAGACAATACAATAGCCAAAAGAAAAAGACAGACAATACAATGGTCAAAAGAAAAAGACAGACAATACAATGGCCAAAAGAAAAAGACAGACAATACAATGACCAAAAGAAATAGACAGACAATACAATGACCAAAAGAAAAAGGACGAAAAGACAGACAATACAATGGTCAAAAGAAAAAGACAGACAATACAATGGTCAAAAGAAAAAGACAGACAATACAATAGCCAAAAGAAAACGACAGACAATACAATAACCAAAAGAATAATACAGACAATACAATGACCAAAAGAAAAAGACAGACAATACAATGGCCAAAAGAAAAAGACAGACAATACAATGACCAAAAGAAAAAGACAGACAATACAATGACCAAAAGAAAAAGGACGAAAAGACAGACAATACAATGGCCAAAAGAAAAAGACAGACAATATAATGGTCAAAAGAAAAAGGGAAAATAGACAGACAATACAATGGTCAAAAGAATTAAAGACAGACAATACAATGGTCAAAAGAAAAAGACAGACAATACAATGGTCAAAAGAAAAAGGACAAATAGACAGACAATACAATGGTCAAAAGAATTAAAGACAGACAATACAATGGTCAAAAGAAAAAGACAGACAATACAATGGTCAAAAGAAAAAGACAGACAATACAATGGTCAAAAGAAAAAGACAAGACAATACAATGGTCAAAAGAAAAAGACAGACAATACAATGGTCAAAAGAAAAAGACAGACAATACAATGGTCAAAAGAAAAAGACAAGACAATACAATGGCCAAAAGAAAAAGACAGACAATACAATGGTCAAAAGAAAAAGACAGACAATACAATGGCCAAAAGAAAAAGACAAGACAATACAATGGTCAAAAGAAAAAGACAAGACAATACAATGGTCAAAAGAAAAAGACAGACAATACAATGGTCAAAAGAAAAAGACAAGACAATACAATGGTCAAAAGAAAAAGACAGACAATATAATGACCAAAAGAAAAAGACAGACAATACAATGGCCAAAAGAAAATGACAGACAATACAATGGTCAAAAGAAAAAGACAGACAATACAATGGCCAAAAGAAAAAGACAGACAATACAATGACCAAAAGAAAAAGACAGACAATACAATGACCAAAAGAAAAAGACAGACAATACAATGGCCAAAAGAAAAAGACAGACAATACAATGACCAAAAAAAAAAGACAGACAATACAATGACCAAAAGAAAAAGGACAAATAGACAGACAATAAAATGGCCAAAAGAAAAAGGACGAAAAGACAGACAATACAATGGCCAAAAGAAAAAGACAGACAATATAATGGCCAAAAGAAAAAGGGCAAATAGACAGACAATACAATGGTCAAAAGAATTAAAGACAGACAATACAATGGTCAAAAGAAAAAGACAGACAATACAATGTCAAAAGAAAAAGGACAAATAGACAGACAATACAATGGTGAAAAGAATTAAAGACAGACAATACAATGGTCAAAAGAAAAAGACAGACAATACAATGGTCAAAAGAAAAAGACAGACAATACAATGGTCAAAAGAAAAAGACAGACAATACAATGGTCAAAAGAAAAAGACAAGACAATACAATGGTCAAAAGAAAAAGACAGACAATGCAATGGTCAAAAGAAAAAGACAGACAATACAATGGTCAAAAGAAAAAGACAAGACAATACAATGGTCAAAAGAAAAAGACAGACAATACAATGGTCAAAAGAAAAAGACAGACAATACAATGGTCAAAAGAAAAAGACAGACAATACAATGGTCAAAAGAAAAAGACAAGACAATACAATGGTCAAAAGAAAAAGACAGACAATACAATGGTCAAAAGAAAAAGACAGACAATACAATAGCCAAAAGAAAAAGACAGACAATACAATGACCAAAAGAAAAAGACAGACAATACAATGGCCAAAAGAAAAAGACAGACAATACAATGACCAAAAGAAAAAGACAGACAATACAATGGCCAAAAGAAAAAGACAGACAATACAATGGTCAAAAGAAAAAGACAGACAATACAATGGCCAAAAGAAAAAGACAGACAATACAATGACCAAAAGAAATAGACAGACAATACAATGACCAAAAGAAAAAGGACGAAAAGACAGACAATACAATGGTCAAAAGAAAAAGACAGACAATACAATGGTCAAAAGAAAAAGACAGACAATACAATAGCCAAAAGAAAACGACAGACAATACAATGACCAAAAGAAAAATACAGACAATACAATGACCAAAAGAAAAAGACAGACAATACAATGGCCAAAAGAAAAAGACAGACAATACAATGACCAAAAGAAAAAGACAGACAATACAATGACCAAAAGAAAAAGGACGAAAAGACAGACAATACAATGGCCAAAAGAAAAAGACAGACAATATAATGGTCAAAAGAAAAAGGGAAAATAGACAGACAATACAATGGTCAAAAGAATTAAAGACAGACAATACAATGGTCAAAAGAAAAAGACAGACAATACAATGGTCAAAAGAAAAAGGACAAATAGACAGACAATACAATGGTCAAAAGAATTAAAGACAGACAAATACAATGGTCAAAAGAAAAAGACAGACAATACAATGGTCAAAAGAAAAAGACAGACAATACAATGGTCAAAAGAAAAAGACAAGACAATACAATGGTCAAAAGAAAAAGACAGACAATACAATGGTCAAAAGGAAAAGACAGACAATACAATGGTCAAAAGAAAAAGACAAGACAATACAATGGTCAAAAGAAAAAGACAGACAATACAATGGTCAAAAGAAAAAGACAGACAATACAATGGCCAAAAGAAAAAGACAAGACAATACAATGGTCAAAAGAAAAAGACAAGACAATACAATGGTCAAAAGAAAAAGACAGACAATACAATGGTCAAAAGAAAAAGACAAGACAATACAATAGTCAAAAGAAAAAGACAAGACAATACAATGGTCAAAAGAAAAAGACAAGACAATACAATGGTCAAAAGAAAAAGACAGACAATACAATGGTCAAAAGAAAAAGACAGACAATACAATGGTCAAAAGAAAAAGACAAGACAATACAATGGTCAAAAGAAAAGGACAGACAATACAATGGCCAAAAGAAAAAGACAAGACAATACAATAGTCAAAAGAAAAAGACAGACAATACAATGGCCAAAAGAAAAAGACAAGACAATACAATGGCCAAAAGAAAAAGACAAGACAATACAATGGTCAAAAGAAAAAGACAGACAATACAATGGTCAAAAGAAAAAGACAAGACAATACAATGGTCAAAAGAAAAAGACAGACAATACAATGGCCAAAAGAAAAAGACAAGACAATACAATGGTCAAAAGAAAAAGACAAGACAATACAATGGTCAAAAGAAAAAGACAGACAATACAATGGTCAAAAGAAAAAGACAAGACAATACAATAGTCAAAAGAAAAAGACAGACAATACAATGGCCAAAAGAAAAAGACAAGACAATACAATGGTCAAAAGAAAAAGACAAGACAATACAATGGCCAAAAGAAAAAGACAAGACAATACAATGGTCAAAAGAAAAAGACAGACAATACAATGGTCAAAAGAAAAAGACAAGACAATACAATAGTCAAAAGAAAAAGACAGACAATACAATGGCCAAAAGAAAAAGACAAGACAATACAATGGACAAAAGAAAAAGACAAGACAATACAATGGTCATAAAGAAAAAGACAGACAATACAATGGTCAAAAGAAAAAGACAAGACAATACAATGGTCAAAAGAAAAAGACAGACAATACAATGACCAAAAGAAAAAGACAAGACAATACAATGGTCAAAAGAAAAAGACAAGACAATACAATGGTCAAAAGAAAAAGACAGACAATACAATGGTCAAAAGAAAAAGACAAGACAATACAATGGTCAAAAGAAAAAGACAGACAATACAATGGCCAAAAGAAAAAGACAGACAATACAATGACCAAAAGAAAAAGGACAAAAAGACAGACAATACAATGGTCAAAAGAAAAAGACAGACAATACAATGGTCAAAAGAAAAAGACAAGACAATACAATGGTCAAAAGAAAAAGACAGACAATACAATGAACAAAAAGAAAAGGACAAAAAGACAAGACAATACAATGGTCAAAAGAAAAAGACAGACAATACAATGGTCAAAAGAAAAAGACAGACAATACAATGGTCAAAAGAAAAAGACAGACAATACAATGGTCAAAAGAAAAAGACAGACAATACAATGGTCAAAAGAAAAAGACAGACAATACAATGGTCAAAAGAAAAAGACAGACAATACAATGGTCAAAAGAAAAAGACAGACAATACAACAGCCAAAAGAAAAAGACAGACAATACAATGACCAAAAGAAAAAGACAGACAATACAATGGCCAAAAGAAAAAGACAGACAATATAATGACCAAAAGAAAAAGACAGACAATACAATGGCCAAAAGAAAAAGACAGACAATACAATGGTCAAAAGAAAAAGACAGACAATACAATGGCCAAAAGAAAAAGACAGACAATACAATGACCAAAAGAAAAAGACAGACAATACAATGACCAAAAGAAAAAGGACGAAAAGCGAAAAGACAGACAATACAATGGCCAAAAGAAAAAGACAGACAATACAATGGTCAAAAGAAAAAGACAGACAATACAATAGCCAAAAGAAAACGACAGACAATACAATGACCAAAAGAAAAAGACAGACAATACAATGACCAAAATAAAAAGACAGACAATACAATGGCCAAAAGAAAAAGACAGACAATACAATGACCAAAAGAAAAAGACAGACAATACAATGACCAAAAGAAAAAGGACAAATAGACAGACAATAAAATGGTCAAAAGAAAAAGGACGAAAAGACAGACAATACAATGGCCAAAAGAAAAAGACAGACAATATAATGGCCAAAAGAAAAAGGGCAAATAGACAGACAATACAATGGTCAAAAGAATTAAAGACAGACAATACAATGGTCAAAGAAAAAGACAGACAATACAATGGTCAAAAGAAAAAGGACAAATAGACAGACAATACAATGGTCAAAAGAAAAAGAAAGACAATACAATGGTCAAAAGAAAAAGACAGACAATACAATGGTCAAAAGAAAAAGACAGACAATACAATGGTCAAAAGAAAAAGACAAGACAATACAATGGTCAAAAGAAAAAGACAGACAATACAATGGTCAAAAGAAAAAGACAGACAATACAATAGCCAAAAGAAAAAGACAGACAATACAATGACCAAAAGAAAAAGACAGACAATACAATGGCCAAAAGAAAAAGACAGACAATACAATGACCAAAAGAAAAAGACAGACAATACAATGGCCAAAAGAAAAAGACAGACAATACAATGGTCAAAAGAAAAAGACAGACAATACAATGGCCAAAAGAAAAAGACAGACAATACAATGACCAAAAGAAATAGACAGACAATACAATGACCAAAAGAAAAAGGACGAAAAGACAGACAATACAATGGTCAAAAGAAAAAGACAGACAATACAATGGTCAAAAGAAAAAGACAGACAATACAATAGCCAAAAGAAAACGACAGACAATACAATGACCAAAAGAAAAATACAGACAATACAATGACCAAAAGAAAAAGACAGACAATACAATGGCCAAAAGAAAAAGACAGACAATACAATGACCAAAAGAAAAATACAGACAATACAATGACCAAAAGAAAAAGACAGACAATACAATGGCCAAAAGAAAAAGACAGACAATACAATGACCAAAAGAAAAAGACAGACAATACAATGACCAAAAGAAAAAGGACGAAAAGACAGACAATACAATGGTCAAAAGAAAAAGACAGACAATACAATGGTCAAAAGAAAAAGGACAAATAGACAGACAATACAATGGTCAAAAGAATTAAAGACAGACAATACAATGGTCAAAAGAAAAAGACAGACAATACAATGGTCAAAAGAAAAAGACAGACAATACAATGGTCAAAAGAAAAAGACAAGACAATACAATGGTCAAAAGAAAAAGACAGACAATACAATGGTCAAAAGAAAAAGACAGACAATACAATGGTCAAAAGAAAAAGACAAGACAATACAATGGCCAAAAGAAAAAGACAGACAATACAATGGTCAAAAGAAAAAGACAGACAATACAATGGCCAAAAGAAAAAGACAAGACAATACAATGGTCAAAAGAAAAAGACAAGACAATACAATGGTCAAAAGAAAAAGACAGACAATACAATGGTCAAAAGAAAAAGACAAGACAATACAATGGTCAAAAGAAAAAGACAGACAATATAATGACCAAAAGAAAAAGACAGACAATACAATGGCCAAAAGAAAATGACAGACAATACAATGGTCAAAAGAAAAAGACAGACAATACAATGGCCAAAAGAAAAAGACAGACAATACAATGACCAAAAGAAAAAGACAGACAATACAATGACCAAAAGAAAAAGACAGACAATACAATGGCCAAAAGAAAAAGACAGACAATACAATGACCAAAAGAAAAAGACAGACAATACAATGACCAAAAGAAAAAGGACAAATAGACAGACAATAAAATGGCCAAAAGAAAAAGGACGAAAAGACAGACAATACAATGGCCAAAAGAAAAAGACAGACAATATAATGGCCAAAAGAAAAAGGGCAAATAGACAGACAATACAATGGTCAAAAGAATTAAAGACAGACAATACAATGGTCAAAAGAAAAAGACAGAAAATACAATGGTCAAAAGAAAAAGGACAAATAGACAGACAATACAATGGTCAAAAGAATTAAAGACAGAGAATACAATGTCAAAAGAAAAAGGACAAATAGACAGAAAATACAATGGTCAAAAGAATTAAAGACAGACAATACAATGGTCAAAAGAAAAAGACAGACAATACAATGGTCAAAAGAAAAAGACAGACAATACAATGGTCAAAAGAAAAAGACAAGACAATACAATGGTCAAAAGAAAAAGACAGACAATACAATGGTCAAAAGAAAAAGACAGACAATACAATGGTCAAAAGAAAAAGACAAGACAATACAATGGTCAAAAGAAAAAGACAGACAATACAATGGTCAAAAGGAAAAGACAGACAATACAATGGTCAAAAGAAAAAGACAAGACAATACAATGGCCAAAAGAAAAAGACAGACAATACAATGGTCAAAAGAAAAAGACAGACAATACAATGGCCAAAAGAAAAAGACAAGACAATACAATGGTCAAAAGAAAAAGACAAGACAATACAATGGTCAAAAGAAAAAGACAGACAATACAATGGTCAAAAGAAAAAGACAAGACAATACAATAGTCAAAAGAAAAAGACAAGACAATACAATGGTCAAAAGAAAAAGACAAGACAATACAATGGTCAAAAGAAAAAGACAGACAATACAATGGTCAAAAGAAAAAGACAGACAATACAATGGTCAAAAGAAAAAGACAAGACAATACAATGGTCAAAAGAAAAAGACAGACAATACAATGGCCAAAAGAAAAAGACAAGACAATACAATAGTCAAAAGAAAAAGACAGACAATACAATGGCCAAAAGAAAAAGACAAGACAATACAATGGCCAAAAGAAAAAGACAAGACAATACAATGGTCAAAAGAAAAAGACAGACAATACAATGGCCAAAAGAAAAAGACAAGACAATACAATGGTCAAAAGAAAAAGACAAGACAATACAATGGTCAAAAGAAAAAGACAGACAATACAATGGTCAAAAGAAAAAGACAAGACAATACAATAGTCAAAAGAAAAAGACAGACAATACAATGGCCAAAAGAAAAAGACAAGACAATACAATGGCCAAAAGAAAAAGACAAGACAATACAATGGCCAAAAGAAAAAGACAGACAATACAATGGTCAAAAGAAAAAGACAAGACAATACAATAGCCAAAAGAAAAAGACAGACAATACAATGGCCAAAAGAAAAAGACAAGACAATACAATGGACAAAAGAAAAAGACAAGACAATACAATGGTCATAAAGAAAAAGACAGACAATACAATGGTCAAAAGAAAAAGACAAGACAATACAATGGTCAAAAGAAAAAGACAGACAATACAATGACCAAAAGAAAAAGACAAGACAATACAATGGTCAAAAGAAAAAGACAAGACAATACAATGGTCAAAAGAAAAAGACAGACAATACAATGGTCAAAAGAAAAATACAAGACAATACAATGGTCAAAAGAAAAAGACAGACAATACAATGGCCAAAAGAAAAAGACAGACAATACAATGACCAAAAGAAAAAGGACAAAAAGACAGACAATACAATGGTCAAAAGAAAAAGACAGACAATACAATGGCCAAAAGAAAAAGACAGACAATACAATGACCAAAAGAAAAAGACAGACAATACAATGACCAAAAGAAAAAGACAGACAATATAATGGCCAAAAGAAAAAGGGCAAATAGACAGACAATACAATGGTCAAAAGAATTAAAGACAGACAATACAATGGTCAAAAGAAAAAGACAGAAAATACAATGGTCAAAAGAAAAAGGACAAATAGACAGACAATACAATGGTCAAAAGAATTAAAGACAGACAATACAATGTCAAAAGAAAAAGGACAAATAGACAGACAATACAATGGTCAAAAGAATTAAAGACAGACAATACAATGGTCAAAAGAAAAAGACAGACAATACAATGGTCAAAAGAAAAAGACAGACAATACAATGGTCAAAAGAAAAAGACAGACAATACAATGGTCAAAAGAAAAAGACAGACAATACAATGGTCAAAAGAAAAAGACAAGACAATACAATGGTCAAAAGAAAAAGACAGACAATACAATGGTCAAAAGAAAAAGACAAGACAATACAATGGTCAAAAGAAAAAGACAGACAATACAATGGCCAAAAGAAAAAGACAGACAATACAATGACCAAAAGAAAAAGGACAAAAAGACAGACAATACAATGGTCAAAAGAAAAAGACAGACAATACAATGGTCAAAAGAAAAAGACAAGACAATACAATGGTCAAAAGAAAAAGACAGACAATACAATGAACAAAAAGAAAAGGACAAAAAGACAAGACAATACAATGGTCAAAAGAAAAAGACAGACAATACAATGGTCAAAAGAAAAAGACAGACAATACAATGGTCAAAAGAAAAAGACAGACAATACAATGGTCAAAAGAAAAAGACAGACAATACAATGGTCAAAAGAAAAAGACAGACAATACAATGGTCAAAAGAAAAAGACAGACAATACAATGGTCAAAAGAAAAAGACAGACAATACAACAGCCAAAAGAAAAAGACAGACAATACAATGACCAAAAGAAAAAGACAGACAATACAATGGCCAAAAGAAAAAGACAGACAATATAATGACCAAAAGAAAAAGACAGACAATACAATGGCCAAAAGAAAAAGACAGACAATACAATGGTCAAAAGAAAAAGACAGACAATACAATGGCCAAAAGAAAAAGACAGACAATACAATGACCAAAAGAAAAAGACAGACAATACAATGACCAAAAGAAAAAGGACGAAAAGCGAAAAGACAGACAATACAATGGCCAAAAGAAAAAGACAGACAATACAATGGTCAAAAGAAAAAGACAGACAATACAATAGCCAAAAGAAAACGACAGACAATACAATGACCAAAAGAAAAAGACAGACAATACAATGACCAAAATAAAAAGACAGACAATACAATGGCCAAAAGAAAAAGACAGACAATACAATGACCAAAAGAAAAAGACAGACAATACAATGACCAAAAGAAAAAGGACAAATAGACAGACAATAAAATGGCCAAAAGAAAAAGGACGAAAAGACAGACAATACAATGGCCAAAAGAAAAAGACAGACAATATAATGGCCAAAAGAAAAAGGGCAAATAGACAGACAATACAATGGTCAAAAGAATTAAAGACAGACAATACAATGGTCAAAGAAAAAGACAGACAATACAATGGTCAAAAGAAAAAGGACAAATAGACAGACAATACAATGGTCAAAAGAAAAAGACAGACAATACAATGGTCAAAAGAAAAAGACAGACAATACAATGGTCAAAAGAAAAAGACAGACAATACAATGGTCAAAAGAAAAAGACAAGACAATACAATGGTCAAAAGAAAAAGACAGACAATACAATGGTCAAAAGAAAAAGACAGACAATACAATAGCCAAAAGAAAAAGACAGACAATACAATGACCAAAAGAAAAAGACAGACAATACAATGGCCAAAAGAAAAAGACAGACAATACAATGACCAAAAGAAAAAGACAGACAATACAATGGCCAAAAGAAAAAGACAGACAATACAATGGTCAAAAGAAAAAGACAGACAATACAATGGCCAAAAGAAAAAGACAGACAATACAATGACCAAAAGAAATAGACAGACAATACAATGACCAAAAGAAAAAGGACGAAAAGACAGACAATACAATGGTCAAAAGAAAAAGACAGACAATACAATGGTCAAAAGAAAAAGACAGACAATACAATAGCCAAAAGAAAACGACAGACAATACAATGACCAAAAGAAAAATACAGACAATACAATGACCAAAAGAAAAAGACAGACAATACAATGGCCAAAAGAAAAAGACAGACAATACAATGACCAAAAGAAAAATACAGACAATACAATGACCAAAAGAAAAAGACAGACAATACAATGGCCAAAAGAAAAAGACAGACAATACAATGACCAAAAGAAAAAGACAGACAATACAATGACCAAAAGAAAAAGGACGAAAAGACAGACAATACAATGGTCAAAAGAAAAAGACAGACAATACAATGGTCAAAAGAAAAAGGACAAATAGACAGACAATACAATGGTCAAAAGAATTAAAGACAGACAATACAATGGTCAAAAGAAAAAGACAGACAATACAATGGTCAAAAGAAAAAGACAGACAATACAATGGTCAAAAGAAAAAGACAAGACAATACAATGGTCAAAAGAAAAAGACAGACAATACAATGGTCAAAAGAAAAAGACAGACAATACAATGGTCAAAAGAAAAAGACAAGACAATACAATGGCCAAAAGAAAAAGACAGACAATACAATGGTCAAAAGAAAAAGACAGACAATACAATGGCCAAAAGAAAAAGACAAGACAATACAATGGTCAAAAGAAAAAGACAAGACAATACAATGGTCAAAAGAAAAAGACAGACAATACAATGGTCAAAAGAAAAAGACAAGACAATACAATGGTCAAAAGAAAAAGACAGACAATATAATGACCAAAAGAAAAAGACAGACAATACAATGGCCAAAAGAAAATGACAGACAATACAATGGTCAAAAGAAAAAGACAGACAATACAATGGCCAAAAGAAAAAGACAGACAATACAATGACCAAAAGAAAAAGACAGACAATACAATGACCAAAAGAAAAAGACAGACAATACAATGGCCAAAAGAAAAAGACAGACAATACAATGACCAAAAGAAAAAGACAGACAATACAATGACCAAAAGAAAAAGGACAAATAGACAGACAATAAAATGGCCAAAAGAAAAAGGACGAAAAGACAGACAATACAATGGCCAAAAGAAAAAGACAGACAATATAATGGCCAAAAGAAAAAGGGCAAATAGACAGACAATACAATGGTCAAAAGAATTAAAGACAGACAATACAATGGTCAAAAGAAAAAGACAGAAAATACAATGGTCAAAAGAAAAAGGACAAATAGACAGACAATACAATGGTCAAAAGAATTAAAGACAGAGAATACAATGTCAAAAGAAAAAGGACAAATAGACAGACAATACAATGGTCAAAAGAATTAAAGACAGACAATACAATGGTCAAAAGAAAAAGACAGACAATACAATGGTCAAAAGAAAAAGACAGACAATACAATGGTCAAAAGAAAAAGACAAGACAATACAATGGTCAAAAGAAAAAGACAGACAATACAATGGTCAAAAGAAAAAGACAGACAATACAATGGTCAAAAGAAAAAGACAAGACAATACAATGGTCAAAAGAAAAAGACAGACAATACAATGGTCAAAAGGAAAAGACAGACAATACAATGGTCAAAAGAAAAAGACAAGACAATACAATGGCCAAAAGAAAAAGACAGACAATACAATGGTCAAAAGAAAAAGACAGACAATACAATGGCCAAAAGAAAAAGACAAGACAATACAATGGTCAAAAGAAAAAGACAAGACAATACAATGGTCAAAAGAAAAAGACAGACAATACAATGGTCAAAAGAAAAAGACAAGACAATACAATAGTCAAAAGAAAAAGACAAGACAATACAATGGTCAAAAGAAAAAGACAAGACAATACAATGGTCAAAAGAAAAAGACAGACAATACAATGGTCAAAAGAAAAAGACAGACAATACAATGGTCAAAAGAAAAAGACAAGACAATACAATGGTCAAAAGAAAAAGACAGACAATACAATGGCCAAAAGAAAAAGACAAGACAATACAATAGTCAAAAGAAAAAGACAGACAATACAATGGCCAAAAGAAAAAGACAAGACAATACAATGGCCAAAAGAAAAAGACAAGACAATACAATGGTCAAAAGAAAAAGACAGACAATACAATGGCCAAAAGAAAAAGACAAGACAATACAATGGTCAAAAGAAAAAGACAAGACAATACAATGGTCAAAAGAAAAAGACAGACAATACAATGGTCAAAAGAAAAAGACAAGACAATACAATAGTCAAAAGAAAAAGACAGACAATACAATGGCCAAAAGAAAAAGACAAGACAATACAATGGCCAAAAGAAAAAGACAAGACAATGCAATGGCCAAAAGAAAAAGACAGACAATACAATGGTCAAAAGAAAAAGACAAGACAATACAATGGTCAAAAGAAAAAGACAGACAATACAATGGCCAAAAGAAAAAGACAAGACAATACAATGGACAAAAGAAAAAGACAAGACAATACAATGGTCATAAAGAAAAAGACAGACAATACAATGGTCAAAAGAAAAAGACAAGACAATACAATGGTCAAAAGAAAAAGACAGACAATACAATGACCAAAAGAAAAAGACAAGACAATACAATGGTCAAAAGAAAAAGACAAGACAATACAATGGTCAAAAGAAAAAGACAGACAATACAATGGTCAAAAGAAAAATACAAGACAATACAATGGTCAAAAGAAAAAGACAGACAATACAATGGCCAAAAGAAAAAGACAGACAATACAATGACCAAAAGAAAAAGGACAAAAAGACAGACAATACAATGGTCAAAAGAAAAAGACAGACAATACAATGGCCAAAAGAAAAAGACAGACAATACAATGACCAAAAGAAAAAGACAGACAATACAATGACCAAAAGAAAAAGACAGACAATACAATGGCCAAAAGAAAAAGACAGACAATACAATGACCAAAAGAAAAAGACAGACAATACAATGACCAAAAGAAAAAGGACAAATAGACAGACAATAAAATGGCCAAAAGAAAAAGGACGAAAAGACAGACAATACAATGGCCAAAAGAAAAAGACAGACAATATAATGGCCAAAAGAAAAAGGGCAAATAGACAGACAATACAATGGTCAAAAGAATTAAAGACAGACAATACAATGGTCAAAAGAAAAAGACAGAAAATACAATGGTCAAAAGAAAAAGGACAAATAGACAGACAATACAATGGTCAAAAGAATTAAAGACAGACAATACAATGTCAAAAGAAAAAGGACAAATAGACAGACAATACAATGGTCAAAAGAATTAAAGACAGACAATACAATGGTCAAAAGAAAAAGACAGACAATACAATGGTCAAAAGAAAAAGACAGACAATACAATGGTCAAAAGAAAAAGACAGACAATACAATGGTCAAAAGAAAAAGACAGACAATACAATGGTCAAAAGAAAAAGACAAGACAATACAATGGTCAAAAGAAAAAGACAGACAATACAATGGTCAAAAGGAAAAGACAGACAATACAATGGTCAAAAGAAAAAGACAAGACAATACAATGGCCAAAAGAAAAAGACAGACAATACAATGGTCAAAAGAAAAAGACAGACAATACAATGGCCAAAAGAAAAAGACAAGACAATACAATGGTCAAAAGAAAAAGACAAGACAATACAATGGTCAAAAGAAAAAGACAGACAATACAATGGTCAAAAGAAAAAGACAAGACAATACAATAGTCAAAAGAAAAAGACAAGACAATACAATTGTCAAAAGAAAAAGACAAGACAATACAATGGTCAAAAGAAAAAGACAGACAATACAATGGTCAAAAGAAAAAGACAGACAATACAATGGTCAAAAGAAAAAGACAAGACAATACAATGGTCAAAAGAAAAAGACAGACAATACAATGGTCAAAAGAAAAAGACAAGACAATACAATAGTCAAAAGAAAAAGACAGACAATACAATGGCCAAAAGAAAAAGACAAGACAATACAATGGCCAAAAGAAAAAGACAAGACAATACAATGGTCAAAAGAAAAAGACAGACAATACAATGGCCAAAAGAAAAAGACAAGACAATACAATGGTCAAAAGAAAAAGACAAGACAATACAATGGTCAAAAGAAAAAGACAGACAATACAATGGTCAAAAGAAAAAGACAGACAATACAATGGCCAAAAGAAAAAGACAAGACAATACAATGGCCAAAAGAAAAAGACAAGACAATACAATGGCCAAAAGAAAAAGACAAGACAATACAATGGTCAAAAGAAAATAACAGACAATACAATGGTCAAAAGAAAAAGACAAGACAATACAATAGTCAAAAGAAAAAGACAGACAATACAATGGCCAAAAGAAAAAGACAAGACAATACAATGGACAAAAGAAAAAGACAAGACAATACAATGGTCATAAAGAAAAAGACAGACAATACAATGGTCAAAAGAAAAAGACAAGACAATACAATGGTCAAAAGAAAAAGACAGACAATACAATGACCAAAAGAAAAAGACAAGACAATACAATGGTCAAAAGAAAAAGACAAGACAATACAATGGTCAAAAGAAAAAGACAGACAATACAATGGTCAAAAGAAAAAGACAAGACAATACAATGGTCAAAAGAAAAAGACAGACAATACAATGGCCAAAAGAAAAAGACAGACAATACAATGACCAAAAGAAAAAGGACAAAAAGACAGACAATACAATGGTCAAAAGAAAAAGACAGACAATACAATGGTCAAAAGAAAAAGACAAGACAATACAATGGTCAAAAGAAAAAGACAGACAATACAATGACCAAAAAAAAAAGGACAAAAAGACAAGACAATACAATGGTCAAAAGAAAAAGACAGACAATACAATGGTCAAAAGAAAAAGACAGACAATACAATGGTCAAAAGAAAAAGGACAAATAGACAGACAATACAATGGTCAAAAGAAAAAGACAGACAATACAATGGTCAAAAGAAAAAGACAGACAATACAACAGCCAAAAGAAAAAGACAGACAATACAATGACCAAAAGAAAAAGACAGACAATACAATGGCCAAAAGAAAAAGACAGACAATATAATGACCAAAAGAAAAAGACAGACAATACAATGGCCAAAAGAAAAAGACAGACAATACAATGGTCAAAAGAAAAAGACAGACAATACAATGGCCAAAAGAAAAAGACAGACAATACAATGACCAAAAGAAAAAGACAGACAATACAATGACCAAAAGAAAAAGGACGAAAAGCGAAAAGACAGACAATACAATGGCCAAAAGAAAAAGACAGACAATACAATGGTCAAAAGAAAAAGACAGACAATACAATAGCCAAAAGAAAACGACAGACAATACAATGGCCAAAAGAAAAAGACAGACAATACAATGACCAAAAGAAAAAGACAGACAATACAATGACCAAAAGAAAAAGGACAAATAGAGAGACAATAAAATGGCCAAAAGAAAAAGGACGAAAAGAAAGACAATACAATGGCCAAAAGAAAAAGACAGACAATAGAATGGCCAAAAGAAAAAGGGCAAATAGACAGACAATACAATGGTCAAAAGAATTAAAGACAGACAATACAATGGTCAAAAGAAAAAGACAAGACAATACAATGGCCAAAAGAAAAAGACAAGACAATACAATGGTCAAAAGAAAAAGACAGACAATACAATGGCCAAAAGAAAAAGAAAAGACAATACAATGGTCAAAAGAAAAAGACAAGACAATACAATGGTCAAAAGAAAAAGACAGACAATACAATGGTCAAAAGAAAAAGACAAGACAATACAATAGTCAAAAGAAAAAGACAGACAATACAATGGCCAAAAGAAAAAGACAAGACAATACAATGGCCAAAAGAAAAAGACAAGACAATACAATGGCCAAAAGAAAAAGACAAGACAATACAATGGTCAAAAGAAAAAGACAGACAATACAATGGTCAAAAGAAAAAGACAAGACAATACAATAGTCAAAAGAAAAAGACAGACAATACAATGGCCAAAAGAAAAAGACAAGACAATACAATGGACAAAAGAAAAAGACAAGACAATACAATGGTCATAAAGAAAAAGACAGACAATACAATGGTCAAAAGAAAAAGACAAGACAATACAATGGTCAAAAGAAAAAGACAGACAATACAATGACCAAAAGAAAAAGACAAGACAATACAATGGTCAAAAGAAAAAGACAGACAATACAATAGCCAAAAGAAAACAACAGACAATACAATGACCAAAAGAAAAATACAGACAATACAATGACCAAAAGAAAAAGACAGACAATACAATGGCCAAAAGAAAAAGACAGACAATACAATGACCAAAAGAAAAATACAGACAATACAATGACCAAAAGAAAAAGACAGACAATACAATGGCCAAAAGAAAAAGACAGACAATACAATGACCAAAAGAAAAAGACAGACAATACAATGACCAAAAGAAAAAGGACGAAAAGCGAAAAGACAGACAATACAATGGCCAAAAGAAAAAGACAGACAATACAATGGTCAAAAGAAAAAGACAAGACAATACAATAGTCAAAAGAAAAAGACAGACAATACAATGGCCAAAAGAAAAAGACAAGACAATACAATGGACAAAAGAAAAAGACAAGACAATACAATGGTCATAAAGAAAAAGACAGACAATACAATGGTCAAAAGAAAAAGACAAGACAATACAATGGTCAAAAGAAAAAGACAGACAATACAATGACCAAAAGAAAAAGACAAGACAATACAATGGTCAAAAGAAAAAGACAGACAATACAATAGCCAAAAGAAAACAACAGACAATACAATGACCAAAAGAAAAATACAGACAATACAATGACCAAAAGAAAAAGACAGACAATACAATGGCCAAAAGAAAAAGACAGACAATACAATGACCAAAAGAAAAATACAGACAATACAATGACCAAAAGAAAAAGACAGACAATACAATGGCCAAAAGAAAAAGACAGACAATACAATGACCAAAAGAAAAAGACAGACAATACAATGACCAAAAGAAAAAGGACGAAAAGCGAAAAGACAGACAATACAATGGCCAAAAGAAAAAGACAGACAATACAATGGTCAAAAGAAAAAGACAGACAATACAATAGCCAAAAGAAAACGACAGACAATACAATGGCCAAAAGAAAAAGACAGACAATACAATGACCAAAAGAAAAAGACAGACAATACAATGACCAAAAGAAAAAGGACAAATAGACAGACAATAAAATGGCCAAAAGAAAAAGGACGAAAAGAAAGACAATACAATGGCCAAAAGAAAAAGACAGACAATATAATGGCCAAAAGAAAAAGGGCAAATAGACAGACAATACAATGGTCAAAAGAATTAAAGACAGACAATACAATGGTCAAAAGAAAAAGACAAGACAATACAATGGCCAAAAGAAAAAGACAAGACAATACAATGGTCAAAAGAAAAAGACAGACAATACAATGGCCAAAAGAAAAAGAAAAGACAATACAATGGTCAAAAGAAAAAGACAAGACAATACAATGGTCAAAAGAAAAAGACAGACAATACAATGGTCAAAAGAAAAAGACAAGACAATACAATAGTCAAAAGAAAAAGACAGACAATACAATGGCCAAAAGAAAAAGACAAGACAATACAATGGCCAAAAGAAAAAGACAAGACAATACAATGGCCAAAAGAAAAAGACAAGACAATACAATGGTCAAAAGAAAAAGACAGACAATACAATGGTCAAAAGAAAAAGACAAGACAATACAATAGTCAAAAGAAAAAGACAGACAATACAATGGCCAAAAGAAAAAGACAAGACAATACAATGGACAAAAGAAAAAGACAAGACAATACAATGGTCATAAAGAAAAAGACAGACAATACAATGGTCAAAAGAAAAAGACAAGACAATACAATGGTCAAAAGAAAAAGACAGACAATACAATGACCAAAAGAAAAAGACAAGACAATACAATGGTCAAAAGAAAAAGACAAGACAATACAATGGTCAAAAGAAAAAGACAGACAATACAATGGACAAAAGAAAAAGACAAGACAATACAATGGTCAAAAGAAAAAGACAGACAATACAATGGCCAAAAGAAAAAGACAGACAATACAATGACCAAAAGAAAAAGGACAAAAAGACAGACAATACAATGGTCAAAAGAAAAAGACAGACAATACAATGGCCAAAAGAAAAAGACAGACAATACAATGACCAAAAGAAAAAGACAGACAATACAATGACCAAAAGAAAAAGACAGACAATACAATGGCCAAAAGAAAAAGACAGACAATACAATGACCAAAAGAAAAAGACAGACAATACAATGACCAAAAGAAAAAGGACAAATAGACAGACAATAAAATGGCCAAAAGAAAAAGGACGAAAAGACAGATAATACAATGGCCAAAAGAAAAAGACAGACAATATAATGGCCAAAAGAAAAAGGGCAAATAGACAGACAATACAATGGTCAAAAGAATTAAAGACAGACAATACAATGGTCAAAAGAAAAAGACAGAAAATACAATGGTCAAAAGAAAAGGACAAATAGACAGACAATACAATGGTCAAAAGAATTAAAGACAGACAATACAATGTCAAAAGAAAAAGGACAAATAGACAGACAATACAATGGTCAAAAGAATTAAAGACAGACAATACAATGGTCAAAAGAAAAAGACAGACAATACAATGGTCAAAAGAAAAAGACAGACAATACAATGGTCAAAAGAAAAAGACAAGACAATACAATGGTCAAAAGAAAAAGACAGACAATACAATGGTCAAAAGAAAAAGACAGACAATACAATGGTCAAAAGAAAAAGACAAGACAATACAATGGTCAAAAGAAAAAGACAGACAATACAATGGTCAAAAGGAAAAGACAGACAATACAATGGTCAAAAGAAAAAGACAAGACAATACAATGGCCAAAAGAAAAAGACAGACAATACAATGGTCAAAAGAAAAAGACAGACAATACAATGGCCAAAAGAAAAAGACAAGACAATACAATGGTCAAAAGAAAAAGACAAGACAATACAATGGTCAAAAGAAAAAGACAGACAATACAATGGTCAAAAGAAAAAGACAAGACAATACAATAGTCAAAAGAAAAAGACAAGACAATACAATGGTCAAAAGAAAAAGACAAGACAATACAATGGTCAAAAGAAAAAGACAGACAATACAATGGTCAAAAGAAAAAGACAGACAATACAATGGTCAAAAGAAAAAGACAAGACAATACAATGGTCAAAAGAAAAAGACAGACAATACAATGGCCAAAAGAAAAAGACAAGACAATACAATAGTCAAAAGAAAAGGACAGACAATACAATGGCCAAAAGAAAAAGACAAGACAATACAATGGCCAAAAGAAAAAGACAAGACAATACAATGGTCAAAAGAAAAAGACAGACAATACAATGGCCAAAAGAAAAAGACAAGACAATACAATGGTCAAAAGAAAAAGACAAGACAATACAATGGTCAAAAGAAAAAGACAGACAATACAATGGTCAAAAGAAAAAGACAAGACAATACAATAGTCAAAAGAAAAAGACAGACAATACAATGGCCAAAAGAAAAAGACAAGACAATACAATGGCCAAAAGAAAAAGACAAGACAATACAATGGCCAAAAGAAAAAGACAAGACAATACAATGGTCAAAAGAAAAAGACAGACAATACAATGGTCAAAAGAAAAAGACAAGACAATACAATGGTCAAAAGAAAAAGACAGACAATACAATGGTCAAAAGAAAAAGACAAGACAATACAATAGTCAAAAGAAAAAGACAGACAATACAATGGCCAAAAGAAAAAGACAAGACAATACAATGGCCAAAAGAAAAAGACAAGACAATGCAATGGCCAAAAGAAAAAGACAGACAATACAATGGTCAAAAGAAAAAGACAAGACAATACAATGGTCAAAAGAAAAAGACAGACAATACAATGGCCAAAAGAAAAAGACAAGACAATACAATGGACAAAAGAAAAAGACAAGACAATACAATGGTCATAAAGAAAAAGACAGACAATACAATGGTCAAAAGAAAAAGACAAGACAATACAATGGTCAAAAGAAAAAGACAGACAATACAATGACCAAAAGAAAAAGACAAGACAATACAATGGTCAAAAGAAAAAGACAAGACAATACAATGGTCAAAAGAAAAAGACAGACAATACAATGGTCAAAAGAAAAATACAAGACAATACAATGGTCAAAAGAAAAAGACAGACAATACAATGGCCAAAAGAAAAAGACAGACAATACAATGACCAAAAGAAAAAGGACAAAAAGACAGACAATACAATGGTCAAAAGAAAAAGACAGACAATACAATGGCCAAAAGAAAAAGACAGACAATACAATGACCAAAAGAAAAAGACAGACAATACAATGACCAAAAGAAAAAGACAGACAATACAATGGCCAAAAGAAAAAGACAGACAATACAATGACCAAAAGAAAAAGACAGACAATACAATGACCAAAAGAAAAAGGACAAATAGACAGACAATAAAATGGCCAAAAGAAAAAGGACGAAAAGACAGACAATACAATGGCCAAAAGAAAAAGACAGACAATATAATGGCCAAAAGAAAAAGGGCAAATAGACAGACAATACAATGGTCAAAAGAATTAAAGACAGACAATACAATGGTCAAAAGAAAAAGACAGAAAATACAATGGTCAAAAGAAAAAGGACAAATAGACAGACAATACAATGGTCAAAAGAATTAAAGACAGACAATACAATGTCAAAAGAAAAAGGACAAATAGACAGACAATACAATGGTCAAAAGAATTAAAGACAGACAATACAATGGTCAAAAGAAAAAGACAGACAATACAATGGTCAAAAGAAAAAGACAGACAATACAATGGTCAAAAGAAAAAGACAGACAATACAATGGTCAAAAGAAAAAGACAGACAATACAATGGTCAAAAGAAAAAGACAAGACAATACAATGGTCAAAAGAAAAAGACAGACAATACAATGGTCAAAAGGAAAAGACAGACAATACAATGGTCAAAAGAAAAAGACAAGACAATACAATGGCCAAAAGAAAAAGACAGACAATACAATGGTCAAAAGAAAAAGACAGACAATACAATGGCCAAAAGAAAAAGACAAGACAATACAATGGTCAAAAGAAAAAGACAAGACAATACAATGGTCAAAAGAAAAAGACAGACAATACAATGGTCAAAAGAAAAAGACAAGACAATACAATAGTCAAAAGAAAAAGACAAGACAATACAATTGTCAAAAGAAAAAGACAAGACAATACAATGGTCAAAAGAAAAAGACAGACAATACAATGGTCAAAAGAAAAAGACAGACAATACAATGGTCAAAAGAAAAAGACAAGACAATACAATGGTCAAAAGAAAAAGACAGACAATACAATGGTCAAAAGAAAAAGACAAGACAATACAATAGTCAAAAGAAAAAGACAGACAATACAATGGCCAAAAGAAAAAGACAAGACAATACAATGGCCAAAAGAAAAAGACAAGACAATACAATGGTCAAAAGAAAAAGACAGACAATACAATGGCCAAAAGAAAAAGACAAGACAATACAATGGTCAAAAGAAAAAGACAAGACAATACAATGGTCAAAAGAAAAAGACAGACAATACAATGGTCAAAAGAAAAAGACAAGACAATACAATAGTCAAAAGAAAAAGACAGACAATACAATGGCCAAAAGAAAAAGACAAGACAATACAATGGCCAAAAGAAAAAGACAAGACAATACAATGGCCAAAAGAAAAAGACAAGACAATACAATGGTCAAAAGAAAATAACAGACAATACAATGGTCAAAAGAAAAAGACAAGACAATACAATAGTCAAAAGAAAAAGACAGACAATACAATGGCCAAAAGAAAAAGACAAGACAATACAATGGACAAAAGAAAAAGACAAGACAATACAATGGTCATAAAGAAAAAGACAGACAATACAATGGTCAAAAGAAAAAGACAAGACAATACAATGGTCAAAAGAAAAAGACAGACAATACAATGACCAAAAGAAAAAGACAAGACAATACAATGGTCAAAAGAAAAAGACAAGACAATACAATGGTCAAAAGAAAAAGACAGACAATACAATGGTCAAAAGAAAAAGACAAGACAATACAATGGTCAAAAGAAAAAGACAGACAATACAATGGCCAAAAGAAAAAGACAGACAATACAATGACCAAAAGAAAAAGGACAAAAAGACAGACAATACAATGGTCAAAAGAAAAAGACAGACAATACAATGGTCAAAAGAAAAAGACAAGACAATACAATGGTCAAAAGAAAAAGACAGACAATACAATGACCAAAAAAAAAAGGACAAAAAGACAAGACAATACAATGGTCAAAAGAAAAAGACAGACAATACAATGGTCAAAAGAAAAAGACAGACAATACAATGGTCAAAAGAAAAAGGACAAATAGACAGACAATACAATGGTCAAAAGAAAAAGACAGACAATACAATGGTCAAAAGAAAAAGACAGACAATACAACAGCCAAAAGAAAAAGACAGACAATACAATGACCAAAAGAAAAAGACAGACAATACAATGGCCAAAAGAAAAAGACAGACAATATAATGACCAAAAGAAAAAGACAGACAATACAATGGCCAAAAGAAAAAGACAGACAATACAATGGTCAAAAGAAAAAGACAGACAATACAATGGCCAAAAGAAAAAGACAGACAATACAATGACCAAAAGAAAAAGACAGACAATACAATGACCAAAAGAAAAAGGACGAAAAGCGAAAAGACAGACAATACAATGGCCAAAAGAAAAAGACAGACAATACAATGGTCAAAAGAAAAAGACAGACAATACAATAGCCAAAAGAAAACGACAGACAATACAATGGCCAAAAGAAAAAGACAGACAATACAATGACCAAAAGAAAAAGACAGACAATACAATGACCAAAAGAAAAAGGACAAATAGACAGACAATAAAATGGCCAAAAGAAAAAGGACGAAAAGAAAGACAATACAATGGCCAAAAGAAAAAGACAGACAATAGAATGGCCAAAAGAAAAAGGGCAAATAGACAGACAATACAATGGTCAAAAGAATTAAAGACAGACAATACAATGGTCAAAAGAAAAAGACAAGACAATACAATGGCCAAAAGAAAAAGACAAGACAATACAATGGTCAAAAGAAAAAGACAGACAATACAATGGCCAAAAGAAAAAGAAAAGACAATACAATGGTCAAAAGAAAAAGACAAGACAATACAATGGTCAAAAGAAAAAGACAGACAATACAATGGTCAAAAGAAAAAGACAAGACAATACAATAGTCAAAAGAAAAAGACAGACAATACAATGGCCAAAAGAAAAAGACAAGACAATACAATGGCCAAAAGAAAAAGACAAGACAATACAATGGCCAAAAGAAAAAGACAAGACAATACAATGGTCAAAAGAAAAAGACAGACAATACAATGGTCAAAAGAAAAAGACAAGACAATACAATAGTCAAAAGAAAAAGACAGACAATACAATGGCCAAAAGAAAAAGACAAGACAATACAATGGACAAAAGAAAAAGACAAGACAATACAATGGTCATAAAGAAAAAGACAGACAATACAATGGTCAAAAGAAAAAGACAAGACAATACAATGGTCAAAAGAAAAAGACAGACAATACAATGACCAAAAGAAAAAGACAAGACAATACAATGGTCAAAAGAAAAAGACAGACAATACAATAGCCAAAAGAAAACAACAGACAATACAATGACCAAAAGAAAAATACAGACAATACAATGACCAAAAGAAAAAGACAGACAATACAATGGCCAAAAGAAAAAGACAGACAATACAATGACCAAAAGAAAAATACAGACAATACAATGACCAAAAGAAAAAGACAGACAATACAATGGCCAAAAGAAAAAGACAGACAATACAATGACCAAAAGAAAAAGACAGACAATACAATGACCAAAAGAAAAAGGACGAAAAGCGAAAAGACAGACAATACAATGGCCAAAAGAAAAAGACAGACAATACAATGGTCAAAAGAAAAAGACAGACAATACAATAGCCAAAAGAAAACGACAGACAATACAATGGCCAAAAGAAAAAGACAGACAATACAATGACCAAAAGAAAAAGACAGACAATACAATGACCAAAAGAAAAAGGACAAATAGACAGACAATAAAATGGCCAAAAGAAAAAGGACGAAAAGAAAGACAATACAATGGCCAAAAGAAAAAGACAGACAATATAATGGCCAAAAGAAAAAGGGCAAATAGACAGACAATACAATGGTCAAAAGAATTAAAGACAGACAATACAATGGTCAAAAGAAAAAGACAAGACAATACAATGGCCAAAGGAAAAAGACAAGACAATACAATGGTCAAAAGAAAAAGACAGACAATACAATGGCCAAAAGAAAAAGAAAAGACAATACAATGGTCAAAAGAAAAAGACAAGACAATACAATGGTCAAAAGAAAAAGACAGACAATACAATGGTCAAAAGAAAAAGACAAGACAATACAATAGTCAAAAGAAAAAGACAGACAATACAATGGCCAAAAGAAAAAGACAAGACAATACAATGGCCAAAAGAAAAAGACAAGACAATACAATGGCCAAAAGAAAAAGACAAGACAATACAATGGTCAAAAGAAAAAGACAGACAATACAATGGTCAAAAGAAAAAGACAAGACAATACAATAGTCAAAAGAAAAAGACAGACAATACAATGGCCAAAAGAAAAAGACAAGACAATACAATGGACAAAAGAAAAAGACAAGACAATACAATGGTCATAAAGAAAAAGACAGACAATACAATGGTCAAAAGAAAAAGACAAGACAATACAATGGTCAAAAGAAAAAGACAGACAATACAATGACCAAAAGAAAAAGACAAGACAATACAATGGTCAAAAGAAAAAGACAAGACAATACAATGGTCAAAAGAAAAAGACAGACAATACAATGGACAAAAGAAAAAGACAAGACAATACAATGGTCAAAAGAAAAAGACAGACAATACAATGGCCAAAAGAAAAAGACAGACAATACAATGACCAAAAGAAAAAGGACAAAAAGACAGACAATACAATGGTCAAAAGAAAAAGACAGACAATACAATGGCCAAAAGAAAAAGACAGACAATACAATGACCAAAAGAAAAAGACAGACAATACAATGACCAAAAGAAAAAGACAGACAATACAATGGCCAAAAGAAAAAGACAGACAATACAATGACCAAAAGAAAAAGACAGACAATACAATGACCAAAAGAAAAAGGACAAATAGACAGACAATAAAATGGCCAAAAGAAAAAGGACGAAAAGACAGATAATACAATGGCCAAAAGAAAAAGACAGACAATATAATGGCCAAAAGAAAAAGGGCAAATAGACAGACAATACAATGGTCAAAAGAATTAAAGACAGACAATACAATGGTCAAAAGAAAAAGACAGAAAATACAATGGTCAAAAGAAAAGGACAAATAGACAGACAATACAATGGTCAAAAGAATTAAAGACAGACAATACAATGTCAAAAGAAAAAGGACAAATAGACAGACAATACAATGGTCAAAAGAATTAAAGACAGACAATACAATGGTCAAAAGAAAAAGACAGACAATACAATGGTCAAAAGAAAAAGACAGACAATACAATGGTCAAAAGAAAAAGACAAGACAATACAATGGTCAAAAGAAAAAGACAGACAATACAATGGTCAAAAGAAAAAGACAGACAATACAATGGTCAAAAGAAAAAGACAAGACAATACAATGGTCAAAAGAAAAAGACAGACAATACAATGGTCAAAAGGAAAAGACAGACAATACAATGGTCAAAAGAAAAAGACAAGACAATACAATGGCCAAAAGAAAAAGACAGACAATACAATGGTCAAAAGAAAAAGACAGACAATACAATGGCCAAAAGAAAAAGACAAGACAATACAATGGTCAAAAGAAAAAGACAAGACAATACAATGGTCAAAAGAAAAAGACAGACAATACAATGGTCAAAAGAAAAAGACAAGACAATACAATAGTCAAAAGAAAAAGACAAGACAATACAATGGTCAAAAGAAAAAGACAAGACAATACAATGGTCAAAAGAAAAAGACAGACAATACAATGGTCAAAAGAAAAAGACAGACAATACAATGGTCAAAAGAAAAAGACAAGACAATACAATGGTCAAAAGAAAAAGACAGACAATACAATGGCCAAAAGAAAAAGATAAGACAATACAATAGTCAAAAGAAAAGGACAGACAATACAATGGCCAAAAGAAAAAGACAAGACAATACAATGGCCAAAAGAAAAAGACAAGACAATACAATGGTCAAAAGAAAAAGACAGACAATACAATGGCCAAAAGAAAAAGACAAGACAATACAATGGTCAAAAGAAAAAGACAAGACAATACAATGGTCAAAAGAAAAAGACAGACAATACAATGGTCAAAAGAAAAAGACAAGACAATACAATAGTCAAAAGAAAAAGACAGACAATACAATGGCCAAAAGAAAAAGACAAGACAATACAATGGCCAAAAGAAAAAGACAAGACAATACAATGGCCAAAAGAAAAAGACAAGACAATACAATGGTCAAAAGAAAAAGACAGACAATACAATGGTCAAAAGAAAAAGACAAGACAATCCAATAGTCAAAAGAAAAAGACAGACAATACAATGGCCAAAAGAAAAAGACAAGACAATACAATGGACAAAAGAAAAAGACAAGACAATACAATGGTCATAAAGAAAAAGACAGACAATACAATGGTCAAAAGAAAAAGACAAGACAATACAACGGTCAAAAGAAAAAGACAGACAATACAATGACCAAAAGAAAAAGACAAGACAATACAATGGTCAAAAGAAAAAGACAGACAATACAATGACCAAAAGAAAAAGGACAAAAAGACAGACAATACAATGGTCAAAAGAAAAAGACAGACAATACAATGGCCAAAAGAAAAAGACAGACAATACAATGACCAAAAGAAAAAGACAGACAATACAATGGTCAAAAGAAAAAGACAGACAATACAATGGTCAAAAGAAAAAGACAAGACAATACAATGGTCAAAAGAAAAAGACAGACAATACAATGACCAAAAAAAAAAGGACAAAAAGACAAGACAATACAATGGTCAAAAGAAAAAGACAGACAATACAATGGTCAAAAGAAAAAGACAGACAATACAATGGTCAAAAGAAAAAGGACAAATAGACAGACAATACAATGGTCAAAAGAAAAAGACAGACAATACAATGGTCAAAAGAAAAAGACAGACAATACAACAGCCAAAAGAAAAAGACAGAAAATACAATGACCAAAAGAAAAAGACAGACAATACAATGGCCAAAAGAAAAAGACAGACAATATAATGACCAAAAGAAAAAGACAGACAATACAATGGCCAAAAGAAAAAGACAGACAATACAATGGTCAAAAGAAAAAGACAGACAATACAATGGCCAAAAGAAAAAGACAGACAATACAATGACCAAAAGAAAAAGACAGACAATACAATGACCAAAAGAAAAAGGACGAAAAGCGAAAAGACAGACAATACAATGGCCAAAAGAAAAAGACAGACAATACAATGGTCAAAAGAAAAAGACAGACAATACAATAGCCAAAAGAAAACGACAGACAATACAATGGCCAAAAGAAAAAGACAGACAATACAATGACCAAAAGAAAAAGACAGACAATACAATGACCAAAAGAAAAAGGACAAATAGACAGACAATAAAATGGCCAAAAGAAAAAGGACGAAAAGAAAGACAATACAATGGCCAAAAGAAAAAGACAGACAATAGAATGGCCAAAAGAAAAAGGGCAAATAGACAGACAATACAATGGTCAAAAGAATTAAAGACAGACAATACAATGGTCAAAAGAAAAAGACAAGACAATACAATGGCCAAAAGAAAAAGACAAGACAATACAATGGTCAAAAGAAAAAGACAGACAATACAATGGCCAAAAGAAAAAGAAAAGACAATACAATGGTCAAAAGAAAAAGACAAGACAATACAATGGTCAAAAGAAAAAGACAGACAATACAATGGTCAAAAGAAAAAGACAAGACAATACAATAGTCAAAAGAAAAAGACAGACAATACAATGGCCAAAAGAAAAAGACAAGACAATACAATGGCCAAAAGAAAAAGACAAGACAATACAATGGCCAAAAGAAAAAGACAAGACAATACAATGGTCAAAAGAAAAAGACAGACAATACAATGGTCAAAAGAAAAAGACAAGACAATACAATAGTCAAAAGAAAAAGACAGACAATACAATGGCCAAAAGAAAAAGACAAGACAATACAATGGACAAAAGAAAAAGACAAGACAATACAATGGTCATAAAGAAAAAGACAGACAATACAATGGTCAAAAGAAAAAGACAAGACAATACAATGGTCAAAAGAAAAAGACAGACAATACAATGACCAAAAGAAAAAGACAAGACAATACAATGGTCAAAAGAAAAAGACAGACAATACAATAGCCAAAAGAAAACAACAGACAATACAATGACCAAAAGAAAAATACAGACAATACAATGACCAAAAGAAAAAGACAGACAATACAATGGCCAAAAGAAAAAGACAGACAATACAATGACCAAAAGAAAAATACAGACAATACAATGACCAAAAGAAAAAGACAGACAATACAATGGCCAAAAGAAAAAGACAGACAATACAATGACCAAAAGAAAAAGACAGACAATACAATGACCAAAAGAAAAAGGACGAAAAGCGAAAAGACAGACAATACAATGGCCAAAAGAAAAAGACAGACAATACAATGGTCAAAAGAAAAAGACAGACAATACAATAGCCAAAAGAAAACGACAGACAATACAATGGCCAAAAGAAAAAGACAGACAATACAATGACCAAAAGAAAAAGACAGACAATACAATGACCAAAAGAAAAAGGACAAATAGACAGACAATAAAATGGCCAAAAGAAAAAGGACGAAAAGAAAGACAATACAATGGCCAAAAGAAAAAGACAGACAATACAATGGTCAAAAGAAAAAGACAGACAATACAATAGCCAAAAGAAAACGACAGACAATACAATGGCCAAAAGAAAAAGACAGACAATACAATGACCAAAAGAAAAAGACAGACAATACAATGACCAAAAGAAAAAGGACAAATAGACAGACAATAAAATGGCCAAAAGAAAAAGGACGAAAAGAAAGACAATACAATGGCCAAAAGAAAAAGACAGACAATAGAATGGCCAAAAGAAAAAGGGCAAATAGACAGACAATACAATGGTCAAAAGAATTAAAGACAGACAATACAATGGTCAAAAGAAAAAGACAAGACAATACAATGGCCAAAAGAAAAAGACAAGACAATACAATGGTCAAAAGAAAAAGACAGACAATACAATGGCCAAAAGAAAAAGAAAAGACAATACAATGGTCAAAAGAAAAAGACAAGACAATACAATGGTCAAAAGAAAAAGACAGACAATACAATGGTCAAAAGAAAAAGACAAGACAATACAATAGTCAAAAGAAAAAGACAGACAATACAATGGCCAAAAGAAAAAGACAAGACAATACAATGGCCAAAAGAAAAAGACAAGACAATACAATGGCCAAAAGAAAAAGACAAGACAATACAATGGTCAAAAGAAAAAGACAGACAATACAATGGTCAAAAGAAAAAGACAAGACAATACAATAGTCAAAAGAAAAAGACAGACAATACAATGGCCAAAAGAAAAAGACAAGACAATACAATGGACAAAAGAAAAAGACAAGACAATACAATGGTCATAAAGAAAAAGACAGACAATACAATGGTCAAAAGAAAAAGACAAGACAATACAATGGTCAAAAGAAAAAGACAGACAATACAATGACCAAAAGAAAAAGACAAGACAATACAATGGTCAAAAGAAAAAGACAGACAATACAATAGCCAAAAGAAAACAACAGACAATACAATGACCAAAAGAAAAATACAGACAATACAATGACCAAAAGAAAAAGACAGACAATACAATGGCCAAAAGAAAAAGACAGACAATACAATGACCAAAAGAAAAATACAGACAATACAATGACCAAAAGAAAAAGACAGACAATACAATGGCCAAAAGAAAAAGACAGACAATACAATGACCAAAAGAAAAAGACAGACAATACAATGACCAAAAGAAAAAGGACGAAAAGCGAAAAGACAGACAATACAATGGCCAAAAGAAAAAGACAGACAATACAATGGTCAAAAGAAAAAGACAGACAATACAATAGCCAAAAGAAAACGACAGACAATACAATGGCCAAAAGAAAAAGACAGACAATACAATGACCAAAAGAAAAAGACAGACAATACAATGACCAAAAGAAAAAGGACAAATAGACAGACAATAAAATGGCCAAAAGAAAAAGGACGAAAAGAAAGACAATACAATGGCCAAAAGAAAAAGACAGACAATATAATGGCCAAAAGAAAAAGGGCAAATAGACAGACAATACAATGGTCAAAAGAATTAAAGACAGACAATACAATGGTCAAAAGAAAAAGACAAGACAATACAATGGCCAAAAGAAAAAGACAAGACAATACAATGGTCAAAAGAAAAAGACAGACAATACAATGGCCAAAAGAAAAAGAAAAGACAATACAATGGTCTAAAGAAAAAGACAAGACAATACAATGGTCAAAAGAAAAAGACAGACAATACAATGGTCAAAAGAAAAAGACAAGACAATACAATAGTCAAAAGAAAAAGACAGACAATACAATGGCCAAAAGAAAAAGACAAGACAATACAATGGCCAAAAGAAAAAGACAAGACAATACAATGGCCAAAAGAAAAAGACAAGACAATACAATGGTCAAAAGAAAAAGACAGACAATACAATGGTCAAAAGAAAAAGACAAGACAATACAATAGTCAAAAGAAAAAGACAGACAATACAATGGCCAAAAGAAAAAGACAAGACAATACAATGGACAAAAGAAAAAGACAAGACAATACAATGGTCATAAAGAAAAAGACAGACAATACAATGGTCAAAAGAAAAAGACAAGACAATACAATGGTCAAAAGAAAAAGACAGACAATACAATGACCAAAAGAAAAAGACAAGACAATACAATGGTCAAAAGAAAAAGACAAGACAATACAATGGTCAAAAGAAAAAGACAGACAATACAATGGACAAAAGAAAAAGACAAGACAATACAATGGTCAAAAGAAAAAGACAGACAATACAATGGCCAAAAGAAAAAGACAGACAATACAATGACCAAAAGAAAAAGGACAAAAAGACAGACAATACAATGGTCAAAAGAAAAAGACAGACAATACAATGGCCAAAAGAAAAAGACAGACAATACAATGACCAAAAGAAAAAGACAGACAATACAATGAC
Organism: Bathymodiolus brooksi; assembly: GCA_963680875.1. Lineage (NCBI taxonomy): Eukaryota > Metazoa > Mollusca > Bivalvia > Mytilida > Modiolidae > Bathymodiolus > Bathymodiolus brooksi. The sequence goes on along the minus strand of OY804590.1, from coordinate 60,234,515 downwards.
CAAAAGAAAAAGACAGACAATACAATGGCCAAAAGAAAAAGACAGACAATACAATGACCAAAAGAAAAAGACAGACAATACAATGACCAAAAGAAAAAGGACAAATAGACAGACAATAAAATGGCCAAAAGAAAAAGGACGAAAAGACAGATAATACAATGGCCAAAAGAAAAAGACAGACAATATAATGGCCAAAAGAAAAAGGGCAAATAGACAGACAATACAATGGTCAAAAGAATTAAAGACAGACAATACAATGGTCAAAAGAAAAAGACAGAAAATACAATGGTCAAAAGAAAAGGACAAATAGACAGACAATACAATGGTCAAAAGAATTAAAGACAGACAATACAATGTCAAAAGAAAAAGGACAAATAGACAGACAATACAATGGTCAAAAGAATTAAAGACAGACAATACAATGGTCAAAAGAAAAAGACAGACAATACAATGGTCAAAAGAAAAAGACAGACAATACAATGGTCAAAAGAAAAAGACAAGACAATACAATGGTCAAAAGAAAAAGACAGACAATACAATGGTCAAAAGAAAAAGACAGACAATACAATGGTCAAAAGAAAAAGACAAGACAATACAATGGTCAAAAGAAAAAGACAGACAATACAATGGTCAAAAGGAAAAGACAGACAATACAATGGTCAAAAGAAAAAGACAAGACAATACAATGGCCAAAAGAAAAAGACAGACAATACAATGGTCAAAAGAAAAAGACAGACAATACAATGGCCAAAAGAAAAAGACAAGACAATACAATGGTCAAAAGAAAAAGACAAGACAATACAATGGTCAAAAGAAAAAGACAGACAATACAATGGTCAAAAGAAAAAGACAAGACAATACAATAGTCAAAAGAAAAAGACAAGACAATACAATGGTCAAAAGAAAAAGACAAGACAATACAATGGTCAAAAGAAAAAGACAGACAATACAATGGTCAAAAGAAAAAGACAGACAATACAATGGTCAAAAGAAAAAGACAAGACAATACAATGGTCAAAAGAAAAAGACAGACAATACAATGGCCAAAAGAAAAAGACAAGACAATACAATAGTCAAAAGAAAAGGACAGACAATACAATGGCCAAAAGAAAAAGACAAGACAATACAATGGCCAAAAGAAAAAGACAAGACAATACAATGGTCAAAAGAAAAAGACAGACAATACAATGGCCAAAAGAAAAAGACAAGACAATACAATGGTCAAAAGAAAAAGACAAGACAATACAATGGTCAAAAGAAAAAGACAGACAATACAATGGTCAAAAGAAAAAGACAAGACAATACAATAGTCAAAAGAAAAAGACAGACAATACAATGGCCAAAAGAAAAAGACAAGACAATACAATGGCCAAAAGAAAAAGACAAGACAATACAATGGCCAAAAGAAAAAGACAAGACAATACAATGGTCAAAAGAAAAAGACAGACAATACAATGGTCAAAAGAAAAAGACAGGACAATCCAATAGTCAAAAGAAAAAGACAGACAATACAATGGCCAAAAGAAAAAGACAAGACAATACAATGGACAAAAGAAAAAGACAAGACAATACAATGGTCATAAAGAAAAAGACAGACAATACAATGGTCAAAAGAAAAAGACAAGACAATACAACGGTCAAAAGAAAAAGACAGACAATACAATGACCAAAAGAAAAAGACAAGACAATACAATGGTCAAAAGAAAAAGACAGACAATACAATGACCAAAAGAAAAAGGACAAAAAGACAGACAATACAATGGTCAAAAGAAAAAGACAGACAATACAATGGCCAAAAGAAAAAGACAGACAATACAATGACCAAAAGAAAAAGACAGACAATACAATGGTCAAAAGAAAAAGACAGACAATACAATGGTCAAAAGAAAAAGACAAGACAATACAATGGTCAAAAGAAAAAGACAGACAATACAATGACCAAAAAAAAAAGGACAAAAAGACAAGACAATACAATGGTCAAAAGAAAAAGACAGACAATACAATGGTCAAAAGAAAAAGACAGACAATACAATGGTCAAAAGAAAAAGGACAAATAGACAGACAATACAATGGTCAAAAGAAAAAGACAGACAATACAATGGTCAAAAGAAAAAGACAGACAATACAACAGCCAAAAGAAAAAGACAGACAATACAATGACCAAAAGAAAAAGACAGACAATACAATGGCCAAAAGAAAAAGACAGACAATATAATGACCAAAAGAAAAAGACAGACAATACAATGGCCAAAAGAAAAAGACAGACAATACAATGGTCAAAAGAAAAAGACAGACAATACAATGGCCAAAAGAAAAAGACAGACAATACAATGACCAAAAGAAAAAGACAGACAATACAATGACCAAAAGAAAAAGGACGAAAAGCGAAAAGACAGACAATACAATGGCCAAAAGAAAAAGACAGACAATACAATGGTCAAAAGAAAAAGACAGACAATACAATAGCCAAAAGAAAACGACAGACAATACAATGGCCAAAAGAAAAAGACAGACAATACAATGACCAAAAGAAAAAGACAGACAATACAATGACCAAAAGAAAAAGGACAAATAGACAGACAATAAAATGGCCAAAAGAAAAAGGACGAAAAGAAAGACAATACAATGGCCAAAAGAAAAAGACAGACAATAGAATGGCCAAAAGAAAAAGGGCAAATAGACAGACAATACAATGGTCAAAAGAATTAAAGACAGACAATACAATGGTCAAAAGAAAAAGACAAGACAATACAATGGCCAAAAGAAAAAGACAAGACAATACAATGGTCAAAAGAAAAAGACAGACAATACAATGGCCAAAAGAAAAAGAAAAGACAATACAATGGTCAAAAGAAAAAGACAAGACAATACAATGGTCAAAAGAAAAAGACAGACAATACAATGGTCAAAAGAAAAAGACAAGACAATACAATAGTCAAAAGAAAAAGACAGACAATACAATGGCCAAAAGAAAAAGACAAGACAATACAATGGCCAAAAGAAAAAGACAAGACAATACAATGGTCAAAAGAAAAAGACAGACAATACAATGGTCAAAAGAAAAAGACAAGACAATACAATAGTCAAAAGAAAAAGACAGACAATACAATGGCCAAAAGAAAAAGACAAGACAATACAATGGACAAAAGAAAAAGACAAGACAATACAATGGTCATAAAGAAAAAGACAGACAATACAATGGTCAAAAGAAAAAGACAAGACAATACAATGGTCAAAAGAAAAAGACAGACAATACAATGACCAAAAGAAAAAGACAAGACAATACAATGGTCAAAAGAAAAAGACAGACAATACAATAGCCAAAAGAAAACAACAGACAATACAATGACCAAAAGAAAAATACAGACAATACAATGACCAAAAGAAAAAGACAGACAATACAATGGCCAAAAGAAAAAGACAGACAATACAATGACCAAAAGAAAAATACAGACAATACAATGACCAAAAGAAAAAGACAGACAATACAATGGCCAAAAGAAAAAGACAGACAATACAATGACCAAAAGAAAAAGACAGACAATACAATGACCAAAAGAAAAAGGACGAAAAGCGAAAAGACAGACAATACAATGGCCAAAAGAAAAAGACAGACAATACAATGGTCAAAAGAAAAAGACAGACAATACAATAGCCAAAAGAAAACGACAGACAATACAATGGCCAAAAGAAAAAGACAGACAATACAATGACCAAAAGAAAAAGACAGACAATACAATGACCAAAAGAAAAAGGACAAATAGACAGACAATAAAATGGCCAAAAGAAAAAGGACGAAAAGAAAGACAATACAATGGCCAAAAGAAAAAGACAGACAATATAATGGCCAAAAGAAAAAGGGCAAATAGACAGACAATACAATGGTCAAAAGAATTAAAGACAGACAATACAATGGTCAAAAGAAAAAGACAAGACAATACAATGGCCAAAAGAAAAAGACAAGACAATACAATGGTCAAAAGAAAAAGACAGACAATACAATGGCCAAAAGAAAAAGAAAAGACAATACAATGGTCAAAAGAAAAAGACAAGACAATACAATGGTCAAAAGAAAAAGACAGACAATACAATGGTCAAAAGAAAAAGACAAGACAATACAATAGTCAAAAGAAAAAGACAGACAATACAATGGCCAAAAGAAAAAGACAAGACAATACAATGGCCAAAAGAAAAAGACAAGACAATACAATGGCCAAAAGAAAAAGACAAGACAATACAATGGTCAAAAGAAAAAGACAGACAATACAATGGTCAAAAGAAAAAGACAAGACAATACAATAGTCAAAAGAAAAAGACAGACAATACAATGGCCAAAAGAAAAAGACAAGACAATACAATGGACAAAAGAAAAAGACAAGACAATACAATGGTCATAAAGAAAAAGACAGACAATACAATGGTCAAAAGAAAAAGACAAGACAATACAATGGTCAAAAGAAAAAGACAGACAATACAATGACCAAAAGAAAAAGACAAGACAATACAATGGTCAAAAGAAAAAGACAAGACAATACAATGGTCAAAAGAAAAAGACAGACAATACAATGGTCAAAAGAAAAAGACAAGACAATACAATGGTCAAAAGAAAAAGACAGACAATACAATGGCCAAAAGAAAAAGACAGACAATACAATGACCAAAAGAAAAAGGACAAAAAGACAGACAATACAATGGTCAAAAGAAAAAGACAGACAATACAATGGCCAAAAGAAAAAGACAGACAATACAATGACCAAAAGAAAAAGACAGACAATACAATGACCAAAAGAAAAAGACAGACAATACAATGGCCAAAAGAAAAAGACAGACAATACAATGACCAAAAGAAAAAGACAGACAATACAATGACCAAAAGAAAAAGGACAAATAGACAGACAATAAAATGGCCAAAAGAAAAAGGACGAAAAGACAGACAATACAATGGCCAAAAGAAAAAGACAGACAATATAATGGCCAAAAGAAAAAGGGCAAATAGACAGACAATACAATGGTCAAAAGAATTAAAGACAGACAATACAATGGTCAAAAGAAAAAGACAGAAAATACAATGGTCAAAAGAAAAAGGACAAATAGACAGACAATACAATGGTCAAAAGAATTAAAGACAGACAATACAATGTCAAAAGAAAAAGGACAAATAGACAGACAATACAATGGTCAAAAGAATTAAAGACAGACAATACAATGGTCAAAAGAAAAAGACAGACAATACAATGGTCAAAAGAAAAAGACAGACAATACAATGGTCAAAAGAAAAAGACAAGACAATACAATGGTCAAAAGAAAAAGACAGACAATACAATGGTCAAAAGAAAAAGACAGACAATACAATGGTCAAAAGAAAAAGACAAGACAATACAATGGTCAAAAGAAAAAGACAGACAATACAATGGTCAAAAGGAAAAGACAGACAATACAATGGTCAAAAGAAAAAGACAAGACAATACAATGGCCAAAAGAAAAAGACAGACAATACAATGGTCAAAAGAAAAAGACAGACAATACAATGGCCAAAAGAAAAAGACAAGACAATACAATGGTCAAAAGAAAAAGACAAGACAATACAATGGTCAAAAGAAAAAGACAGACAATACAATGGTCAAAAGAAAAAGACAAGACAATACAATAGTCAAAAGAAAAAGACAAGACAATACAATGGTCAAAAGAAAAAGACAAGACAATACAATGGTCAAAAGAAAAAGACAGACAATACAATGGTCAAAAGAAAAAGACAGACAATACAATGGTCAAAAGAAAAAGACAAGACAATACAATGGTCAAAAGAAAAAGACAGACAATACAATGGCCAAAAGAAAAAGACAAGACAATACAATAGTCAAAAGAAAAAGACAGACAATACAATGGCCAAAAGAAAAAGACAAGACAATACAATGGCCAAAAGAAAAAGACAAGAAAATACAATGGTCAAAAGAAAAAGACAGACAATACAATGGCCAAAAGAAAAAGACAAGACAATACAATGGTCAAAAGAAAAAGACAAGACAATACAATGGTCAAAAGAAAAAGACAGACAATACAATGGTCAAAAGAAAAAGACAAGACAATACAATAGTCAAAAGAAAAAGACAGACAATACAATGGCCAAAAGAAAAAGACAAGACAATACAATGGCCAAAAGAAAAAGACAAGACAATACAATGGCCAAAAGAAAAAGACAAGACAATACAATGGTCAAAAGAAAAAGACAGACAATACAATGGTCAAAAGAAAAAGACAAGACAATACAATAGTCAAAAGAAAAAGACAGACAATACAATGGCCAAAAGAAAAAGACAAGACAATACAATGGACAAAAGAAAAAGACAAGACAATACAATGGTCATAAAGAAAAAGACAGACAATACAATGGTCAAAAGAAAAAGACAAGACAATACAACGGTCAAAAGAAAAAGACAGACAATACAATGACCAAAAGAAAAAGACAAGACAATACAATGGTCAAAAGAAAAAGACAAGACAATACAATGGTCAAAAGAAAAAGACAGACAATACAATGGTCAAAAGAAAAAGACAAGACAATACAATGGTCAAAAGAAAAAGACAGACAATACAATGGCCAAAAGAAAAGGACAGACAATACAATGACCAAAAGAAAAAGGACAAAAAGACAGACAATACAATGGTCAAAAGAAAAAGACAGACAATACAATGGTCAAAAGAAAAAGACAAGACAATACAATGGTCAAAAGAAAAAGACAGACAATACAATGACCAAAAAAAAAAGGACAAAAAGACAAGACAATACAATGGTCAAAAGAAAAAGACAGACAATACAATGGTCAAAAGAAAAAGACAGACAATACAATGGTCAAAAGAAAAAGACAGACAATACAATGGTCAAAAGAAAAAGACAGACAATACAATGGTCAAAAGAAAAAGACAGACAATACAATGGTCAAAAGAAAAAGACAGACAATACAATGGTCAAAAGAAAAAGACAGACAATACAATGGTCAAAAGAAAAAGACAGACAATACAATGGTCAAAAGAAAAAGACAGACAATACAACAGCCAAAAGAAAAAGACAGACAATACAATGACCAAAAGAAAAAGACATACAATACAATGGCCAAAAGAAAAAGACAGACAATATAATGACCAAAAGAAAAAGACAGACAATACAATGGCCAAAAGAAAAAGACAGACAATACAATGGTCAAAAGAAAAAGACAGACAATACAATGGCCAAAAGAAAAAGACAGACAATACAATGACCAAAAGAAAAAGACAGACAATACAATGACCAAAAGAAAAAGGACGAAAAGCGAAAAGACAGACAATACAATGGCCAAAAGAAAAAGACAGACAATACAATGGTCAAAAGAAAAAGACAGACAATACAATAGCCAAAAGAAAACGACAGACAATACAATGGCCAAAAGAAAAAGACAGACAATACAATGACCAAAAGAAAAAGACAGACAATACAATGACCAAAAGAAAAAGGACAAATAGACAGACAATAAAATGGCCAAAAGAAAAAGGACGAAAAGACAGACAATACAATAGTCAAAAGAAAAAGACAAGACAATACAATGGTCAAAAGAAAAAGGGCAAATAGACAGACAATACAATGGTCAAAAGAATTAAAGACAGACAATACAATGGTCAAAAGAAAAAGACAGACAATACAATGGTCAAAAGAAAAAGGACAAATAGACAGACAATACAATGGTCAAAAGAATTAAAGACAGACAATACAATGGTCAAAAGAAAAAGACAGACAATACAATGGTCAAAAGAAAAAGACAGACAATATAATGGCCAAAAGAAAAAGGGCAAATAGACAGACAATACAATGGTCAAAAGAATTAAAGACAGACAATACAATGGTCAAAAGAAAAAGACAGACAATACAATGGTCAAAAGAAAAAGGACAAATAGACAGACAATACAATGGTCAAAAGAAAAAGACAGACAATACAATGGTCAAAAGAAAAAGACAGACAATACAATGGTCAAAAGAAAAAGACAGACAATACAATGGTCAAAAGAAAAAGACAAGACAATACAATGGTCAAAAGAAAAAGACAGACAATACAATGGTCAAAAGAAAAAGACAGACAATACAATAGCCAAAAGAAAAAGACAGACAATACAATGACCAAAAGAAAAAGACAGACAATACAATGGCCAAAAGAAAAAGACAGACAATACAATGACCAAAAGAAAAAGACAGACAATACAATGGCCAAAAGAAAAAGACAGACAATACAATGGTCAAAAGAAAAAGAGAGACAATACAATGGCCAAAAGAAAAAGACAGACAATACAATGACCAAAAGAAATAGACAGACAATACAATGACCAAAAGAAAAAGGACGAAAAGACAGACAATACAATGGTCAAAAGAAAAAGACAGACAATACAATGGTCAAAAGAAAAAGACAGACAATACAATAGCCAAAAGAAAACAACAGACAATACAATGACCAAAAGAAAAATACAGACAATACAATGACCAAAAGAAAAAGACAGACAATACAATGGCCAAAAGAAAAAGACAGACAATACAATGACCAAAAGAAAAATACAGACAATACAATGACCAAAAGAAAAAGACAGACAATACAATGGCCAAAAGAAAAAGACAGACAATACAATGACCAAAAGAAAAAGACAGACAATACAATGACCAAAAGAAAAAGGACGAAAAGACAGACAATACAATGGTCAAAAGAAAAAGACAGACAATACAATGGTCAAAAGAAAAAGGACAAATACACAGACAATACAATGGTCAAAAGAATTAAAGACAGACAATACAATGGTCAAAAGAAAAAGACAGACAATACAATGGTCAAAAGAAAAAGACAGACAATACAATGGTCAAAAGAAAAAGACAAGACAATACAATGGTCAAAAGAAAAAGACAGACAATACAATGGTCAAAAGAAAAAGACAGACAATACAATGGTCAAAAGAAAAAGACAAGACAATACAATGGCCAAAAGAAAAAGACAGACAATACAATGGTCAAAAGAAAAAGACAGACAATACAATGGCCAAAAGAAAAAGACAAGACAATACAATGGTCAAAAGAAAAAGACAGACAATACAATGGTCAAAAGAAAAAGACAAGACAATACAATGGTCAAAAGAAAAAGACAGACAATACAATGGCCAAAAGAAAAAGACAAGACAATACAATGGACAAAAGAAAAAGACAAGACAATACAATGGTCATAAAGAAAAAGACAGACAATACAATGGTCAAAAGAAAAAGACAAGACAATACAATGGTCAAAAGAAAAAGACAGACAATACAATGACCAAAAGAAAAAGACAAGACAATACAATGGTCAAAAGAAAAAGACAAGACAATACAATGGTCAAAAGAAAAAGACAGACAATACAATGGTCAAAAGAAAAAGACAAGACAATACAATGGTCAAAAGAAAAAGACAGACAATACAATGGCCAAAAGAAAAAGACAGACAATACAATGACCAAAAGAAAAAGGACAAAAAGACAGACAATACAATGGTCAAAAGAAAAAGACAGACAATACAATGGCCAAAAGAAAAAGACAAGACAATACAATGGTCAAAAGAAAAAGACAGACAATACAATGACCAAAAAAAAAAGGACAAAAAGACAAGACAATACAATGGTCAAAAGAAAAAGACAGACAATACAATGGTCAAAAGAAAAAGACAGACAATACAATGGTCAAAAGAAAAAGACAGACAATACAATGGTCAAAAGAAAAAGACAGACAATACAATGGTCAAAAGAAAAAGACAGACAATACAATGGTCAAAAGAAAAAGACAGACAATACAATGGTCAAAAGAAAAAGACAGACAATACAATGGTCAAAAGAAAAAGACAGACAATACAACAGCCAAAAGAAAAAGACAGACAATACAATGACCAAAAGAAAAAGACAGACAATACAATGGCCAAAAGAAAAAGACAGACAATATAATGACCAAAAGAAAAAGACAGACAATACAATGGCCAAAAGAAAAAGACAGACAATACAATGGTCAAAAGAAAAAGACAGACAATACAATGGCCAAAAGAAAAAGACAGACAATACAATGACCAAAAGAAAAAGACAGACAATACAATGACCAAAAGAAAAAGGACGAAAAGCGAAAAGACAGACAATACAATGGCCAAAAGAAAAAGACAGACAATACAATGGTCAAAAGAAAAAGACAGACAATACAATAGCCAAAAGAAAACGACAGACAATACAATGGCCAAAAGAAAAAGACAGACAATACAATGACCAAAAGAAAAAGACAGACAATACAATGACCAAAAGAAAATGGACAAATAGACAGACAATAAAATGGCCAAAAGAAAAAGGACGAAAAGACAGACAATACAATGGCCAAAAGAAAAAGACAGACAATATAATGGCCAAAAGAAAAAGGGCAAATAGACAGACAATACAATGGTCAAAAGAATTAAAGACAGACAATACAATGGTCAAAAGAAAAAGACAGACAATACAATGGTCAAAAGAAAAAGGACAAATAGACAGACAATACAATGGTCAAAAGAAAAAGACAGACAATACAATGGTCAAAAGAAAAAGACAGACAATACAATGGTCAAAAGAAAAAGACAGACAATATAATGGCCAAAAGAAAAAGGGCAAATAGACAGACAATACAATGGTCAAAAGAAAAAGGACAAATAGACAGACAATACAATGGTCAAAAGAAAAAGACAGACAATACAATGGTCAAAAGAAAAAGACAGACAATACAATGGTCAAAAGAAAAAGACAGACAATACAATGGTCAAAAGAAAAAGACAAGACAATACAATGGTCAAAAGAAAAAGACAGACAATACAATGGTCAAAAGAAAAAGACAGACAATACAATAGCCAAAAGAAAAAGACAGACAATACAATGACCAAAAGAAAAAGACAGACAATACAATGGCCAAAAGAAAAAGACAGACTATACAATGACCAAAAGAAAAAGACAGACAATACAATGGCCAAAAGAAAAAGACAGACAATACAATGGTCAAAAGAAAAAGACAGACAATACAATGGCCAAAAGAAAAAGACAGACAATACAATGACCAAAAGAAATAGACAGACAATACAATGACCAAAAGAAAAAGGACGAAAAGACAGACAATACAATGGTCAAAAGAAAAAGACAGACAATACAATGGTCAAAAGAAAAAGACAGACAATACAATAGCCAAAAGAAAACGACAGACAATACAATGACCAAAAGAAAAATACAGACAATACAATGACCAAAAGAAAAAGACAGACAATACAATGGCCAAAAGAAAAAGACAGACAATACAATGACCAAAAGAAAAATACAGACAATACAATGACCAAAAGAAAAAGACAGACAATACAATGGCCAAAAGAAAAAGACAGACAATACAATGACCAAAAGAAAAAGACAGACAATACAATGACCAAAAGAAAAAGGACGAAAAGACAGACAATACAATGGTCAAAAGAAAAAGACAGACAATACAATGGTCAAAAGAAAAAGGACAAATAGACAGACAATACAATGGTCAAAAGAATTAAAGACAGACAATACAATGGTCAAAAGAAAAAGACAGACAATACAATGGTCAAAAGAAAAAGACAGACAATACAATAGTCAAAAGAAAAAGACAAGACAATACAATGGTCAAAAGAAAAAGACAGACAATACAATGGTCAAAAGAAAAAGACAGACAATACAATGGTCAAAAGAAAAAGACAAGACAATACAATGGCCAAAAGAAAAAGACAGACAATACAATGGTCAAAAGAAAAAGACAGACAATACAATGGCCAAAAGAAAAAGACAAGACAATACAATGGTCAAAAGAAAAAGACAGACAATACAATGGTCAAAAGAAAAAGACAAGACAATACAATGGTCAAAAGAAAAAGACAGACAATATAATGACCAAAAGAAAAAGACAGACAATACAATGGCCAAAAGAAAATGACAGACAATACAATGGTCAAAAGAAAAAGACAGACAATACAATGGCCAAAAGAAAAAGACAGACAATACAATGACCAAAAGAAAAAGACAGACAATACAATGACCAAAAGAAAAAGACAGACAATACAATGGCCAAAAGAAAAAGACAGACAATACAATGACCAAAAGAAAAAGACAGACAATACAATGACCAAAAGAAAAAGGACAAATAGACAGACAATAAAATGGCCAAAAGAAAAAGGACGAAAAGACAGACAATACAATGGCCAAAAGAAAAAGACAGACAATATAATGGCCAAAAGAAAAAGGGCAAATAGACAGACAATACAATGGTCAAAAGAATTAAAGACAGACAATACAATGGTCAAAAGAAAAAGACAGAAAATACAATGGTCAAAAGAAAAAGGACAAATAGACAGACAATACAATGGTCAAAAGAATTAAAGACAGACAATAGAATGTCAAAAGAAAAAGGACAAATAGACAGACAATACAATGGTCAAAAGAATTAAAGACAGACAAATACAATGGTCAAAAGAAAAAGACAGACAATACAATGGTCAAAAGAAAAAGACAGACAATACAATGGTCAAAAGAAAAAGGCAAGACAATACAATGGTCAAAAGAAAAAGACAGACAATACAATGGTCAAAAGAAAAAGACAGACAATACAATGGTCAAAAGGAAAAGACAGACAATACAATGGTCAAAAGAAAAAGACAAGACAATACAATGACCAAAAGAAAAAGACAGACAATACAATGGTCAAAAGAAAAAGACAGACAATACAATGGCCAAAAGAAAAAGACAAGACAATACAATGGTCAAAAGAAAAAGACAAGACAATACAATGGTCAAAAGAAAAAGACAGACAATACAATGGTCAAAAGAAAAAGACAAGACAATACAATAGTCAAAAGAAAAAGACAAGACAATACAATGGTCAAAAGAAAAAGACAAGACAATACAATGGTCAAAAGAAAAAGACAGACAATACAATGGTCAAAAGAAAAAGACAGACAATACAATGGTCAAAAGAAAAAGACAAGACAATACAATGGTCAAAAGAAAAAGACAGACAATACAATGGCCAAAAGAAAAAGACAGAAAATACAATGGTCAAAAGAAAAAGGACAAATAGACAGACAATACAATGGTCAAAAGAATTAAAGACAGACAATACAATGTCAAAAGAAAAAGGACAAATAGACAGACAATACAATGGTCAAAAGAATTAAAGACAGACAAATACAATGGTCAAAAGAAAAAGACAGACAATACAATGGTCAAAAGAAAAAGACAGACAATACAATGGTCAAAAGAAAAAGGCAAGACAATACAATGGTCAAAAGAAAAAGACAGACAATACAATGGTCAAAAGAAAAAGACAGACAATACAATGGTCAAAAGGAAAAGACAGACAATACAATGGTCAAAAGAAAAAGACAAGACAATACAATGACCAAAAGAAAAAGACAGACAATACAATGGTCAAAAGAAAAAGACAGACAATACAATGGCCAAAAGAAAAAGACAAGACAATACAATGGTCAAAAGAAAAAGACAAGACAATACAATGGTCAAAAGAAAAAGACAGACAATACAATGGTCAAAAGAAAAAGACAAGACAATACAATAGTCAAAAGAAAAAGACAAGACAATACAATGGTCAAAAGAAAAAGACAAGACAATACAATGGTCAAAAGAAAAAGACAGACAATACAATGGTCAAAAGAAAAAGACAGACAATACAATGGTCAAAAGAAAAAGACAGACAATACAATGGTCAAAAGAAAAAGACAGACAATACAATGGCCAAAAGAAAAAGACAAGACAATGCAATAGTCAAAAGAAAAAGACAGACAATACAATGGCCAAAAGAAAAAGACAAGACAATACAATGGCCAAAAGAAAAAGACAAGACAATACAATGGTCAAAAGAAAAAGACAGACAATACAATGGTCAAAAGAAAAAGACAAGACAATACAATGGTCAAAAGAAAAAGACAGACAATACAATGGCCAAAAGAAAAAGACAAGACAATACAATGGTCAAAAGAAAAAGACAAGACAATACAATGGTCAAAAGAAAAAGACAGACAATACAATGGTCAAAAGAAAAAGACAAGACAATACAATAGTCAAAAGAAAAAGACAGACAATACAATGGCCAAAAGAAAAAGACAAGACAATACAATGGCCAAAAGAAAAAGACAAGACAATACAATGGCCAAAAGAAAAAGACAAGACAATACAATGGTCAAAAGAAAAAGACAGACAATACAATGGTCAAAAGAAAAAGACAAGACAATACAATAGTCAAAAGAAAAAGACAGACAATACAATGGTCAAAAGAAAAAGGACAAATAGACAGACAATACAATGGTCAAAAGAAAAAGACAGACAATACAATGGTCAAAAGAAAAAGACAGACAATACAATGGTCAAAAGAAAAAGACAGACAATACAATGGTCAAAAGAAAAAGACAAGACAATACAATGGTCAAAAGAAAAAGACAGACAATACAATGGTCAAAAGAAAAAGACAGACAATACAATAGCCAAAAGAAAAAGACAGAAAATACAATGACCAAAAGAAAAAGACAGACAATACAATGGCCAAAAGAAAAAGACAGACAATACAATGACCAAAAGAAAAAGACAGACAATACAATGGCCAAAAGAAAAAGACAGACAATACAATGGTCAAAAGAAAAAGACAGACAATACAATGGCCAAAAGAAAAAGACAGACAATACAATGACCAAAAGAAATAGACAGACAATACAATGACCAAAAGAAAAAGGACGAAAAGACAGACAATACAATGGTCAAAAGAAAAAGACAGACAATACAATGGTCAAAAGAAAAAGACAGACAATACAATAGCCAAAAGAAAACAACAGACAATACAATGACCAAAAGAAAAATACAGACAATACAATGACCAAAAGAAAAAGACAGACAATACAATGGCCAAAAGAAAAAGACAGACAATACAATGACCAAAAGAAAAATACAGACAATACAATGACCAAAAGAAAAAGACAGACAATACAATGGCCAAAAGAAAAAGACAGACAATACAATGACCAAAAGAAAAAGACAGACAATACAATGACCAAAAGAAAAAGGACGAAAAGACAGACAATACAATGGTCAAAAGAAAAAGACAGACAATACAATGGTCAAAAGAAAAAGGACAAATACACAGACAATACAATGGTCAAAAGAATTAAAGACAGACAATACAATGGTCAAAAGAAAAAGACAGACAATACAATGGTCAAAAGAAAAAGACAGACAATACAATGGTCAAAAGAAAAAGACAAGACAATACAATGGTCAAAAGAAAAAGACAGACAATACAATGGTCAAAAGAAAAAGACAGACAATACAATGGTCAAAAGAAAAAGACAAGACAATACAATGGCCAAAAGAAAAAGACAGACAATACAATGGTCAAAAGAAAAAGACAGACAATACAATGGCCAAAAGAAAAAGACAAGACAATACAATGGTCAAAAGAAAAAGACAGACAATACAATGGTCAAAAGAAAAAGACAAGACAATACAATGGTCAAAAGAAAAAGACAGACAATACAATGGCCAAAAGAAAAAGACAAGACAATACAATGGACAAAAGAAAAAGACAAGACAATACAATGGTCATAAAGAAAAAGACAGACAATACAATGGTCAAAAGAAAAAGACAAGACAATACAATGGTCAAAAGAAAAAGACAGACAATGCAATGACCAAAAGAAAAAGACAAGACAATACAATGGTCAAAAGAAAAAGACAAGACAATACAATGGTCAAAAGAAAAAGACAGACAATACAATGGTCAAAAGAAAAAGACAAGACAATACAATGGTCAAAAGAAAAAGACAGACAATACAATGGCCAAAAGAAAAAGACAGACAATACAATGACCAAAAGAAAAAGGACAAAAAGACAGACAATACAATGGTCAAAAGAAAAAGACAGACAATACAATGGTCAAAAGAAAAAGACAAGACAATACAATGGTCAAAAGAAAAAGACAGACAATACAATGACCAAAAAAAAAAGGACAAAAAGACAAGACAATACAATGGTCAAAAGAAAAAGACAGACAATACAATGGTCAAAAGAAAAAGACAGACAATACAATGGTCAAAAGAAAAAGACAGACAATACAATGGTCAAAAGAAAAAGACAGACAATACAATGGTCAAAAGAAAAAGACAGACAATACAATGGTCAAAAGAAAAAGACAGACAATACAATGGTCAAAAGAAAAAGACAGACAATACAATGGTCAAAAGAAAAAGACAGACAATACAACAGCCAAAAGAAAAAGACAGACAATACAATGACCAAAAGAAAAAGACAGACAATACAATGGCCAAAAGAAAAAGACAGACAATATAATGACCAAAAGAAAAAGACAGACAATACAATGGCCAAAAGAAAAAGACAGACAATACAATGGTCAAAAGAAAAAGACAGACAATACAATGGCCAAAAGAAAAAGACAGACAATACAATGACCAAAAGAAAAAGACAGACAATACAATGACCAAAAGAAAAAGGACGAAAAGCGAAAAGACAGACAATACAATGGCCAAAAGAAAAAGACAGACAATACAATGGTCAAAAGAAAAAGACAGACAATACAATAGCCAAAAGAAAACGACAGACAATACAATGGCCAAAAGAAAAAGACAGACAATACAATGACCGAAAGAAAAAGACAGACAATACAATGACCAAAAGAAAATGGACAAATAGACAGACAATAAAATGGCCAAAAGAAAAAGGACGAAAAGACAGACAATACAATGGCCAAAAGAAAAAGACAGACAATATAATGGCCAAAAGAAAAAGGGCAAATAGACAGACAATACAATGGTCAAAAGAATTAAAGACAGACAATACAATGGTCAAAAGAAAAAGACAGACAATACAATGGTCAAAAGAAAAAGGACAAATAGACAGACAATACAATGGTCAAAAGAAAAAGACAGACAATACAATGGTCAAAAGAAAAAGACAGACAATACAATGGTCAAAAGAAAAAGACAGACAATATAATGGCCAAAAGAAAAAGGGCAAATAGACAGACAATACAATGGTCAAAAGAATTAAAGACAGACAATACAATGGTCAAAAGAAAAAGACAGACAATACAATGGTCAAAAGAAAAAGGACAAATAGACAGACAATACAATGGTCAAAAGAAAAAGACAGACAATACAATGGTCAAAAGAAAAAGACAGACAATACAATGGTCAAAAGAAAAAGACAGACAATACAATGGTCAAAAGAAAAAGACAAGACAATACAATGGTCAAAAGAAAAAGACAGACAATACAATGGTCAAAAGAAAAAGACAGACAATACAATAGCCAAATGAAAAAGACAGACAATACAATGACCAAAAGAAAAAGACAGACAATACAATGGCCAAAAGAAAAAGACAGACTATACAATGACCAAAAGAAAAAGACAGACAATACAATGGCCAAAAGAAAAAGACAGACAATACAATGGTCAAAAGAAAAAGACAGACAATACAATGGCCAAAAGAAAAAGACAGACAATACAATGACCAAAAGAAATAGACAGACAATACAATGACCAAAAGAAAAAGGACGAAAAGACAGACAATACAATGGTCAAAAGAAAAAGACAGACAATACAATGGTCAAAAGAAAAAGACAGACAATACAATAGCCAAAAGAAAACGACAGACAATACAATGACCAAAAGAAAAATACAGACAATACAATGACCAAAAGAAAAAGACAGACAATACAATGGCCAAAAGAAAAAGACAGACAATACAATGACCAAAAGAAAAATACAGACAATACAATGACCAAAAGAAAAAGACAGACAATACAATGGCCAAAAGAAAAAGACAGACAATACAATGACCAAAAGTAAAAGACAGACAATACAATGACCAAAAGAAAAAGGACGAAAAGACAGACAATACAATGGTCAAAAGAAAAAGACAGACAATACAATGGTCAAAAGAAAAAGGACAAATAGACAGACAATACAATGGTCAAAAGAATTAAAGACAGACAATACAATGGTCAAAAGAAAAAGACAGACAATACAATGGTCAAAAGAAAAAGACAGACAATACAATAGTCAAAAGAAAAAGACAAGACAATACAATGGTCAAAAGAAAAAGACAGACAATACAATGGTCAAAAGAAAAAGACAGACAATACAATGGTCAAAAGAAAAAGACAAGACAATACAATGGCCAAAAGAAAAAGACAGACAATACAATGGTCAAAAGAAAAAGACAGACAATACAATGGCCAAAAGAAAAAGACAAGACAATACAATGGTCAAAAGAAAAAGACAGACAATACAATGGTCAAAAGAAAAAGACAAGACAATACAATGGTCAAAAGAAAAAGACAGACAATATAATGACCAAAAGAAAAAGACAGACAATACAATGGTCAAAAGAAAATGACAGACAATACAATGGTCAAAAGAAAAAGACAGACAATACAATGGCCAAAAGAAAAAGACAGACAATACAATGACCAAAAGAAAAAGACAGACAATACAATGACCAAAAGAAAAAGACAGACAATACAATGGCCAAAAGAAAAAGACAGACAATACAATGACCAAAAGAAAAAGACAGACAATACAATGACCAAAAGAAAAAGGACAAATAGACAGACAATAAAATGGCCAAAAGAAAAAGGACGAAAAGACAGACAATACAATGGCCAAAAGAAAAAGACAGACAATATAATGGCCAAAAGAAAAAGGGCAAATAGACAGACAATACAATGGTCAAAAGAATTAAAGACAGACAATACAATGGTCAAAAGAAAAAGACAGAAAATACAATGGTCAAAAGAAAAAGGACAAATAGACAGACAATACAATGGTCAAAAGAATTAAAGACAGACAATACAATGTCAAAAGAAAAAGGACAAATAGACAGACAATACAATGGTCAAAAGAATTAAAGACAGACAAATACAATGGTCAAAAGAAAAAGACAGACAATACAATGGTCAAAAGAAAAAGACAGACAATACAATGGTCAAAAGAAAAAGGCAAGACAATACAATGGTCAAAAGAAAAAGACAGACAATACAATGGTCAAAAGAAAAAGACAGACAATACAATGGTCAAAAGAAAAAGACAAGACAATACAATGGTCAAAAGAAAAAGACAGACAATACAATGGTCAAAAGGAAAAGACAGACAATACAATGGTCAAAGGAAAAAGACAAGACAATACAATGACCAAAAGAAAAAGACAGACAATACAATGGTCAAAAGAAAAAGACAGACAATACAATGGCCAAAAGAAAAAGACAAGACAATACAATGGTCAAAAGAAAAAGACAAGACAATACAATGGTCAAAAGAAAAAGACAGACAATACAATGGTCAAAAGAAAAAGACAAGACAATACAATAGTCAAAAGAAAAAGACAAGACAATACAATGGTCAAAAGAAAAAGACAAGACAATACAATGGTCAAAAGAAAAAGACAGACAATACAATGGTCAAAAGAAAAAGACAGACAATACAATGGTCAAAAGAAAAAGACAAGACAATACAATGGTCAAAAGAAAAAGACAGACAATACAATGGCCAAAAGAAAAAGACAAGACAATGCAATAGTCAAAAGAAAAAGACAGACAATACAATGGCCAAAAGAAAAAGACAAGACAATACAATGGCCAAAAGAAAAAGACAAGACAATACAATGGTCAAAAGAAAAAGACAGACAATACAATGGTCAAAAGAAAAAGACAAGACAATACAATGGTCAAAAGAAAAAGACAGACAATACAATGGCCAAAAGAAAAAGACAAGACAATACAATGGTCAAAAGAAAAAGACAAGACAATACAATGGTCAAAAGAAAAAGACAGACAATACAATGGTCAAAAGAAAAAGACAAGACAATACAATAGTCAAAAGAAAAAGACAGACAATACAATGGCCAAAAGAAAAAGACAAGACAATACAATGGCCAAAAGAAAAAGACAAGACAATACAATGGCCAAAAGAAAAAGACAAGACAATACAATGGTCAAAAGAAAAAGACAGACAATACAATGGTCAAAAGAAAAAGACAAGACAATACAATAGTCAAAAGAAAAAGACAGACAATACAATGGCCAAAAGAAAAAGACAAGACAATACAATGGCCAAAAGAAAAAGACAAGACAATACAATGGTCATAAAGAAAAAGACAGACAATACAATGGTCAAAAGAAAAAGACAAGACAATACAATGGTCAAAAGAAAAAGACAGACAATACAATGACCAAAAGAAAAAGACAAGACAATACAATGGTCAAAAGAAAAAGACAAGACAATACAATGGTCAAAAGAAAAAGACAGACAATACAATGGTCAAAAGAAAAAGACAAGACAATACAATGGTCAAAAGAAAAAGACAGACAATACAATGGCCAAAAGAAAAAGACAGACAATACAATGACCAAAAGAAAAAGGACAAAAAGACAGACAATACAATGGTCAAAAGAAAAAGACAGACAATACAATGGTCAAAAGAAAAAGACAAGACAATACAATGGTCAAAAGAAAAAGACAGACAATACAATGACCAAAAAAAAAAGGACAAAAAGACAAGACAATGCAATGGTCAAAAGAAAAAGACAGACAATACAATGGTCAAAAGAAAAAGACAGACAATACAATGGTCAAAAGAAAAAGACAGACAATGCAATGGTCAAAAGAAAAAGACAGACAATACAATGGTCAAAAGAAAAAGACAGACAATACAATGGTCAAAAGAAAAAGACAGACAATACAATGGTCAAAAGAAAAAGACAGACAATACAACAGCCAAAAGAAAAAGACAGACAATACAATGACCAAAAGAAAAAGACAGACAATACAATGGCCAAAAGAAAAAGACAGACAATATAATGACCAAAAGAAAAAGACAGACAATACAATGGCCAAAAGAAAAAGACAGACAATACAATGGTCAAAAGAAAAAGACAGACAATACAATGGCCAAAAGAAAAAGACAGACAATACAATGACCAAAAGAAAAAGACAGACAATACAATGACCAAAAGAAAAAGGACGAAAAGCGAAAAGACAGACAATACAATGGTCAAAAGAAAAAGACAGACAATACAATGGTCAAAAGAAAAAGACAGACAATACAATAGCCAAAAGAAAACGACAGACAATACAATGACCAAAAGAAAAATACAGACAATACAATGACCAAAATAAAAAGACAGACAATACAATGGCCAAAAGAAAAAGACAGACAATACAATGACCAAAAGAAAAAGACAGACAATACAATGACCAAAAGAAAAAGGACGAAAAGACAGACAATACAATGGCCAAAAGAAAAAGACAGACAATATAATGGCCAAAAGAAAAAGGGCAAATAGACAGACAATACAATGGTCAAAAGAATTAAAGACAGACAATACAATGGTCAAAAGAAAAAGACAGACAATACAATGGTCAAAAGAAAAAGGACAAATAGACAGACAATACAATGGTCAAAAGAAAAAGACAGACAATACAATGGTCAAAAGAAAAAGACAGACAATACAATGGTCAAAAGAAAAAGACAGACAATACAATGGTCAAAAGAAAAAGACAGACAATACAATGGTCAAAAGAAAAAGACAAGACAATACAATGGTCAAAAGAAAAAGGACAAATAGACAGACAATACAATGGTCAAAAGAAAAAGACAGACAATACAATGGTCAAAAGAAAAAGACAGACAATACAATGGTCAAAAGAAAAAGACAGACAATACAATGGTCAAAAGAAAAAGACAAGACAATACAATGGTCAAAAGAAAAAGACAGACAATACAATGGTCAAAAGAAAAAGACAGACAATACAATAGCCAAAAGAAAAAGACAGACAATACAATGACCAAAAGAAAAAGACAGACAATACAATGGCCAAAAGAAAAAGACAGACAATACAATGACCAAAAGAAAAAGACAGACAATACAATGGCCAAAAGAAAAAGACAGACAATACAATGGTCAAAAGAAAAAGACAGACAATACAATGGCCAAAAGAAAAAGACAGACAATACAATGACCAAAAGAAATAGACAGACAATACAATGACCAAAAGAAAAAGGACGAAAAGACAGACAATACAATGGTCAAAAGAAAAAGACAGACAATACAATGGTCAAAAGAAAAAGACAGACAATACAATAGCCAAAAGAAAACGACAGACAATACAATGACCAAAAGAAAAATACAGACAATACAATGACCAAAAGAAAAAGACAGACAATACAATGGCCAAAAGAAAAAGACAGACAATACAATGACCAAAAGAAAAAGACAGACAATACAATGACCAAAAGAAAAAGGACGAAAAGACAGACAATACAATGGCCAAAAGAAAAAGACAGACAATATAATGGTCAAAAGAAAAAGGGAAAATAGACAGACAATACAATGGTCAAAAGAATTAAAGACAGACAATACAATGGTCAAAAGAAAAAGACAGACAATACAATGGTCAAAAGAAAAAGGACAAATAGACAGACAATACAATGGTCAAAAGAATTAAAGACAGACAATACAATGGTCAAAAGAAAAAGACAGACAATACAATGGTCAAAAGAAAAAGACAGACAATACAATGGTCAAAAGAAAAAGACAAGACAATACAATGGTTAAAAGAAAAAGACAGACAATACAATGGTCAAAAGAAAAAGACAGACAATACAATGACCAAAAGAAATAGACAGACAATACAATGACCAAAAGAAAAAGGACGAAAAGACAGACAATACAATGGTCAAAAGAAAAAGACAGACAATACAATGGTCAAAAGAAAAAGACAGACAATACAATAGCCAAAAGAAAACGACAGACAATACAATGACCAAAAGAAAAATACAGACAATACAATGACCAAAAGAAAAAGACAGACAATACAATGGCCAAAAGAAAAAGACAGACAATACAATGACCAAAAGAAAAAGACAGACAATACAATGACCAAAAGAAAAAGGACGAAAAGACAGACAATACAATGGCCAAAAGAAAAAGACAGACAATATAATGGTCAAAAGAAAAAGGGAAAATAGACAGACAATACAATGGTCAAAAGAATTAAAGACAGACAATACAATGGTCAAAAGAAAAAGACAGACAATACAATGGTCAAAAGAAAAAGGACAAATAGACAGACAATACAATGGTCAAAAGAATTAAAGACAGACAATACAATGGTCAAAAGAAAAAGACAGACAATACAATGGTCAAAAGAAAAAGACAGACAATACAATGGTCAAAAGAAAAAGACAAGACAATACAATGGTCAAAAGAAAAAGACAGACAATACAATGGTCAAAAGAAAAAGACAGACAATACAATGGTCAAAAGAAAAAGACAAGACAATACAATGGCCAAAAGAAAAAGACAGACAATACAATGGTCAAAAGAAAAAGACAGACAATACAATGGCCAAAAGAAAAAGACAAGACAATACAATGGTCAAAAGAAAAAGACAAGACAATACAATGGTCAAAAGAAAAAGACAGACAATACAATGGTCAAAAGAAAAAGGACGAAAAGACAGACAATACAATGGTCAAAAGAAAAAGACAGACAATACAATGGTCAAAAGAAAAAGACAGACAATACAATAGCCAAAAGAAAACGACAGACAATACAATGACCAAAAGAAAAATACAGACAATACAATGACCAAAAGAAAAAGACAGACAATACAATGGCCAAAAGAAAAAGACAGACAATACAATGACCAAAAGAAAAAGACAGACAATACAATGACCAAAAGAAAAAGGACGAAAAGACAGACAATACAATGGCCAAAAGAAAAAGACAGACAATATAATGGTCAAAAGAAAAAGGGAAAATAGACAGACAATACAATGGTCAAAAGAATTAAAGACAGACAATACAATGGTCAAAAGAAAAAGACAGACAATACAATGGTCAAAAGAAAAAGGACAAATAGACAGACAATACAATGGTCAAAAGAATTAAAGACAGACAATACAATGGTCAAAAGAAAAAGACAGACAATACAATGGTCAAAAGAAAAAGACAAGACAATACAATGGTCAAAAGAAAAAGACAAGACAATACAATGGTCAAAAGAAAAAGACAGACAATACAATGGTCAAAAGAAAAAGACAGACAATACAATGGTCAAAAGAAAAAGACAAGACAATACAATGGCCAAAAGAAAAAGACAAGACAATACAATGGTCAAAAGAAAAAGACAAGACAATACAATGGTCAAAAGAAAAAGACAGACAATACAATGGTCAAAAGAAAAAGACAAGACAATACAATGGTCAAAAGAAAAAGACAGACAATATAATGACCAAAAGAAAAAGACAGACAATACAATGGCCAAAAGAAAATGACAGACAATACAATGGTCAAAAGAAAAAGACAGACAATACAATGGCCAAAAGAAAAAGACAGACAATACAATGACCAAAAGAAAAAGACAGACAATACAATGACCAAAAGAAAAAGACAGACAATACAATGGCCAAAAGAAAAAGACAGACAATACAATGACCAAAAGAAAAAGACAGACAATACAATGACCAAAAGAAAAAGGACAAATAGACAGACAATAAAATGGCCAAAAGAAAAAGGACGAAAAGACAGACAATACAATGGCCAAAAGAAAAAGACATACAATATAATGGCCAAAAGAAAAAGGGCAAATAGACAGACAATACAATGGTCAAAAGAATTAAAGACAGACAATACAATGGTCAAAAGAAAAAGACAGACAATACAATGGTCAAAAGAAAAAGGACAAATAGACAGACAATACAATGGTCAAAAGAATTAAAGACAGACAATACAATGTCAAAAGAAAAAGGACAAATAGACAGACAATACAATGGTCAAAAGAATTAAAGACAGACAATACAATGGTCAAAAGAAAAAGACAGACAATACAATGGTCAAAAGAAAAAGACAGACAATACAATGGTCAAAAGAAAAAGACAAGACAATACAATGGTCAAAAGAAAAAGACAGACAATACAATGGTCAAAAGAAAAAGACAGACAATACAATGGTCAAAAGAAAAAGACAAGACAATACAATGGTCAAAAGAAAAAGACAGACAATACAATGGTCAAAAGAAAAAGACAGACAATACAATGGTCAAAAGAAAAAGACAGACAATACAATGGTCAAAAGAAAAAGACAAGACAATACAATGGTCAAAAGAAAAAGACAGACAATACAATGGTCAAAAGAAAAAGACAGACAATACAATGGTCAAAAGAAAAAGACAGACAATACAATGGTCAAAAGAAAAAGACAAGACAATACAATGGTCAAAAGAAAAAGACAGACAATACAATGGCCAAAAGAAAAAGACAAGACAATACAATAGTCAAAAGAAAAAGACAGACAATACAATGGCCAAAAGAAAAAGACAAGACAATACAATGGCCAAAAGAAAAAGACAAGACAATACAATGGTCAAAAGAAAAAGACAGACAATACAATGGTCAAAAGAAAAAGACAAGACAATACAATGGTCAAAAGAAAAAGACAGACAATACAATGGCCAAAAGAAAAAGACAAGACAATACAATGGTCAAAAGAAAAAGACAAGACAATACAATGGTCAAAAGAAAAAGACAGACAATACAATGGTCAAAAGAAAAAGACAAGACAATACAATAGTCAAAAGAAAAAGACAGACAATACAATGGCCAAAAGAAAAAGACAAGACAATACAATGGCCAAAAGAAAAAGACAAGACAATACAATGGCCAAAAGAAAAAGACAAGACAATACAATGGTCAAAAGAAAAAGACAGACAATACAATGGTCAAAAGAAAAAGACAAGACAATACAATAGTCAAAAGAAAAAGACAGACAATACAATGGCCAAAAGAAAAAGACAAGACAATACAATGGTCAAAAGAAAAAGACAGACAATACAATGGTCAAAAGGAAAAGACAGACAATACAATGGTCAAAGGAAAAAGACAAGACAATACAATGACCAAAAGAAAAAGACAGACAATACAATGGTCAAAAGAAAAAGACAGACAATACAATGGCCAAAAGAAAAAGACAAGACAATACAATGGTTAAAGAAAAAGACAAGACAATACAATGGTCAAAAGAAAAAGACAGACAATACAATGGTCAAAAGAAAAAGACAAGACAATACAATAGTCAAAAGAAAAAGACAAGACAATACAATGGTCAAAAGAAAAAGACAAGACAATACAATGGTCAAAAGAAAAAGACAGACAATACAATGGTCAAAAGAAAAAGACAGACAATACAATGGTCAAAAGAAAAAGACAAGACAATACAATGGTCAAAAGAAAAAGACAGACAATACAATGGCCAAAAGAAAAAGACAAGACAATGCAATAGTCAAAAGAAAAAGACAGACAATACAATGGCCAAAAGAAAAAGACAAGACAATACAATGGCCAAAAGAAAAAGACAAGACAATACAATGGTCAAAAGAAAAAGACAGACAATACAATGGTCAAAAGAAAAAGACAAGACAATACAATGGTCAAAAGAAAAAGACAGACAATACAATGGCCAAAAGAAAAAGACAAGACAATACAATGGTCAAAAGAAAAAGACAAGACAATACAATGGTCAAAAGAAAAAGACAGACAATACAATGGTCAAAAGAAAAAGACAAGACAATACAATAGTCAAAAGAAAAAGACAGACAATACAATGGCCAAAAGAAAAAGACAAGACAATACAATGGCCAAAAGAAAAAGACAAGACAATACAATGGCCAAAAGAAAAAGACAAGACAATACAATGGTCAAAAGAAAAAGACAGACAATACAATGGTCAAAAGAAAAAGACAAGACAATACAATAGTCAAAAGAAAAAGACAGACAATACAATGGCCAAAAGAAAAAGACAAGACAATACAATGGCCAAAAGAAAAAGACAAGACAATACAATGGTCATAAAGAAAAAGACAGACAATACAATGGTCAAAAGAAAAAGACAAGACAATACAATGGTCAAAAGAAAAAGACAGACAATACAATGACCAAAAGAAAAAGACAAGACAATACAATGGTCAAAAGAAAAAGACAAGACAATACAATGGTCAAAAGAAAAAGACAGACAATACAATGGTCAAAAGAAAAAGACAAGACAATACAATGGTCAAAAGAAAAAGACAGACAATACAATGGCCAAAAGAAAAAGACAGACAATACAATGACCAAAAGAAAAAGGACAAAAAGACAGACAATACAATGGTCAAAAGAAAAAGACAGACAATACAATGGTCAAAAGAAAAAGACAAGACAATACAATGGTCAAAAGAAAAAGACAGACAATACAATGACCAAAAAAAAAAGGACAAAAAGACAAGACAATGCAATGGTCAAAAGAAAAAGACAGACAATACAATGGTCAAAAGAAAAAGACAGACAATACAATGGTCAAAAGAAAAAGACAGACAATGCAATGGTCAAAAGAAAAAGACAGACAATACAATGGTCAAAAGAAAAAGACAGACAATACAATGGTCAAAAGAAAAAGACAGACAATACAATGGTCAAAAGAAAAAGACAGACAATACAACAGCCAAAAGAAAAAGACAGACAATACAATGACCAAAAGAAAAAGACAGACAATACAATGGCCAAAAGAAAAAGACAGACAATATAATGACCAAAAGAAAAAGACAGACAATACAATGGCCAAAAGAAAAAGACAGACAATACAATGGTCAAAAGAAAAAGACAGACAATACAATGGCCAAAAGAAAAAGACAGACAATACAATGACCAAAAGAAAAAGACAGACAATACAATGACCAAAAGAAAAAGGACGAAAAGCGAAAAGACAGACAATACAATGGTCAAAAGAAAAAGACAGACAATACAATGGTCAAAAGAAAAAGACAGACAATACAATAGCCAAAAGAAAACGACAGACAATACAATGACCAAAAGAAAAATACAGACAATACAATGACCAAAATAAAAAGACAGACAATACAATGGCCAAAAGAAAAAGACAGACAATACAATGACCAAAAGAAAAAGACAGACAATACAATGACCAAAAGAAAAAGGACAAATAGACAGACAATAAAATGGCCAAAAGAAAAAGGACGAAAAGACAGACAATACAATGGCCAAAAGAAAAAGACAGACAATATAATGGCCAAAAGAAAAAGGGCAAATAGACAGACAATACAATGGTCAAAAGAATTAAAGACAGACAATACAATGGTCAAAAGAAAAAGACAGACAATACAATGGTCAAAAGAAAAAGGACAAATAGACAGACAATACAATGGTCAAAAGAAAAAGACAGACAATACAATGGTCAAAAGAAAAAGACAGACAATACAATGGTCAAAAGAAAAAGACAGACAATACAATGGTCAAAAGAAAAAGACAAGACAATACAATGGTCAAAAGAAAAAGGACAAATAGACAGACAATACAATGGTCAAAAGAAAAAGACAGACAATACAATGGTCAAAAGAAAAAGACAGACAATACAATGGTCAAAAGAAAAAGACAGACAATACAATGGTCAAAAGAAAAAGACAAGACAATACAATGGTCAAAAGAAAAAGACAGACAATACAATGGTCAAAAGAAAAAGACAGACAATACAATAGCCAAAAGAAAAAGACAGACAATACAATGACCAAAAGAAAAAGACAGACAATACAATGGCCAAAAGAAAAAGACAGACAATACAATGACCAAAAGAAAAAGACAGACAATACAATGGCCAAAAGAAAAAGACAGACAATACAATGGTCAAAAGAAAAAGACAGACAATACAATGGCCAAAAGAAAAAGACAGACAATACAATGACCAAAAGAAATAGACAGACAATACAATGACCAAAAGAAAAAGGACGAAAAGACAGACAATACAATGGTCAAAAGAAAAAGACAGACAATACAATGGTCAAAAGAAAAAGACAGACAATACAATAGCCAAAAGAAAACGACAGACAATACAATGACCAAAAGAAAAATACAGACAATACAATGACCAAAAGAAAAAGACAGACAATACAATGGCCAAAAGAAAAAGACAGACAATACAATGACCAAAAGAAAAAGACAGACAATACAATGACCAAAAGAAAAAGGACGAAAAGACAGACAATACAATGGCCAAAAGAAAAAGACAGACAATATAATGGTCAAAAGAAAAAGGGAAAATAGACAGACAATACAATGGTCAAAAGAATTAAAGACAGACAATACAATGGTCAAAAGAAAAAGACAGACAATACAATGGTCAAAAGAAAAAGGACAAATAGACAGACAATACAATGGTCAAAAGAATTAAAGACAGACAATACAATGGTCAAAAGAAAAAGACAGACAATACAATGGTCAAAAGAAAAAGACAGACAATACAATGGTCAAAAGAAAAAGACAAGACAATACAATGGTTAAAAGAAAAAGACAGACAATACAATGGTCAAAAGAAAAAGACAGACAATACAATGACCAAAAGAAATAGACAGACAATACAATGACCAAAAGAAAAAGGACGAAAAGACAGACAATACAATGGTCAAAAGAAAAAGACAGACAATACAATGGTCAAAAGAAAAAGACAGACAATACAATAGCCAAAAGAAAACGACAGACAATACAATGACCAAAAGAAAAATACAGACAATACAATGACCAAAAGAAAAAGACAGACAATACAATGGCCAAAAGAAAAAGACAGACAATACAATGACCAAAAGAAAAAGACAGACAATACAATGACCAAAAGAAAAAGGACGAAAAGACAGACAATACAATGGCCAAAAGAAAAAGACAGACAATATAATGGTCAAAAGAAAAAGGGAAAATAGACAGACAATACAATGGTCAAAAGAATTAAAGACAGACAATACAATGGTCAAAAGAAAAAGACAGACAATACAATGGTCAAAAGAAAAAGGACAAATAGACAGACAATACAATGGTCAAAAGAATTAAAGACAGACAATACAATGGTCAAAAGAAAAAGACAGACAATACAATGGTCAAAAGAAAAAGACAGACAATACAATGGTCAAAAGAAAAAGACAAGACAATACAATGGTCAAAAGAAAAAGACAGACAATACAATGGTCAAAAGAAAAAGACAGACAATACAATGGTCAAAAGAAAAAGACAAGACAATACAATGGCCAAAAGAAAAAGACAGACAATACAATGGTCAAAAGAAAAAGACAGACAATACAATGGCCAAAAGAAAAAGACAAGACAATACAATGGTCAAAAGAAAAAGACAAGACAATACAATGGTCAAAAGAAAAAGACAGACAATACAATGGTCAAAAGAAAAAGGACGAAAAGACAGACAATACAATGGTCAAAAGAAAAAGACAGACAATACAATGGTCAAAAGAAAAAGACAGACAATACAATAGCCAAAAGAAAACGACAGACAATACAATGACCAAAAGAAAAATACAGACAATACAATGACCAAAAGAAAAAGACAGACAATACAATGGCCAAAAGAAAAAGACAGACAATACAATGACCAAAAGAAAAAGACAGACAATACAATGACCAAAAGAAAAAGGACGAAAAGACAGACAATACAATGGCCAAAAGAAAAAGACAGACAATATAATGGTCAAAAGAAAAAGGGAAAATAGACAGACAATACAATGGTCAAAAGAATTAAAGACAGACAATACAATGGTCAAAAGAAAAAGACAGACAATACAATGGTCAAAAGAAAAAGGACAAATAGACAGACAATACAATGGTCAAAAGAATTAAAGACAGACAATACAATGGTCAAAAGAAAAAGACAGACAATACAATGGTCAAAAGAAAAAGACAGACAATACAATGGTCAAAAGAAAAAGACAAGACAATACAATGGTCAAAAGAAAAAGACAGACAATACAATGGTCAAAAGAAAAAGACAGACAATACAATGGTCAAAAGAAAAAGACAAGACAATACAATGGCCAAAAGAAAAAGACAGACAATACAATGGTCAAAAGAAAAAGACAGACAATACAATGGCCAAAAGAAAAAGACAAGACAATACAATGGTCAAAAGAAAAAGACAAGACAATACAATGGTCAAAAGAAAAAGACAGACAATACAATGGTCAAAAGAAAAAGACAAGACAATACAATGGTCAAAAGAAAAAGACAGACAATATAATGACCAAAAGAAAAAGACAGACAATACAATGGCCAAAAGAAAATGACAGACAATACAATGGTCAAAAGAAAAAGACAGACAATACAATGGCCAAAAGAAAAAGACAGACAATACAATGACCAAAAGAAAAAGACAGACAATACAATGACCAAAAGAAAAAGACAGACAATACAATGGCCAAAAGAAAAAGACAGACAATACAATGACCAAAAGAAAAAGACAGACAATACAATGACCAAAAGAAAAAGGACAAATAGACAGACAATAAAATGGCCAAAAGAAAAAGGACGAAAAGACAGACAATACAATGGCCAAAAGAAAAAGACATACAATATAATGGCCAAAAGAAAAAGGGCAAATAGACAGACAATACAATGGTCAAAAGAATTAAAGACAGACAATACAATGGTCAAAAGAAAAAGACAGACAATACAATGGTCAAAAGAAAAAGGACAAATAGACAGACAATACAATGGTCAAAAGAATTAAAGACAGACAATACAATGTCAAAAGAAAAAGGACAAATAGACAGACAATACAATGGTCAAAAGAATTAAAGACAGACAATACAATGGTCAAAAGAAAAAGACAGACAATACAATGGTCAAAAGAAAAAGACAGACAATACAATGGTCAAAAGAAAAAGACAAGACAATACAATGGTCAAAAGAAAAGGACAGACAATACAATGGTCAAAAGAAAAAGACAGACAATACAATGGTCAAAAGAAAAAGACAAGACAATACAATGGTCAAAAGAAAAAGACAGACAATACAATGGTCAAAAGAAAAAGACAGACAATACAATGGTCAAAAGAAAAAGACAGACAATACAATGGTCAAAAGAAAAAGACAAGACAATACAATGGTCAAAAGAAAAAGACAGACAATACAATGGTCAAAAGAAAAAGACAGACAATACAATGGTCAAAAGAAAAAGACAGACAATACAATGGTCAAAAGAAAAAGACAAGACAATACAATGGTCAAAAGAAAAAGACAGACAATACAATGGCCAAAAGAAAAAGACAAGACAATACAATAGTCAAAAGAAAAAGACAGACAATACAATGGCCAAAAGAAAAAGACAAGACAATACAATGGCCAAAAGAAAAAGACAAGACAATACAATGGTCAAAAGAAAAAGACAGACAATACAATGGTCAAAAGAAAAAGACAAGACAATACAATGGTCAAAAGAAAAAGACAGACAATACAATGGCCAAAAGAAAAAGACAAGACAATACAATGGTCAAAAGAAAAAGACAAGACAATACAATGGTCAAAAGAAAAAGACAGACAATACAATGGTCAAAAGAAAAAGACAAGACAATACAATAGTCAAAAGAAAAAGACAGACAATACAATGGCCAAAAGAAAAAGACAAGACAATACAATGGCCAAAAGAAAAAGACAAGACAATACAATGGCCAAAAGAAAAAGACAAGACAATACAATGGTCAAAAGAAAAAGACAGACAATACAATGGTCAAAAGAAAAAGACAAGACAATACAATAGTCAAAAGAAAAAGACAGACAATACAATGGCCAAAAGAAAAAGACAAGACAATACAATGGCCAAAAGAAAAAGACAAGACAATACAATGGTCATAAAGAAAAAGACAGACAATACAATGGTCAAAAGAAAAAGACAAGACAATACAATGGTCAAAAGAAAAAGACAGACAATACAATGACCAAAAGAAAAAGACAAGACAATACAATGGTCAAAAGAAAAAGACAAGACAATACAATGGTCAAAAGAAAAAGACAGACAATACAATGGTCAAAAGAAAAAGACAAGACAATACAATGGTCAAAAGAAAAAGACAGACAATACAATGGCCAAAAGAAAAAGACAGACAATACAATGACCAAAAGAAAAAGGACAAAAAGACAGACAATACAATGGTCAAAAGAAAAAGACAGACAATACAATGGTCAAAAGAAAAAGACAGACAATACAATAGCCAAAAGAAAACGACAGACAATACAATGACCAAAAGAAAAATACAGACAATACAATGACCAAAAGAAAAAGACAGACAATACAATGGCCAAAAGAAAAAGACAGACAATACAATGGCCAAAAGAAAAAGACAGACAATATAATGGTCAAAAGAAAAAGGGAAAATAGACAGACAATACAATGGTCAAAAGAATTAAAGACAGACAATACAATGGTCAAAAGAAAAAGACAGACAATACAATGGTCAAAAGAAAAAGGACAAATAGACAGACAATACAATGGTCAAAAGAATTAAAGACAGACAATACAATGGTCAAAAGAAAAAGACAGACAATACAATGGTCAAAAGAAAAAGACAGACAATACAATGGTCAAAAGAAAAAGACAAGACAATACAATGGTCAAAAGAAAAAGACAGACAATACAATGGTCAAAAGAAAAAGACAGACAATACAATGGTCAAAAGAAAAAGACAGACAATACAATGGCCAAAAGAAAAAGACAAGACAATACAATGGTCAAAAGAAAAAGACAAGACAATACAATGGTCAAAAGAAAAAGACAGACAATACAATGGTCAAAAGAAAAAGACAAGACAATACAATGGTCAAAAGAAAAAGACAGACAATATAATGACCAAAAGAAAAAGACAGACAATACAATGGCCAAAAGAAAATGACAGACAATACAATGGTCAAAAGAAAAAGACAGACAATACAATGACCAAAAGAAAAAGACAGACAATACAATGACCAAAAGAAAAAGACAGACAATACAATGGTCAAAAGAAAAAGGACAAATAGACAGACAATACAATGGTCAAAAGAAAAAGACAAGAAAATACAATGGTCAAAAGAAAAAGACAGACAATACAATGGTCAAAAGAAAAAGACAGACAATACAATGGTCAAAAGAAAAAGACAAGACAATACAATGGTCAAAAGAAAAAGACAGACAATACAATGGTCAAAAGAAAAAGACAAGACAATACAATGGTCAAAAGAAAAAGACAGACAATACAATGGCCAAAAGAAAAAGACAGACAATACAATGGCCAAAGGAAAAAGACAGACAATATAATGGTCAAAAGAAAAAGGGAAAATAGACAGACAATACAATGGTCAAAAGAATTAAAGACAGACAATACAATGGTCAAAAGAAAAAGACAGACAATACAATGGTCAAAAGAAAAAGGACAAATAGACAGACAATACAATGGTCAAAAGAATTAAAGACAGACAATACAATGGTCAAAAGAAAAAGACAGACAATACAATGGTCAAAAGAAAAAGACAGACAATACAATGGTCAAAAGAAAAAGACAAGACAATACAATGGTCAAAAGAAAAAGACAGACAATACAATGGTCAAAAGAAAAAGACAGACAATACAATGGTCAAAAGAAAAAGACAAGACAATACAATGGCCAAAAGAAAAAGACAGACAATACAATGGTCAAAAGAAAAAGACAGACAATACAATGGCCAAAAGAAAAAGACAAGACAATACAATGGTCAAAAGAAAAAGACAAGACAATACAATGGTCAAAAGAAAAAGACAGACAATACAATGGTCAAAAGAAAAAGACAAGACAATACAATGGTCAAAAGAAAAAGACAGACAATATAATGACCAAAAGAAAAAGACAGACAATACAATGGCCAAAAGAAAATGACAGACAATACAATGGTCAAAAGAAAAAGACAGACAATACAATGGCCAAAAGAAAAAGACAGACAATACAATGACCAAAAGAAAAAGACAGACAATACAATGACCAAAAGAAAAAGACAGACAATACAATGGTCAAAAGAAAAAGGACAAATAGACAGACAATACAATGGTCAAAAGAAAAAGACAGACAATACAATGGTCAAAAGAAAAAGACAGACAATACAATGGTCAAAAGAAAAAGACAGACAATACAATGGTCAAAAGAAAAAGACAAGACAATACAATGGTCAAAAGAAAAAGGACAAATAGACAGACAATACAATGGTCAAAAGAAAAAGACAGACAATACAATGGTCAAAAGAAAAAGACAGACAATACAATGGTCAAAAGAAAAAGACAGACAATACAATGGTCAAAAGAAAAAGACAAGACAATACAATGGTCAAAAGAAAAAGACAGACAATACAATGGTCAAAAGAAAAAGACAGACAATACAATAGCCAAAAGAAAAAGACAGACAATACAATGACCAAAAGAAAAAGACAGACAATACAATGGCCAAAAGAAAAAGACAGACAATACAATGACCAAAAGAAAAAGACAGACAATACAATGGCCAAAAGAAAAAGACAGACAATACAATGGTCAAAAGAAAAAGACAGACAATACAATGGCCAAAAGAAAAAGACAGACAATACAATGACCAAAAGAAATAGACAGACAATACAATGACCAAAAGAAAAAGGACGAAAAGACAGACAATACAATGGTCAAAAGAAAAAGACAGACAATACAATGGTCAAAAGAAAAAGACAGACAATACAATGGCCAAAAGAAAACGACAGACAATACAATGACCAAAAGAAAAATACAGACAATACAATGACCAAAAGAAAAAGACAGATAATACAATGGCCAAAAGAAAAAGACAGACAATACAATGACCAAAAGAAAAAGACAGACAATACAATGACCAAAAGAAAAAGGACGAAAAGACAGACAATACAATGGCCAAAAGAAAAAGACAGACAATATAATGGTCAAAAGAAAAAGGGAAAATAGACAGACAATACAATGGTCAAAAGAATTAAAGACAGACAATACAATGGTCAAAAGAAAAAGACAGACAATACAATGGTCAAAAGAAAAAGGACAAATAGACAGACAATACAATGGTCAAAAGAATTAAAGACAGACAATACAATGGTCAAAAGAAAAAGACAGACAATACAATGGTCAAAAGAAAAAGACAGACAATACAATGGTCAAAAGAAAAAGACAAGACAATACAATGGTTAAAAGAAAAAGACAGACAATACAATGGTCAAAAGAAAAAGACAGACAATACAATGACCAAAAGAAATAGACAGACAATACAATGACCAAAAGAAAAAGGACGAAAAGACAGACAATACAATGGTCAAAAGAAAAAGACAGACAATACAATGGTCAAAAGAAAAAGACAGACAATACAATAGCCAAAAGAAAACGACAGACAATACAATGACCAAAAGAAAAATACAGACAATACAATGACCAAAAGAAAAAGACAGACAATACAATGGCCAAAAGAAAAAGACAGACAATACAATGACCAAAAGAAAAAGACAGACAATACAATGACCAAAAGAAAAAGGACGAAAAGACAGACAATACAATGGCCAAAAGAAAAAGACAGACAATATAATGGTCAAAAGAAAAAGGGAAAATAGACAGACAATACAATGGTCAAAAGAATTAAAGACAGACAATACAATGGTCAAAAGAAAAAGACAGACAATACAATGGTCAAAAGAAAAAGGACAAATAGACAGACAATACAATGGTCAAAAGAATTAAAGACAGACAATACAATGGTCAAAAGAAAAAGACAGACAATACAATGGTCAAAAGAAAAAGACAGACAATACAATGGTCAAAAGAAAAAGACAAGACAATACAATGGTCAAAAGAAAAAGACAGACAATACAATGGTCAAAAGAAAAAGACAGACAATACAATGGTCAAAAGAAAAAGACAAGACAATACAATGGCCAAAAGAAAAAGACAGACAATACAATGGTCAAAAGAAAAAGACAGACAATACAATGGCCAAAAGAAAAAGACAAGACAATACAATGGTCAAAAGAAAAAGACAAGACAATACAATGGTCAAAAGAAAAAGACAGACAATACAATGGTCAAAAGAAAAAGACAAGACAATACAATGGTCAAAAGAAAAAGACAGACAATATAATGACCAAAAGAAAAAGACAGACAATACAATGGCCAAAAGAAAATGACAGACAATACAATGGTCAAAAGAAAAAGACAGACAATACAATGGCCAAAAGAAAAAGACAGACAATACAATGACCAAAAGAAAAAGACAGACAATACAATGACCAAAAGAAAAAGACAGACAATACAATGGCCAAAAGAAAAAGACAGACAATACAATGACCAAAAGAAAAAGACAGACAATACAATGACCAAAAGAAAAAGGACAAATAGACAGACAATAAAATGGCCAAAAGAAAAAGGACGAAAAGACAGACAATACAATGGCCAAAAGAAAAAGACATACAATATAATGGCCAAAAGAAAAAGGGCAAATAGACAGACAATACAATGGTCAAAAGAATTAAAGACAGACAATACAATGGTCAAAAGAAAAAGACAGACAATACAATGGTCAAAAGAAAAAGGGCAAATAGACAGACAATACAATGGTCAAAAGAATTAAAGACAGACAATACAATGGCCAAAAGAAAAAGACAAGACAATACAATGGTCAAAAGAATTAAAGACAGACAATACAATGTCAAAAGAAAAAGGACAAATAGACAGACAATACAATGGTCAAAAGAATTAAAGACAGACAATACAATGGTCAAAAGAAAAAGACAGACAATACAATGGTCAAAAGAAAAAGACAGACAATACAATGGTCAAAAGAAAAAGACAAGACAATACAATGGTCAAAAGAAAAAGACAGACAATACAATGGTCAAAAGAAAAAGACAGACAATACAATGGTCAAAAGAAAAAGACAAGACAATACAATGGTCAAAAGAAAAAGACAGACAATACACTGGTCAAAAGAAAAAGACAGACAATACAATGGTCAAAAGAAAAAGACAGACAATACAATGGTCAAAAGAAAAAGACAAGACAATACAATGGTCAAAAGAAAAAGACAGACAATACGATGGTCAAAAGAAAAAGACAGACAATACAATGGTCAAAAGAAAAAGACAGACAATACAATGGTCAAAAGAAAAAGACAAGACAATACAATGGTCAAAAGAAAAAGACAGACAATACAATGGCCAAAAGAAAAAGACAAGACAATACAATGGTCAAAAGAAAAAGACAGACAATACAATGGCCAAAAGAAAAAGACAAGACAATACAATGGCCAAAAGAAAAAGACAAGACAATACAATGGTCAAAAGAAAAAGACAGACAATACAATGGTCAAAAGAAAAAGACAAAACAATACAATGGTCAAAAGAAAAAGACAGACAATACAATGGCCAAAAGAAAAAGACAAGACAATACAATGGTCAAAAGAAAAAGACAAGACAATACAATGGTCAAAAGAAAAAGACAGACAATACAATGGTCAAAAGAAAAAGACAAGACAATACAATAGTCAAAAGAAAAAGACAGACAATACAATGGCCAAAAGAAAAAGACAAGACAATACAATGGCCAAAAGAAAAAGACAAGACAATACAATGGCCAAAAGAAAAAGACAAGACAATACAATGGTCAAAAGAAAAAGACAGACAATACAATGGTCAAAAGA
Source organism: Bathymodiolus brooksi (assembly GCA_963680875.1). NCBI lineage: Eukaryota > Metazoa > Mollusca > Bivalvia > Mytilida > Modiolidae > Bathymodiolus > Bathymodiolus brooksi. The sequence goes on along the minus strand of OY804590.1, from coordinate 60,195,893 downwards.
AAAAGACAAGACAATACAATAGTCAAAAGAAAAAGACAGACAATACAATGGCCAAAAGAAAAAGACAAGACAATACAATGGCCAAAAGAAAAAGACAAGACAATACAATGGTCATAAAGAAAAAGACAGACAATACAATGGTCAAAAGAAAAAGACAAGACAATACAATGGTCAAAAGAAAAAGACAGACAATACAATGACCAAAAGAAAAAGACAAGACAATACAATGGTCAAAAGAAAAAGACAAGACAATACAATGGTCAAAAGAAAAAGACAGACAATACAATGGTCAAAAGAAAAAGACAGACAATACAATGGTCAAAAGAAAAAGACAGACAATACAATGGTCAAAAGAAAAAGACAGACAATACAATGGTCAAAAGAAAAAGACAAGACAATACAATGGTCAAAAGAAAAAGACAGACAATACAATGGCCAAAAGAAAAAGACAGACAATACAATGACCAAAAGAAAAAGGACAAAAAGACAGACAATACAATGGTCAAAAGAAAAAGACAGACAATACAATGACCAAAAGAAAAAGACAAGACAATACAATGGTCAAAAGAAAAAGACAAGACAATACAATGGTCAAAAGAAAAAGACAGACAATACAATGGTCAAAAGAAAAAGACAGACAATACAACAGCCAAAAGAAAAAGACAGACAATACAATGGTCAAAAGAAAAAGACAGACAATACAATGGTCAAAAGAAAAAGACAGACAATACAATGGTCAAAAGAAAAAGACAAGACAATACAATGGTCAAAAGAAAAAGACAGACAATACAATGGCCAAAAGAAAAAGACAGACAATACAATGGTCAAAAGAAAAAGACAGACAATACAATGACCAAAAGAAAAAGACAGACAATACAATGGTCAAAAGAAAAAGACAGACAATACAATGGCCAAAAGAAAAAGACAGACAATACAATGACCAAAAGAAAAAGGACAAAAAGACAGACAATACAATGGTCAAAAGAAAAAGACAGACAATACAATGGTCAAAAGAAAAAGACAAGACAATACAATGGTCAAAAGAAAAAGACAGACAATACAATGACCAAAAAAAAAAGGACAAAAAGACAAGACAATACAATGGTCAAAAGAAAAAGACAGACAATACAATGGTCAAAAGAAAAAGACAGACAATACAATGGTCAAAAGAAAAAGACAGACAATACAATGGTCAAAAGAAAAAGACAGACAATACAATGGTCAAAAGAAAAAGACAGACAATACAATGGTCAAAAGAAAAAGGACAAATAGACAGACAATACAATGGTCAAAAGAATTAAAGACAGACAATACAATGGTCAAAAGAAAAAGACAGACAATACAATGGTCAAAAGAAAAAGACAGACAATACAATGGTCAAAAGAAAAAGACAAGACAATACAATGGTCAAAAGAAAAAGACAGACAATACAATGGTCAAAAGAAAAAGACAGACAATACAATAGCCAAAAGAAAACGACAGACAATACAATGACCAAAAGAAAAATACAGACAATACAATGACCAAAATAAAAAGACAGACAATACAATGGCCAAAAGAAAAAGACAGACAATACAATGACCAAAAGAAAAAGACAGACAATACAACAGCCAAAAGAAAAAGACAGACAATACAATGGCCAAAAGAAAAAGACAAGACAATACAATGGTCAAAAGAAAAAGACAGACAATACAATGGTCAAAAGAAAAAGACAAGACAATACAATGGTCAAAAGAAAAAGACAGACAATACAATGGTCAAAAGAAAAAGACAGACAATACAATGGTCAAAAGAAAAAGACAGACAATACAATGGTCAAAAGAAAAAGACAAGACAATACAATGGTCAAAAGAAAAAGACAGACAATACAATGGTCAAAAGAAAAAGACAGACAATACAATGGTCAAAAGAAAAAGACAGACAATACAATGGTCAAAAGAAAAAGACAGACAATACAATGGTCAAAAGAAAAAGACAAGACAATACAATGGTCAAAAGAAAAAGACAGACAATACAATGGCCAAAAGAAAAAGACAGACAATACAATGACCAAAAGAAAAAGGACAAAAAGACAGACAATACAATGGTCAAAAGAAAAAGACAGACAATACAATGACCAAAAGAAAAAGACAAGACAATACAATGGTCAAAAGAAAAAGACAAGACAATACAATGGTCAAAAGAAAAAGACAGACAATACAATGGTCAAAAGAAAAAGACAAGACAATACAATGGTCAAAAGAAAAAGACAGACAATACAATGGCCAAAAGAAAAAGACAGACAATACAATGACCAAAAGAAAAAGGACAAAAAGACAGACAATACAATGGTCAAAAGAAAAAGACAGACAATACAATGGTCAAAAGAAAAAGACAAGACAATACAATGGTCAAAAGAAAAAGACAGACAATACAATGACCAAAAAAAAAAGGACAAAAAGACAAGACAATACAATGGTCAAAAGAAAAAGACAGACAATACAATGGTCAAAAGAAAAAGACAGACAATACAATGGTCAAAAGAAAAAGACAGACAATACAATGGTCAAAAGAAAAAGACAGACAATACAATGGTCAAAAGAAAAAGACAGACAATACAATGGTCAAAAGAAAAAGACAGACAATACAATGGTCAAAAGAAAAAGACAGACAATACAACAGCCAAAAGAAAAAGACAGACAATACAATGACCAAAAGAAAAAGACAGACAATACAATGGCCAAAAGAAAAAGACAGACAATATAATGACCAAAAGAAAAAGACAGACAATACAATGGCCAAAAGAAAAAGACAGACAATACAATGGTCAAAAGAAAAAGACAGACAATACAATGGCCAAAAGAAAAAGACAGACAATACAATGACCAAAAGAAAAAGACAGACAATACAATGACCAAAAGAAAAAGGACGAAAAGCGAAAAGACAGACAATACAATGGTCAAAAGAAAAAGACAGACAATACAATGGTCAAAAGAAAAAGACAGACAATACAATAGCCAAAAGAAAACGACAGACAATACAATGACCAAAAGAAAAATACAGACAATACAATGACCAAAATAAAAAGACAGACAATACAATGGCCAAAAGAAAAAGACAGACAATACAATGACCAAAAGAAAAAGACAGACAATACAACAGCCAAAAGAAAAAGACAGACAATACAATGGCCAAAAGAAAAAGACAAGACAATACAATGGTCAAAAGAAAAAGACAGACAATACAATGGTCAAAAGAAAAAGACAGACAATACAATGGTCAAAAGAAAAAGACAAGACAATACAATGGTCAAAAGAAAAAGACAGACAATACAATGGTCAAAAGAAAAAGACAGACAATACAATGGTCAAAAGAAAAAGACAGACAATACAATGGTCAAAAGAAAAAGACAAGACAATACAATGGTCAAAAGAAAAAGACAGACAATACAATGGTCAAAAGAAAAAGACAGACAATACAATGGTCAAAAGAAAAAGACAGACAATACAATGGTCAAAAGAAAAAGACAGACAATACAATGGTCAAAAGAAAAAGACAAGACAATACAATGGTCAAAAGAAAAAGACAGACAATACAATGGCCAAAAGAAAAAGACAGACAATACAATGACCAAAAGAAAAAGGACAAAAAGACAGACAATACAATGGTCAAAAGAAAAAGACAGACAATACAATGACCAAAAGAAAAAGACAAGACAATACAATGGTCAAAAGAAAAAGACAGACAATACAATGGTCAAAAGAAAAAGACAAGACAATACAATGGTCAAAAGAAAAAGACAGACAATACAATGGCCAAAAGAAAAAGACAGACAATACAATGACCAAAAGAAAAAGGACAAAAAGACAGACAATACAATGGTCAAAAGAAAAAGACAGACAATACAATGGTCAAAAGAAAAAGACAAGACAATACAATGGTCAAAAGAAAAAGACAGACAATACAATGACCAAAAAAAAAGGACAAAAAGACAAGACAATACAATGGTCAAAAGAAAAAGGCAGACAATACAATGGTCAAAAGAAAAAGACAGACAATACAATGGTCAAAAGAAAAAGACAGACAATACAATGGTCAAAAGAAAAAGACAGACAATACAATGGTCAAAAGAAAAAGACAGACAATACAATGGTCAAAAGAAAAAGACAGACAATACAATGGTCAAAAGAAAAAGACAGACAATACAATGGTCAAAAGAAAAAGACAGACAATACAATGGTCAAAAGAAAAAGACAGACAATACAATGGTCAAAAGAAAAAGACAGACAATACAATGGTCAAAAGAAAAAGACAGACAATACAACAGCCAAAAGAAAAAGACAGACAATACAATGACCAAAAGAAAAAGACAGACAATACAATGGCCAAAAGAAAAAGACAGACAATACAATGACCAAAAGAAAAAGACAGACAATACAATGGCCAAAAGAAAAAGACAGACAATATAATGACCAAAAGAAAAAGACAGACAATACAATGGCCAAAAGAAAAAGACAGACAATACAATGGTCAAAAGAAAAAGACAGACAATACAATGGCCAAAAGAAAAAGACAGACAATACAATGACCAAAAGAAAAAGACAGACAATACAATGACCAAAAGAAAAAGGACGAAAAGCGAAAAGACAGACAATACAATGGTCAAAAGAAAAAGACAGACAATACAATGGTCAAAAGAAAAAGACAGACAATACAATAGCCAAAAGAAAACGACAGACAATACAATGACCAAAAGAAAAATACAGACAATACAATGACCAAAATAAAAAGACAGACAATACAATGGCCAAAAGAAAAAGACAGACAATACAATGACCAAAAGAAAAAGACAGACAATACAACAGCCAAAAGAAAAAGACAGACAATACAATGGCCAAAAGAAAAAGACAAGACAATACAATGGTCAAAAGAAAAAGACAGACAATACAATGGTCAAAAGAAAAAGACAGACAATACAATGGTCAAAAGAAAAAGACAAGACAATACAATGGTCAAAAGAAAAAGACAGACAATACAATGGTCAAAAGAAAAAGACAGACAATACAATGGTCAAAAGAAAAAGACAGACAATACAATGGTCAAAAGAAAAAGACAGACAATACAATGGTCAAAAGAAAAAGACAGACAATACAATGGTCAAAAGAAAAAGACAGACAATACAACAGCCAAAAGAAAAAGACAGACAATACAATGACCAAAAGAAAAAGACAGACAATACAATGGCCAAAAGAAAAAGACAGACAATACAATGACCAAAAGAAAAAGACAGACAATACAATGGCCAAAAGAAAAAGACAGACAATATAATGACCAAAAGAAAAAGACAGACAATACAATGGCCAAAAGAAAAAGACAGACAATACAATGGTCAAAAGAAAAAGACAGACAATACAATGGCCAAAAGAAAAAGACAGACAATACAATGACCAAAAGAAAAAGACAGACAATACAATGGTCAAAAGAAAAAGACAGACAATACAATGGTCAAAAGAAAAAGACAGACAATACAATGGTCAAAAGAAAAAGACAAGACAATACAATGGTCAAAAGAAAAAGACAGACAATACAATGGCCAAAAGAAAAAGACAGACAATACAATGACCAAAAGAAAAAGGACAAAAAGACAGACAATGCAATGGTCAAAAGAAAAAGACAGACAATACAATGACCAAAAGAAAAAGACAAGACAATACAATGGTCAAAAGAAAAAGACAAGACAATACAATGGTCAAAAGAAAAAGACAGACAATACAATGGTCAAAAGAAAAAGACAAGACAATACAATGGTCAAAAGAAAAAGACAGACAATACAATGGCCAAAAGAAAAAGACAGACAATACAATGACCAAAAGAAAAAGGACAAAAAGACAGACAATACAATGGTCAAAAGAAAAAGACAGACAATACAATGGTCAAAAGAAAAAGACAAGACAATACAATGGTCAAAAGAAAAAGACAGACAATACAATGACCAAAAAAAAAAGGACAAAAAGACAAGACAATACAATGGTCAAAAGAAAAAGACAGACAATACAATGGTCAAAAGAAAAAGACAGACAATACAATGGTCAAAAGAAAAAGACAGACAATACAATGGTCAAAAGAAAAAGACAGACAATACAATGGTCAAAAGAAAAAGACAGACAATACAATGGTCAAAAGAAAAAGACAGACAATACAATGGTCAAAAGAAAAAGACAGACAATACAACAGCCAAAAGAAAAAGACAGACAATACAATGACCAAAAGAAAAAGACAGACAATACAATGGCCAAAAGAAAAAGACAGACAATATAATGACCAAAAGAAAAAGACAGACAATACAATGGCCAAAAGAAAAAGACAGACAATACAATGGTCAAAAGAAAAAGACAGACAATACAATGGCCAAAAGAAAAAGACAGACAATACAATGACCAAAAGAAAAAGACAGACAATACAATGACCAAAAGAAAAAGGACGAAAAGCGAAAAGACAGACAATACAATGGTCAAAAGAAAAAGACAGACAATACAATGGTCAAAAGAAAAAGACAGACAATACAATAGCCAAAAGAAAACGACAGACAATACAATGACCAAAAGAAAAATACAGACAATACAATGACCAAAATAAAAAGACAGACAATACAATGGCCAAAAGAAAAAGACAGACAATACAATGACCAAAAGAAAAAGACAGACAATACAACAGCCAAAAGAAAAAGACAGACAATACAATGGCCAAAAGAAAAAGACAAGACAATACAATGGTCAAAAGAAAAAGACAGACAATACAATGGTCAAAAGAAAAAGACAGACAATACAATGGTCAAAAGAAAAAGACAAGACAATACAATGGTCAAAAGAAAAAGACAGACAATACAATGGTCAAAAGAAAAAGACAGACAATACAATGGTCAAATGAAAAAGACAGACAATACAATGGTCAAAAGAAAAAGACAAGACAATACAATGGTCAAAAGAAAAAGACAGACAATACAATGGTCAAAAGAAAAAGACAGACAATACAATGGTCAAAAGAAAAAGACGGACAATACAATGGTCAAAAGAAAAAGACAGACAATACAATGGTCAAAAGAAAAAGACAAGACAATACAATGGTCAAAAGAAAAAGACAGACAATACAATGGCCAAAAGAAAAAGACAGACAATACAATGACCAAAAGAAAAAGGACAAAAAGACAGACAATACAATGGTCAAAAGAAAAAGACAGACAATACAATGACCAAAAGAAAAAGACAAGACAATACAATGGTCAAAAGAAAAAGACAAGACAATACAATGGTCAAAAGAAAAAGACAGACAATACAATGGTCAAAAGAAAAAGACAAGACAATACAATGGTCAAAAGAAAAAGACAGACAATACAATGGCCAAAAGAAAAAGACAGACAATACAATGACCAAAAGAAAAAGGACAAAAAGACAGACAATACAATGGTCAAAAGAAAAAGACAGACAATACAATGGTCAAAAGAAAAAGACAAGACAATACAATGGTCAAAAGAAAAAGACAGACAATACAATGACCAAAAAAAAAAGGACAAAAAGACAAGACAATACAATGGTCAAAAGAAAAAGACAGACAATACAATGGTCAAAAGAAAAAGACAGACAATACAATGGTCAAAAGAAAAAGACAGACAATACAATGGTCAAAAGAAAAAGACAGACAATACAATGGTCAAAAGAAAAAGACAGACAATACAATGGTCAAAAGAAAAAGACAGACAATACAATGGTCAAAAGAAAAAGACAGACAATACAACAGCCAAAAGAAAAAGACAGACAATACAATGACCAAAAGAAAAAGACAGACAATACAATGGCCAAAAGAAAAAGACAGACAATATAATGACCAAAAGAAAAAGACAGACAATACAATGGCCAAAAGAAAAAGACAGACAATACAATGGTCAAAAGAAAAAGACAGACAATACAATGGCCAAAAGAAAAAGACAGACAATACAATGACCAAAAGAAAAAGACAGACAATACAATGACCAAAAGAAAAAGGACGAAAAGCGAAAAGACAGACAATACAATGGTCAAAAGAAAAAGACAGACAATACAATGGTCAAAAGAAAAAGACAGACAATACAATAGCCAAAAGAAAACGACAGACAATACAATGACCAAAAGAAAAATACAGACAATACAATGACCAAAATAAAAAGACAGACAATACAATGGCCAAAAGAAAAAGACAGACAATACAATGACCAAAAGAAAAAGACAGACAATACAACAGCCAAAAGAAAAAGACAGACAATACAATGGCCAAAAGAAAAAGACAAGACAATACAATGGTCAAAAGAAAAAGACAGACAATACAATGGTCAAAAGAAAAAGACAGACAATACAATGGTAAAAAGAAAAAGACAAGACAATACAATGGTCAAAAGAAAAAGACAGACAATACAATGGTCAAAAGAAAAAGACAGACAATACAATGGTCAAAAGAAAAAGACAGACAATACAATGGTCAAAAGAAAAAGACAAGACAATACAATGGTCAAAAGAAAAAGACAGACAATACAATGGTCAAAAGAAAAAGACAGACAATACAATGGTCAAAAGAAAAAGACAGACAATACAATGGTCAAAAGAAAAAGACAGACAATACAATGGTCAAAAGAAAAAGACAGACAATACAATGGTCAAAAGAAAAAGACAGACAATACAATGGCCAAAAGAAAAAGACAGACAATACAATGACCAAAAGAAAAAGGACAAAAAGACAGACAATACAATGGTCAAAAGAAAAAGACAGACAATACAATGACCAAAAGAAAAAGACAAGACAATACAATGGTCAAAAGAAAAAGACAAGACAATACAATGGTCAAAAGAAAAAGACAGACAATACAATGGTCAAAAGAAAAAGACAAGACAATACAATGGTCAAAAGAAAAAGACAGACAATACAATGGCCAAAAGAAAAAGACAGACAATACAATGACCAAAAGAAAAAGGACAAAAAGACAGACAATACAATGGTCAAAAGAAAAAGACAGACAATACAATGGTCAAAAGAAAAAGACAAGACAATACAATGGTCAAAAGAAAAAGACAGACAATACAATGACCAAAAAAAAAAGGACAAAAAGACAAGACAATACAATGGTCAAAAGAAAAAGACAGACAATACAATGGTCAAAAGAAAAAGACAGACAATACAATGGTCAAAAGAAAAAGACAGACAATACAATGGTCAAAAGAAAAAGACAGACAATACAATGGTCAAAAGAAAAAGACAGACAATACAATGGTCAAAAGAAAAAGACAGACAATACAATGGTCAAAAGAAAAAGACAGACAATACAACAGCCAAAAGAAAAAGACAGACATTACAATGACCAAAAGAAAAAGACAGACAATACAATGGCCAAAAGAAAAAGACAGACAATATAATGACCAAAAGAAAAAGACAGACAATACAATGGCCAAAAGAAAAAGACAGACAATACAATGGTCAAAAGAAAAAGACAGACAATACAATGGCCAAAAGAAAAAGACAGACAATACAATGACCAAAAGAAAAAGACAGACAATACAATGACCAAAAGAAAAAGGACGAAAAGCGAAAAGACAGACAATACAATGGTCAAAAGAAAAAGACAGACAATACAATGGTCAAAAGAAAAAGACAGACAATACAATAGCCAAAAGAAAACGACAGACAATACAATGACCAAAAGAAAAATACAGACAATACAATGACCAAAATAAAAAGACAGACAATACAATGGCCAAAAGAAAAAGACAGAAAATACAATGACCAAAAGAAAAAGACAGACAATACAACAGCCAAAAGAAAAAGACAGACAATACAATGGCCAAATGAAAAAGACAAGACAATACAATGGTCAAAAGAAAAAGACAGACAATACAATGGTCAAAAGAAAAAGACAGACAATACAATGACCAAAAGAAAAAGGACAAAAAGACAGACAATACAATGGTCAAAAGAAAAAGACAGACAATACAATGGTCAAAAGAAAAAGACAGATAATACAATGGTCAAAAGAAAAAGACAGACAATACAATGGTCAAAAGAAAAAGACAAGACAATACAATGGTCAAAAGAAAAAGACAGACAATACAATGGTCAAAAGAAAAAGACAGACAATACAATGGTCAAAAGAAAAAGACAGACAATACAATGGTCAAAAGAAAAAGACAGACAATACAATGGTCAAAAGAAAAAGACAAGACAATACAATGGTCAAAAGAAAAAGACAGACAATACAATGGCCAAAAGAAAAAGACAGACAATACAATGACCAAAAGAAAAAGGACAAAAAGACAGACAATACAATGGTCAAAAGAAAAAGACAGACAATACAATGACCAAAAGAAAAAGACAAGACAATACAATGGTCAAAAGAAAAAGACAAGACAATACAATGGTCAAAAGAAAAAGACAGACAATACAATGGTCAAAAGAAAAAGACAAGACAATACAATGGTCAAAAGAAAAAGACAGACAATACAATGGCCAAAAGAAAAAGACAGACAATACAATGACCAAAAGAAAAAGGACAAAAAGACAGACAATACAATGGTCAAAAGAAAAAGACAGACAATACAATGGTCAAAAGAAAAAGACAAGACAATACAATGGTCAAAAGAAAAAGACAGACAATACAATGACCAAAAAAAAAAGGACAAAAAGACAAGACAATACAATGGTCAAAAGAAAAAGACAGACAATACAATGGTCAAAAGAAAAAGACAGACAATACAATGGTCAAAAGAAAAAGACAGACAATACAATGGTCAAAAGAAAAAGACAGACAATACAACAGCCAAAAGAAAAAGACAGACAATACAATGACCAAAAGAAAAAGACAGACAATACAATGGCCAAAAGAAAAAGACAGACAATATAATGACCAAAAGAAAAAGACAGACAATACAATGGCCAAAAGAAAAAGACAGACAATACAATGGTCAAAAGAAAAAGACAGACAATACAATGGCCAAAAGAAAAAGACAGACAATACAATGACCAAAAGAAAAAGACAGACAATACAATGACCAAAAGAAAAAGGACGAAAAGCGAAAAGACAGACAATACAATGGTCAAAAGAAAAAGACAGACAATACAATGGTCAAAAGAAAAAGACAGACAATACAATAGCCAAAAGAAAACGACAGACAATACAATGACCAAAAGAAAAATACAGACAATACAATGACCAAAATAAAAAGACAGACAATACAATGGCCAAAAGAAAAAGACAGACAATACAATGACCAAAAGAAAAAGACAGACAATACAACAGCCAAAAGAAAAAGACAGACAATACAATGGCCAAAAGAAAAAGACAAGACAATACAATGGTCAAAAGAAAAAGACAGACAATACAATGGTCAAAAGAAAAAGACAGACAATACAATGGTCAAAAGAAAAAGACAAGACAATACAATGGTCAAAAGAAAAAGACAGACAATACAATGGTCAAAAGAAAAAGACAGACAATACAATGGTCAAAAGAAAAAGACAAGACAATACAATGGCCAAAAGAAAAAGACAAGACAATACAATGGTCAAAAGAAAAAGACAGACAATACAATGGTCAAAAGAAAAAGACAGACAATACAATGGTCAAAAGAAAAAGACAAGACAATACAATGGTCAAAAGAAAAAGACAGACAATACAATGGTCAAAAAAAAAGACAGACAATACAATGGTCAAAAGAAAAAGACAGACAATACAATGGTCAAAAGAAAAAGACAAGACAATACAATGGTCAAAAGAAAAAGACAGACAATACAATGGTCAAAAGAAAAAGACAGACAATACAATGGTCAAAAGAAAAAGACAGACAATACAATGGTCAAAAGAAAAAGACAGACAATACAATGGTCAAAAGAAAAAGACAAGACAATACAATGGTCAAAAGAAAAAGACAGACAATACAATGGCCAAAAGAAAAAGACAGACAATACAATGACCAAAAGAAAAAGGACAAAAAGACAGACAATACAATGGTCAAATGAAAAAGACAGACAATACAATGACCAAAAGAAAAAGACAAGACAATACAATGGTCAAAAGAAAAAGACAAGACAATACAATGGTCAAAAGAAAAAGACAGACAATACAATGGTCAAAAGAAAAAGACAAGACAATACAATGGTCAAAAGAAAAAGACAGACAATACAATGGCCAAAAGAAAAAGACAGACAATACAATGACCAAAAGAAAAAGGACAAAAAGACAGACAATACAATGGTCAAAAGAAAAAGACAGACAATACAATGGTCAAAAGAAAAAGACAAGACAATACAATGGTCAAAAGAAAAAGACAGACAATACAATGACCAAAAAAAAAAGGACAAAAAGACAAGACAATACAATGGTCAAAAGAAAAAGACAGACAATACAATGGTCAAAAGAAAAAGACAGACAATACAATGGTCAAAAGAAAAAGACAGACAATACAATGGTCAAAAGAAAAAGACAGACAATACAATGGTCAAAAGAAAAAGACAGACAATACAATGGTCAAAAGAAAAAGACAGACAATACAATGGTCAAAAGAAAAAGACAGACAATACAACAGCCAAAAGAAAAAGACAGACAATACAATGACCAAAAGAAAAAGACAGACAATACAATGGCCAAAAGAAAAAGACAGACAACATAATGACCAAAAGAAAAAGACAGACAATACAATGGCCAAAAGAAAAAGACAGACAATACAATGGTCAAAAGAAAAAGACAGACAATACAATGGCCAAAAGAAAAAGACAGACAATACAATGACCAAAAGAAAAAGACAGACAATACAATGACCAAAAGAAAAAGGACGAAAAGCGAAAAGACAGACAATACAATGGTCAAAAGAAAAAGACAGACAATACAATGGTCAAAAGAAAAAGACAGACAATACAATAGCCAAAAGAAAACGACAGACAATACAATGACCAAAAGAAAAATACAGACAATACAATGACCAAAATAAAAAGACAGACAATACAATGGCCAAAAGAAAAAGACAGACAATACAATGACCAAAAGAAAAAGACAGACAATACAACAGCCAAAAGAAAAAGACAGACAATACAATGGCCAAAAGAAAAAGACAAGACAATACAATGGTCAAAAGAAAAAGACAGACAATACAATGGTCAAAAGAAAAAGACAGACAATACAATGGTCAAAAGAAAAAGACAGACAATACAATGGTCAAAAGAAAAAGACAGACAATACAATGGTCAAAAGAAAAAGACAAGACAATACAATGGTCAAAAGAAAAAGACAGACAATACAATGGTCAAAAGAAAAAGACAGACAATACAATGGTCAAAAGAAAAAGACAGACAATACAATGGTCAAAAGAAAAAGACAGACAATACAATGGTCAAAAGAAAAAGACAAGACAATACAATGGTCAAAAGAAAAAGACAGACAATACAATGGCCAAAAGAAAAAGATAGACAATACAATGACCAAAAGAAAAAGGACAAAAAGACAGACAATACAATGGTCAAAAGAAAAAGACAGACAATACAATGACCAAAAGAAAAAGACAAGACAATACAATGGTCAAAAGAAAAAGACAAGACAATACAATGGTCAAAAGAAAAAGACAGACAATACAATGGTCAAAAGAATAAGACAAGACAATACAATGGTCAAAAGAAAAAGACAGACAATACAATGGCCAAAAGAAAAAGACAGACAATACAATGACCAAAAGAAAAAGGACAAAAAGACAGACAATACAATGGTCAAAAGAAAAAGACAGACAATACAATGGTCAAAAGAAAAAGACAAGACAATACAATGGTCAAAAGAAAAAGACAGACAATACAATGACCAAAAAAAAAAGGACAAATAGACAAGACAATACAATGGTCAAAAGAAAAAGACAGACAATACAATGGTCAAAAGAAAAAGACAGACAATACAATGGTCAAAAGAAAAAGACAGACAATACAATGGTCAAAAGAAAAAGACAGACAATACAATGGTCAAAAGAAAAAGACAGACAATACAATGGTCAAAAGAAAAAGACAGACAATACAATGGTCAAAAGAAAAAGACAGACAATACAACAGCCAAAAGAAAAAGACAGACAATACAATGACCAAAAGAAAAAGACAGACAATACAATGGCAAAAAGAAAAAGACAGACAATATAATGACAAAAAGAAAAAGACAGACAATACAATGGCCAAAAGAAAAAGACAAGACAATACAATGGTCAAAAGAAAAAGACAGACAATACAATGGCCAAAAGAAAAAGACAGACAATACAATGACCAAAAGAAAAAGACAGACAATACAATGACCAAAAGAAAAAGGACGAAAAGCGAAAAGACAGACAATACAATGGTCAAAAGAAAAAGACAGACAATACAATGGTCAAAAGAAAAAGACAGACAATACAATAGCCAAAAGAAAACGACAGACAATACAATGACCAAAAGAAAAATACAGACAATACAATGACCAAAATAAAAAGACAGACAATACAATGGCCAAAAGAAAAAGACAGACAATACAATGACCAAAAGAAAAAGACAGACAATACAACAGCCAAAAGAAAAAGACAGACAATACAATGGCCAAAAGAAAAAGACAAGACAATACAATGGTCAAAAGAAAAAGACAGACAATACAATGGTCAAAAGAAAAAGACAGACAATACAATGGTCAAAAGAAAAAGACAAGACAATACAATGGTCAAAAGAAAAAGACAGACAATACAATGGTCAAAAGAAAAAGACAGACAATACAATGGTCAAAAGAAAAAGACAGACAATACAATGGTCAAAAGAAAAAGACAAGACAATACAATGGTCAAAAGAAAAAGACAGACAATACAATGGTCAAAAGAAAAAGACAGACAATACAATGGTCAAAAGAAAAAGACAGACAATACAATGGTCAAAAGAAAAAGACAGACAATACAATGGTCAAATGAAAAAGACAAGACAATACAATGGTCAAAAGAAAAAGACAGACAATACAATGGCCAAAAGAAAAAGACAGACAATACAATGACCAAAAGAAAAAGGACAAAAAGACAGACAATACAATGGTCAAAAGAAAAAGACAGACAATACAATGACCAAAAGAAAAAGACAAGACAATACAATGGTCAAAAGAAAAAGACAAGACAATACAATGGTCAAAAGAAAAAGACAGACAATACAATGGTCAAAAGAAAAAGACAAGACAATACAATGGTCAAAAGAAAAAGACAGACAATACAATGGCCAAAAGAAAAAGACAGACAATACAATGACCAAAAGAAAAAGGACAAAAAGACAGACAATACAATGGTCAAAAGAAAAAGACAGACAATACAATGGTCAAAAGAAAAAGACAAGACAATACAATGGTCAAAAGAAAAAGACAGACAATACAATGATCAAAAAAAAAAGGACAAAAAGACAAGACAATACAATGGTCAAAAGAAAAAGACAGACAATACAATGGTCAAAAGAAAAAGACAAGACAATACAATGGTCAAAAGAAAAAGACAGACAATACAATGGTCAAAAGAAAAAGACAGACAATACAATGGTCAAAAGAAAAAGACAGACAATACAATGGTCAAAAGAAAAAGACAGACAATACAATGGTCAAAAGAAAAAGACAGACAATACAATGGTCAAAAGAAAAAGACAGACAATACAATGGTCAAAAGAAAAAGACAGACAATACAACAGCCAAAAGAAAAAGACAAGACAATACAATGACCAAAAGAAAAAGACAGACAATACAATGACCAAAATAAAAAGACAGACAATACAATGGCCAAAAGAAAAAGACAGACAATACAATGACCAAAAGAAAAAGACAGACAATACAACAGCCAAAAGAAAAAGACAGACAATACAATGGCCAAAAGAAAAAGACAAGACAATACAATGGTCAAAAGAAAAAGACAGACAATACAATGGTCAAAAGAAAAAGACAGACAATACAATGGTCAAAAGAAAAAGACAAGACAATACAATGGTCAAAAGAAAAAGACAGACAATACAATGGTCAAAAGAAAAAGACAAGACAATACAATGGTCAAAAGAAAAAGACAGACAATACAATGGCCAAAAGAAAAAGACAGACAATACAATGACCAAAAGAAAAAGGACAAAAAGACAGACAATACAATGGTCAAAAGAAAAAGACAGACAATACAATGGTCAAAAGAAAAAGACAAGACAATACAATGGTCAAAAGAAAAAGACAGACAATACAATGACCAAAAAAAAAAGGACAAAAAGACAAGACAATACAATGGTCAAAAGAAAAAGACAGACAATACAATGGTCAAAAGAAAAAGACAGACAATACAATGGTCAAAAGAAAAAGACAGACAATACAATGGTCAAAAGAAAAAGACAGACAATACAATGGTCAAAAGAAAAAGACAGACAATACAATGGTCAAAAGAAAAAGACAGACAATACAATGGTCAAAAGAAAAAGACAGACAATACAACAGCCAAAAGAAAAAGACAGACAATACAATGACCAAAAGAAAAAGACAGACAATACAATGGCCAAAAGAAAAAGACAGACAATATAATGACCAAAAGAAAAAGACAGACAATACAATGGCCAAAAGAAAAAGACAGACAATACAATGGTCAAAAGAAAAAGACAGACAATACAATGGCCAAAAGAAAAAGACAGACAATACAATGACCAAAAGAAAAAGACAGACAATACAATGACCAAAAGAAAAAGGACGAAAAGCGAAAAGACAGACAATACAATGGTCAAAAGAAAAAGACAGACAATACAATGGTCAAAAGAAAAAGACAGACAATACAATAGCCAAAAGAAAACGACAGACAATACAATGACCAAAAGAAAAATACAGACAATACAATGACCAAAATAAAAAGACAGACAATACAATGGCCAAAAGAAAAAGACAGACAATACAATGACCAAAAGAAAAAGACAGACAATACAACAGCCAAAAGAAAAAGACAGACAATACAATGGCCAAAAGAAAAAGACAAGACAATACAATGGTCAAAAGAAAAAGACAGACAATACAATGGTCAAAAGAAAAAGACAGACAATACAATGGTCAAAAGAAAAAGACAAGACAATACAATGGTCAAAAGAAAAAGACAGACAATACAATGGTCAAAAAAAAAGACAGACAATACAATGGTCAAAAGAAAAAGACAGACAATACAATGGTCAAAAGAAAAAGACAAGACAATACAATGGTCAAAAGAAAAAGACAGACAATACAATGGTCAAAAGAAAAAGACAGACAATACAATGGTCAAAAGAAAAAGACAGACAATACAATGGTCAAAAGAAAAAGACAGACAATACAATGGTCAAAAGAAAAAGACAAGACAATACAATGGTCAAAAGAAAAAGACAGACAATACAATGGCCAAAAGAAAAAGACAGACAATACAATGACCAAAAGAAAAAGGACAAAAAGACAGACAATACAATGGTCAAATGAAAAAGACAGACAATACAATGACCAAAAGAAAAAGACAAGACAATACAATGGTCAAAAGAAAAAGACAAGACAATACAATGGTCAAAAGAAAAAGACAGACAATACAATGGTCAAAAGAAAAAGACAAGACAATACAATGGTCAAAAGAAAAAGACAGACAATACAATGGCCAAAAGAAAAAGACAGACAATACAATGACCAAAAGAAAAAGGACAAAAAGACAGACAATACAATGGTCAAAAGAAAAAGACAGACAATACAATGGTCAAAAGAAAAAGACAAGACAATACAATGGTCAAAAGAAAAAGACAGACAATACAATGACCAAAAAAAAAAGGACAAAAAGACAAGACAATACAATGGTCAAAAGAAAAAGACAGACAATACAATGGTCAAAAGAAAAAGACAGACAATACAATGGTCAAAAGAAAAAGACAGACAATACAATGGTCAAAAGAAAAAGACAGACAATACAATGGTCAAAAGAAAAAGACAGACAATACAATGGTCAAAAGAAAAAGACAGACAATACAATGGTCAAAAGAAAAAGACAGACAATACAACAGCCAAAAGAAAAAGACAGACAATACAATGACCAAAAGAAAAAGACAGACAATACAATGGCCAAAAGAAAAAGACAGACAACATAATGACCAAAAGAAAAAGACAGACAATACAATGGCCAAAAGAAAAAGACAGACAATACAATGGTCAAAAGAAAAAGACAGACAATACAATGGCCAAAAGAAAAAGACAGACAATACAATGACCAAAAGAAAAAGACAGACAATACAATGACCAAAAGAAAAAGGACGAAAAGCGAAAAGACAGACAATACAATGGTCAAAAGAAAAAGACAGACAATACAATGGTCAAAAGAAAAAGACAGACAATACAATAGCCAAAAGAAAACGACAGACAATACAATGACCAAAAGAAAAATACAGACAATACAATGACCAAAATAAAAAGACAGACAATACAATGGCCAAAAGAAAAAGACAGACAATACAATGACCAAAAGAAAAAGACAGACAATACAACAGCCAAAAGAAAAAGACAGACAATACAATGGCCAAAAGAAAAAGACAAGACAATACAATGGTCAAAAGAAAAAGACAGACAATACAATGGTCAAAAGAAAAAGACAGACAATACAATGGTCAAAAGAAAAAGACAAGACAATACAATGGTCAAAAGAAAAAGACAGACAATACAATGGTCAAAAGAAAAAGACAGACAATACAATGGTCAAAAGAAAAAGACAGACAATACAATGGTCAAAAGAAAAAGACAAGACAATACAATGGTCAAAAGAAAAAGACAGACAATACAATGGTCAAAAGAAAAAGACAGACAATACAATGGTCAAAAGAAAAAGACAGACAATACAATGGTCAAAAGAAAAAGACAGACAATACAATGGTCAAAAGAAAAAGACAAGACAATACAATGGTCAAAAGAAAAAGACAGACAATACAATGGCCAAAAGAAAAAGATAGACAATACAATGACCAAAAGAAAAAGGACAAAAAGACAGACAATACAATGGTCAAAAGAAAAAGACAGACAATACAATGACCAAAAGAAAAAGACAAGACAATACAATGGTCAAAAGAAAAAGACAAGACAATACAATAGTCAAAAGAAAAAGACAGACAATACAATGGTCAAAAGAATAAGACAAGACAATACAATGGTCAAAAGAAAAAGACAGACAATACAATGGCCAAAAGAAAAAGACAGACAATACAATGACCAAAAGAAAAAGGACAAAAAGACAGACAATACAATGGTCAAAAGAAAAAGACAGACAATACAATGGTCAAAAGAAAAAGACAAGACAATACAATGGTCAAAAGAAAAAGACAGACAATACAATGACCAAAAAAAAAAGGACAAAAAGACAAGACAATACAATGGTCAAAAGAAAAAGACAGACAATACAATGGTCAAAAGAAAAAGACAGACAATACAATGGTCAAAAGAAAAAGACAGACAATACAATGGTCAAAAGAAAAAGACAGACAATACAATGGTCAAAAGAAAAAGACAGACAATACAATGGTCAAAAGAAAAAGACAGACAATACAATGGTCAAAAGAAAAAGACAGACAATACAACAGCCAAAAGAAAAAGACAGACAATACAATGACCAAAAGAAAAAGACAGACAATACAATGGCCAAAAGAAAAAGACAGACAATATAATGACCAAAAGAAAAAGACAGACAATACAATGGCCAAAAGAAAAAGACAGACAATACAATGGTCAAAAGAAAAAGACAGACAATACAATGGCCAAAAGAAAAAGACAGACAATACAATGACCAAAAGAAAAAGACAGACAATACAATGACCAAAAGAAAAAGGACGAAAAGCGAAAAGACAGACAATACAATGGTCAAAAGAAAAAGACAGACAATACAATGGTCAAAAGAAAAAGACAGACAATACAATAGCCAAAAGAAAACGACAGACAATACAATGACCAAAAGAAAAATACAGACAATACAATGACCAAAATAAAAAGACAGACAATACAATGGCCAAAAGAAAAAGACAGACAATACAATGACCAAAAGAAAAAGACAGACAATACAACAGCCAAAAGAAAAAGACAGACAATACAATGGCCAAAAGAAAAAGACAAGACAATACAATGGTCAAAAGAAAAAGACAGACAATACAATGGTCAAAAGAAAAAGACAGACAATACAATGGTCAAAAGAAAAAGACAAGACAATACAATGGTCAAAAGAAAAAGACAGACAATACAATGGTCAAAAGAAAAAGACAGACAATACAATGGTCAAAAGAAAAAGACAGACAATACAATGGTCAAAAGAAAAAGACAAGACAATACAATGGTCAAAAGAAAAAGACAGACAATACAATGGTCAAAAGAAAAAGACAGACAATACAATGGTCAAAAGAAAAAGACAGACAATACAATGGTCAAAAGAAAAAGACAGACAATACAATGGTCAAAAGAAAAAGACAAGACAATACAATGGTCAAAAGAAAAAGACAGACAATACAATGACCAAAAGAAAAAGGACAAAAAGACAGACAATACAATGGTCAAAAGAAAAAGACAGACAATACAATGACCAAAAGAAAAAGACAAGACAATACAATGGTCAAAAGAAAAAGACAAGACAATACAATGGTCAAAAGAAAAAGACAAGACAATACAATGGCCAAAAGAAAAAGACAAGACAATACAATGGCCAAAAGAAAAAGACAAGACAATACAATGGTCAAAAGAAAAAGACAGACAATACAATGGTCAAAAGAAAAAGACAAGACAATACAATAGTCAAAAGAAAAAGACAGACAATACAATGGCCAAAAGAAAAAGACAAGACAATACAATGGCCAAAAGAAAAAGACAAGACAATACAATGGTCATAAAGAAAAAGACAGACAATACAATGGTCAAAAGAAAAAGACAAGACAATACAATGGTCAAAAGAAAAAGACAGACAATACAATGACCAAAAGAAAAACACAAGACAATACAATGGTCAAAAGAAAAAGACAAGACAATACAATGGTCAAAAGAAAAAGACAGACAATACAATGGTCAAAAGAAAAAGACAAGACAATACAATGGTCAAAAGAAAAAGACAGACAATACAATGGCCAAAAGAAAAAGACAGACAATACAATGACCAAAAGAAAAAGGACAAAAAGACAGACAATACAATGGTCAAAAGAAAAAGACAAGACAATACAATGGTCAAAAGAAAAAGACAGACAATACAATGACCAAAAAAAAAAGGATAAAAAGACAAGACAATACAATGGTCAAAAGAAAAAGACAGACAATACAATGGTCAAAAGAAAAAGACAGACAATACAATGGTCAAAAGAAAAAGACAGACAATACAATGGTCAAAAGAAAAAGACAGACAATACAATGGTCAAAAGAAAAAGACAGACAATACAATGGTCAAAAGAAAAAGACAGACAATACAATGGTCAAAAGAAAAAGACAGACAATACAACAGCCAAAAGAAAAAGACAGACAATACAATGACCAAAAGAAAAAGACAGACAATACAATGGCCAAAAGAAAAAGACAGACAATATAATGACCAAAAGAAAAAAACAGACAATACAATGGCCAAAAGAAAAAGACAGACAATACAATGGTCAAAAGAAAAAGACAGAAAATACAATGGCCAAAAGAAAAAGACAGACAATACAATGACCAAAAGAAAAAGACAGACAATACAATGACCAAAAGAAAAAGGACGAAAAGCGAAAAGACAGACAATACAATGGTCAAAAGAAAAAGACAGACAATACAATGGTCAAAAGAAAAAGACAGACAATACAATAGCCAAAAGAAAACGACAGACAATACAATGACCAAAAGAAAAATACAGACAATACAATGACCAAAATAAAAAGACAGACAATACAATGGCCAAAAGAAAAAGACAGACAATACAATGACCAAAAGAAAAAGACAGACAATACAATGACCAAAAGAAAAAGGACAAATAGACAGACAATAAAATGGCCAAAAGAAAAAGGACGAAAAGACAGACAATACAATGGCCAAAAGAAAAAGACAGACAATATAATGGCCAAAAGAAAAAAGGCAAATAGACAGACAATACAATGGTCAAAAGAAAAAGACAGACAATACAATGGTCAAAAGAAAAAGACAGACAATACAATGGTCAAAAGAAAAAGACAAGACAATACAATGGTCAAAAGAAAAAGACAGACAATACAATGGTCAAAAGAAAAAGACAGACAATACAATGGTCAAAAGAAAAAGACAAGACAATACAATGGTCAAAAGAAAAAGACAGACAATACAATGGTCAAAAGAAAAAGACAGACAATACAATGGTCAAAAGAAAAAGACAGACAATACAATGGTCAAAAGAAAAAGACAAGACAATACAATGGTCAAAAGAAAAAGACAGACAATACAATGGTCAAAAGAAAAAGACAGACAATGCAATGGTCAAAAGAAAAAGACAAGACAATACAATGGTCAAAAGAAAAAGACAGACAATACAATGGCCAAAAGAAAAAGACAAGACAATACAATAGTCAAAAGAAAAAGACAGACAATACAATGGCCAAAAGAAAAAGACAAGACAATACAATGGCCAAAAGAAAAAGACAAGACAATACAATGGTCAAAAGAAAAAGACAGACAATACAATGGTCAAAAGAAAAAGACAAGACAATACAATGGTCAAAAGAAAAAGACAGACAATACAATGGCCAAAAGAAAAAGACAAGACAATACAATGGTCAAAAGAAAAAGACAAGACAATACAATGGTCAAAAGAAAAAGACAGACAATACAATGGTCAAAAGAAAAAGACAAGACAATACAATAGTCAAAAGAAAAAGACAGACAATACAATGGCCAAAAGAAAAAGACAAGACAATACAATGGCCAAAAGAAAAAGACAAGACAATACAATGGCCAAAAGAAAAAGACAAGACAATACAATGGTCAAAAGAAAAAGACAGACAATACAATGGTCAAAAGAAAAAGACAAGACAATACAATAGTCAAAAGAAAAAGACAGACAATACAATGGCCAAAAGAAAAAGACAAGACAATACAATGGCCAAAAGAAAAAGACAAGACAATACAATGGTCATAAAGAAAAAGACAGACAATACAATGGTCAAAAGAAAAAGACAAGACAATACAATGGTCAAAAGAAAAAGACAGACAATACAATGACCAAAAGAAAAAGACAAGACAATACAATGGTCAAAATAAAAAGACAAGACAATACAATGGTCAAAAGAAAAAGACAGACAATACAATGGTCAAAAGAAAAAGACAAGACAATACAATGGTCAAAAGAAAAAGACAGACAATACAATGGCCAAAAGAAAAAGACAGACAATACAATGACCAAAAGAAAAAGGACAAAAAGACAGACAATACAATGGTCAAAAGAAAAAGACAGACAATACAATGGTCAAAAGAAAAAGACAAGACAATACAATGGTCAGAAGAAAAAGACAGACAATACAATGACCAAAAAAAAAAGGACAAAAAGACAAGACAATACAATGGTCAAAAGAAAAAGACAGACAATACAATGGTCAAAAGAAAAAGACAGACAATACAATGGTCAAAAGAAAA
The DNA here is from genome assembly GCA_963680875.1 of Bathymodiolus brooksi. NCBI lineage: Eukaryota > Metazoa > Mollusca > Bivalvia > Mytilida > Modiolidae > Bathymodiolus > Bathymodiolus brooksi. The sequence continues at coordinate 60,172,282 of OY804590.1, read as the reverse complement.
AGACAGACAATACAATGGTCAAAAGAAAAAGACAGACAATACAATGGTCAAAAGAAAAAGACAGACAATACAATGGTCAAAAGAAAAAGACAGACAATACAATGGTCAAAAGAAAAAGACAGACAATACAACAGCCAAAAGAAAAAGACAGACAATACAATGACCAAAAGAAAAAGACAGACAATACAATGGCCAAAAGAAAAAGACAGACAATATAATGACCAAAAGAAAAAGACAGACAATACAATGGCCAAAAGAAAAAGACAGACAATACAATGGTCAAAAGAAAAAGACAGACAATACAATGGCCAAAAGAAAAAGACAGACAATACAATGACCAAAAGAAAAAGACAGACAATACAATGACCAAAAGAAAAAGGACGAAAAGCGAAAAGACAGACAATACAATGGTCAAAAGAAAAAGACAGACAATACAATGGTCAAAAGAAAAAGACAGACAATACAATAGCCAACAGAAAACGACAGACAATACAATGACCAAAAGAAAAATACAGACAATACAATGACCAAAATAAAAAGACAGACAATACAATGGCCAAAAGAAAAAGACAGACAATACAATGACCAAAAGAAAAAGACAGACAATACAATGACCAAAAGAAAAAGGACAAATAGACAGACAATAAAATGGCCAAAAGAAAAAGGACGAAAAGACAGACAATACAATGGCCAAAAGAAAAAGACAGACAATATAATGGCCAAAAGAAAAAGGGCAAATAGACAGACAATACAATGGTCAAAAGAATTAAAGACAGACAATACAATGGTCAAAAGAAAAAGACAGACAATACAATGGTCAAAAGAAAAAGGACAAATAGACAGACAATACAATGGTCAAAAGAAAAAGACAGACAATACAATGGTCAAAAGAAAAAGACAGACAATACAATGGTCAAAAGAAAAAGACAGACAATACAATGGTCAAAAGAAAAAGACAAGACAATACAATGGTCAAAAGAAAAAGACAGACAATACAATGGTCAAAAGAAAAAGACAGACAATACAATAGCCAAAAGAAAAAGACAGACAATACAATGACCAAAAGAAAAAGACAGACAATACAATGGCCAAAAGAAAAAGACAGACAATACAATGACCAAAAGAAATAGACAGACAATACAATGGCCAAAAGAAAAAGACAGACAATACAATGGTCAAAAGAAAAAGACAGACAATACAATGGCCAAAAGAAAAAGACAGACAATACAATGACCAAAAGAAATAGACAGACAATACAATGACCAAAAGAAAAAGGACGAAAAGACAGACAATACAATGGCCAAAAGAAAAAGACAGACAATATAATGGTCAAAAGAAAAAGGGAAAATAGACAGACAATACAATGGTCAAAAGAATTAAAGACAGACAATACAATGGTCAAAAGAAAAAGACAGACAATACAATGGTCAAAAGAAAAAGGACAAATAGACAGACAATACAATGGTCAAAAGAATTAAAGACAGACAATACAATGGTCAAAAGAAAAAGACAGACAATACAATGGTCAAAAGAAAAAGACAGACAATACAATGGCCAAAAGAAAAAGACAGACAATACAATGACCAAAAGAAAAAGACAGACAATACAATGACCAAAAGAAAAAGACAGACAATACAATGGCCAAAAGAAAAAGACAGACAATACAATGACCAAAAGAAAAAGACAGACAATACAATGACCAAAAGAAAAAGGACAAATAGACAGACAATAAAATGGCCAAAAGAAAAAGGACGAAAAGACAGACAATACAATGGCCAAAAGAAAAAGACAGACAATATAATGGCCAAAAGAAAAAGGGCAAATAGACAGACAATACAATGGTCAAAAGAATTAAAGACAGACAATACAATGGTCAAAAGAAAAAGACAGACAATACAATGTCAAAAGAAAAAGGACAAATAGACAGACAATACAATGGTCAAAAGAATTAAAGACAGACAATACAATGGTCAAAAGAAAAAGACAGACAATACAATGGTCAAAAGAAAAAGACAGACAATACAATGGTCAAAAGAAAAAGACAAGACAATACAATGGTCAAAAGAAAAAGACAGACAATACAATGGTCAAAAGAAAAAGACAGACAATACAATGGTCAAAAGAAAAAGACAAGACAATACAATGGTCAAAAGAAAAAGACAGACAATACAATGGTCAAAAGAAAAAGACAGACAATACAATGGTCAAAAGAAAAAGACAGACAATACAATGGTCAAAAGAAAAAGACAAGACAATTCAATGGTCAAAAGAAAAAGACAGACAATACAATGGTCAAAAGAAAAAGACAGACAATACAATAGCCAAAAGAAAAAGACAGACAATACAATGACCAAAAGAAAAAGACAGACAATACAATGGCCAAAAGAAAAAGACAGACAATACAATGACCAAAAGAAAAAGACAGACAATACAATGGCCAAAAGAAAAAGACAGACAATACAATGGTCAAAAGAAAAAGACAGACAATACAATGGCCAAAAGAAAAAGACAGACAATACAATGACCAAAAGAAATAGACAGACAATACAATGACCAAAAGAAAAAGGACGAAAAGACAGACAATACAATGGTCAAAAGAAAAAGACAGACAATACAATGGTCAAAAGAAAAAGACAGACAATACAATAGCCAAAAGAAAACGACAGACAATACAATGACCAAAAGAAAAATACAGACAATACAATGACCAAAAGAAAAATACAGACAATACAATGGCCAAAAGAAAAAGACAGACAATACAATGACCAAAAGAAAAAGACAGACAATACAATGACCAAAAGAAAAAGGACGAAAAGACAGACAATACAATGGCCAAAAGAAAAAGACAGACAATATAATGGTCAAAAGAAAAAGGGAAAATAGACAGACAATACAATGGTCAAAAGAATTAAAGACAGACAATACAATGGTCAAAAGAAAAAGACAGACAATACAATGGTCAAAAGAAAAAGGACAAATAGACAGACAATACAATGGTCAAAAGAATTAAAGACAGACAATACAATGGTCAAAAGAAAAAGACAGACAATACAATGGTCAAAAGAAAAAGACAGACAATACAATGGTCAAAAGAAAAAGACAAGACAATACAATGGTCAAAAGAAAAAGACAGACAATACAATGGTCAAAAGAAAAAGACAGACAATACAATGGTCAAAAGAAAAAGACAAGACAATACAATGGCCAAAAGAAAAAGACAAGACAATACAATGGTCAAAATAAAAAGACAAGACAATACAATGGTCAAAAGAAAAAGACAGACAATACAATGGTCAAAAGAAAAAGACAAGACAATACAATGGTCAAAAGAAAAAGACAGACAATACAATGGCCAAAAGAAAAAGACAGACAATACAATGACCAAAAGAAAAAGGACAAAAAGACAGACAATACAATGGTCAAAAGAAAAAGACAGACAATACAATGGTCAAAAGAAAAAGACAAGACAATACAATGGTCAGAAGAAAAAGACAGACAATACAATGACCAAAAAAAAAAGGACAAAAAGACAAGACAATACAATGGTCAAAAGAAAAAGACAGACAATACAATGGTCAAAAGAAAAAGACAGACAATACAATGGTCAAAAGAAAAAGACAGACAATACAATGGTCAAAAGAAAAAGACAGACAATACAATGGTCAAAAGAAAAAGACAGACAATACAATGGTCAAAAGAAAAAGACAGACAATACAATGGTCAAAAGAAAAAGACAGACAATACAACAGCCAAAAGAAAAAGACAGACAATACAATGACCAAAAGAAAAAGACAGACAATACAATGGCCAAAAGAAAAAGACAGACAATATAATGACCAAAAGAAAAAGACAGACAATACAATGGCCAAAAGAAAAAGACAGACAATACAATGGTCAAAAGAAAAAGACAGACAATACAATGGCCAAAAGAAAAAGACAGACAATACAATGACCAAAAGAAAAAGACAGACAATACAATGACCAAAAGAAAAAGGACGAAAAGCGAAAAGACAGACAATACAATGGTCAAAAGAAAAAGACAGACAATACAATGGTCAAAAGAAAAAGACAGACAATACAATAGCCAAAAGAAAACGACAGACAATACAATGACCAAAAGAAAAATACAGACAATACAATGACCAAAATAAAAAGACAGACAATACAATGGCCAAAAGAAAAAGACAGACAATACAATGACCAAAAGAAAAAGACAGACAATACAATGACCAAAAGAAAAAGGACAAATAGACAGACAATAAAATGGCCAAAAGAAAAAGGACGAAAAGACAGACAATACAATGGCCAAAAGAAAAAGACAGACAATATAATGGCCAAAAGAAAAAGGGCAAATAGACAGACAATACAATGGTCAAAAGAATTAAAGACAGACAATACAATGGTCAAAAGAAAAAGACAGACAATACAATGGTCAAAAGAAAAAGGACAAATAGACAGACAATACAATGGTCAAAAGAAAAAGACAGACAATACAATGGTCAAAAGAAAAAGACAGACAATACAATGGTCAAAAGAAAAAGACAGACAATACAATGGTCAAAAGAAAAAGACAAGACAATACAATGGTCAAAAGAAAAAGACAGACAATACAATGGTCAAAAGAAAAAGACAGACAATACAATAGCCAAAAGAAAAAGACAGACAATACAATGACCAAAAGAAAAAGACAGACAATACAATGGCCAAAAGAAAAAGACAGACAATACAATGACCAAAAGAAATAGACAGACAATACAATGGCCAAAAGAAAAAGACAGACAATACAATGGTCAAAAGAAAAAGACAGACAATACAATGGCCAAAAGAAAAAGACAGACAATACAATGACCAAAAGAAATAGACAGACAATACAATGACCAAAAGAAAAAGGACGAAAAGACAGACAATACAATGGCCAAAAGAAAAAGACAGACAATATAATGGTCAAAAGAAAAAGGGAAAATAGACAGACAATACAATGGTCAAAAGAATTAAAGACAGACAATACAATGGTCAAAAGAAAAAGACAGACAATACAATGGTCAAAAGAAAAAGGACAAATAGACAGACAATACAATGGTCAAAAGAATTAAAGACAGACAATACAATGGTCAAAAGAAAAAGACAGACAATACAATGGCCAAAAGAAAAAGACAGACAATACAATGACCAAAAGAAAAAGACAGACAATACAATGACCAAAAGAAAAAGACAGACAACACAATGGCCAAAAGAAAAAGACAGACAATACAATGACCAAAAGAAAAAGACAGACAATACAATGACCAAAAGAAAAAGGACAAATAGACAGACAATAAAATGGCCAAAAGAAAAAGGACGAAAAGACAGACAATACAATGGCCAAAAGAAAAAGACAGACAATATAATGGCCAAAAGAAAAAGGGCAAATAGACAGACAATACAATGGTCAAAAGAATTAAAGACAGACAATACAATGGTCAAAAGAAAAAGACAGACAATACAATGTCAAAAGAAAAAGGACAAATAGACAGACAATACAATGGTCAAAGGAATTAAAGACAGACAATACAATGGTCAAAAGAAAAAGACAGACAATACAATGGTCAAAAGAAAAAGACAGACAATACAATGGTCAAAAGAAAAAGACAAGACAATACAATGGTCAAAAGAAAAAGACAGACAATACAATGGTCAAAAGAAAAAGACAGACAATACAATGGTCAAAAGAAAAAGACAAGACAATACAATGGTCAAAAGAAAAAGACAGACAATACAATGGTCAAAAGAAAAAGACAGACAATACAATGGTCAAAAGAAAAAGACAGACAATACAATGGTCAAAAGAAAAAGACAAGACAATTCAATGGTCAAAAGAAAAAGACAGACAATACAATGGTCAAAAGAAAAAGACAGACAATACAATAGCCAAAAGAAAAAGACAGACAATACAATGACCAAAAGAAAAAGACAGACAATACAATGGCCAAAAGAAAAAGACAGACAATACAATGACCAAAAGAAAAAGACAGACAATACAATGGCCAAAAGAAAAAGACAGACAATACAATGGTCAAAAGAAAAAGACAGACAATACAATGGCCAAAAGAAAAAGACAGACAATACAATGACCAAAAGAAATAGACAGACAATACAATGACCAAAAGAAAAAGGACGAAAAGACAGACAATACAATGGTCAAAAGAAAAAGACAGACAATACAATGGTCAAAAGAAAAAGACAGACAATACAATAGCCAAAAGAAAACGACAGACAATACAATGACCAAAAGAAAAATACAGACAATACAATGACCAAAAGAAAAATACAGACAATACAATGGCCAAAAGAAAAAGACAGACAATACAATGACCAAAAGAAAAAGACAGACAATACAATGACCAAAAGAAAAAGGACGAAAAGACAGACAATACAATGGCCAAAAGAAAAAGACAGACAATATAATGGTCAAAAGAAAAAGGGAAAATAGACAGACAATACAATGGTCAAAAGAATTAAAGACAGACAATACAATGGTCAAAAGAAAAAGACAGACAATACAATGGTCAAAAGAAAAAGGACAAATAGACAGACAATACAATGGTCAAAAGAATTAAAGACAGACAATACAATGGTCAAAAGAAAAAGACAGACAATACAATGGTCAAAAGAAAAAGACAGACAATACAATGGTCAAAAGAAAAAGACAAGACAATACAATGGTCAAAAGAAAAAGACAGACAATACAATGGTCAAAAGAAAAAGACAGACAATACAATGGTCAAAAGAAAAAGACAAGACAATACAATGGCCAAAAGAAAAAGACAAGACAATACAATGGTCAAAAGAAAAAGACAGACAATACAATGGCCAAAAGAAAAAGACAAGACAATACAATGGTCAAAAGAAAAAGACAAGACAATACAATGGTCAAAAGAAAAAGACAGACAATACAATGGTCAAAAGAAAAAGACAAGACAATACAATAGTCAAAAGAAAAAGACAAGACAATACAATGGTCAAAAGAAAAAGACAAGACAATACAATGGTCAAAAGAAAAAGACAGACAATACAATGGTCAAAAGAAAAAGACAGACAATACAATGGTCAAAAGAAAAAGACAAGACAATACAATGGTCAAAAGAAAAAGACAGACAATACAATGGCCAAAAGAAAAAGACAAGACAATACAATAGTCAAAAGAAAAAGACAGACAATACAATGGCCAAAAGAAAAAGACAAGACAATACAATGGCCAAAAGAAAAAGACAAGACAATACAATGGTCAAAAGAAAAAGACAGACAATACAATGGTCAAAAGAAAAAGACAAGACAATACAATGGTCAAAAGAAAAAGACAGACAATACAATGGCCAAAAGAAAAAGACAAGACAATACAATGGTCAAAAGAAAAAGACAAGACAATACAATGGTCAAAAGAAAAAGACAGACAATACTATGGTCAAAAGAAAAAGACAAGACAATACAATAGTCAAAAGAAAAAGACAGACAATACAATGGCCAAAAGAAAAAGACAAGACAATACAATGGCCAAAAGAAAAAGACAAGACAATACAATGGCCAAAAGAAAAAGACAAGACAATACAATGGTCAAAAGAAAAAGACAGACAATACAATGGTCAAAAGAAAAAGACAAGACAATACAATAGTCAAAAGAAAAAGACAGACAATACAATGGCCAAAAGAAAAAGACAAGACAATACAATGGCCAAAAGAAAAAGACAAGACAATACAATGGTCATAAAGAAAAAGACAGACAATACAATGGTCAAAAGAAAAAGACAAGACAATACAATGGTCAAAAGAAAAAGACAGACAATACAATGACCAAAAGAAAAAGACAAGACAATACAATGGTCAAAAGAAAAAGACAAGACAATACAATGGTCAAAATAAAAAGACAGACAATACAATGGTCAAAAGAAAAAGACAAGACAATACAATGGTCAAAAGAAAAAGACAGACAATACAATGGCCAAAAGAAAAAGACAGACAATACAATGACCAAAAGAAAAAGGACAAAAAGACAGACAATACAATGGTCAAAAGAAAAAGACAGACAATACAATGGTCAAAAGAAAAAGACAAGACAATACAATGGTCAAAAGAAAAAGACAGACAATACAATGACCAAAAAAAAAAGGACAAAAAGACAAGACAATACAATGGTCAAAAGAAAAAGACACACAATACAATGGTCAAAAGAAAAAGACAGACAATACAATGGTCAAAAGAAAAAGACAGACAATACAATGGTCAAAAGAAAAAGACAGACAATACAATGGTCAAAAGAAAAAGACAGACAATACAATGGTCAAAAGAAAAAGACAGACAATACAATGGTCAAAAGAAAAAGACAGACAATACAACAGCCAAAAGAAAAAGACAGACAATGCAATGACCAAAAGAAAAAGACAGACAATACAATGGCCAAAAGAAAAAGACAGACAATATAATGACCAAAAGAAAAAGACAGACAATACAATGGCCAAAAGAAAAAGACAGACAATACAATGGTCAAAAGAAAAAGACAGACAATACAATGGCCAAAAGAAAAAGACAGACAATACAATGACCAAAAGAAAAAGACAGACAATACAATGACCAAAAGAAAAAGGACGAAAAGCGAAAAGACAGACAATACAATGGTCAAAAGAAAAAGACAGACAATACAATGGTCAAAAGAAAAAGACAGACAATACAATAGCCAAAAGAAAACGACAGACAATACAATGACCAAAAGAAAAATACAGACAATACAATGACCAAAATAAAAAGACAGACAATACAATGGCCAAAAGAAAAAGACAGACAATACAATGACCAAAAGAAAAAGACAGACAATACAATGACCAAAAGAAAAAGGACAAATAGACAGACAATAAAATGGCCAAAAGAAAAAGGACGAAAAGACAGACAATACAATGGCCAAAAGAAAAAGACAGACAATATAATGGCCAAAAGAAAAAGGGCAAATAGACAGACAATACAATGGTCAAAAGAATTAAAGACAGACAATACAATGGTCAAAAGAAAAAGACAGACAATACAATGGTCAAAAGAAAAAGGACAAATAGACAGACAATACAATGGTCAAAAGAATTAAAGACAGACAATACAATGGTCAAAAGAAAAAGACAGACAATACAATGGTCAAAAGAAAAAGACAGACAATACAATGGTCAAAAGAAAAAGACAAGACAATACAATGGTCAAAAGAAAAAGACAGACAATACAATGGTCAAAAGAAAAAGACAGACAATACAATGGTCAAAAGAAAAAGACAAGACAATACAATGGTCAAAAGAAAAAGACAGACAATACAATGGTCAAAAGAAAAAGACAGACAATACAATGGTCAAAAGAAAAAGACAAGACAATACCATGGTCAAAAGAAAAAGACAGACAATACAATGGCCAAAAGAAAAAGACAGACAATACAATGACCAAAAGAAAAAGGACAAAAAGACAGACAATACAATGGTCAAAAGAAAAAGACAGACAATACAATGACCAAAAGAATTAAAGACAGACAATGCAATGTCCAAATGAAAAAGACAGACAATGCAATGGCCAAAAGAAAAAGACAGACAATACAATGACCAAAAGAAAACGACAGACAATACAATGACCGAAAAAGACAGACAATACAATGGTCAAAAGAAAAAGACAAACAATACAATGGTAAAAAGAAAAAGACAAGACAATACAATGGTCAAAAGAAAAAGACAGACAATACAATGGTCAAAAGAAAAAGACAGACAATACAATGGTCAAAAGAAAAAGACAAGACAATACAATGGCCAAAAGAAAAAGACAGACAATACAATGGTCAAAAGAAAAAGACAGACAATACAATGGCCAAAAGAAAAAGACAAGACAATACAATGGTCAAAAGAAAAAGACAAGACAATACAATGGTCAAAAGAAAAAGACAGACAATACAATGGTCAAAAGAAAAAGACAAGACAATACAATAGTCAAAAGAAAAAGACAAGACAATACAATGGTCAAAAGAAAAAGACAAGACAATACAATGGTCAAAAGAAAAAGACAGACAATACAATGGTCAAAAGAAAAAGACAAGACAATACAATGGTCAAAAGAAAAAGACAAGACAATACAATAGTCAAAAGAAAAAGACAGACAATACAATGGCCAAAAGAAAAAGACAAGACAATACAATGGCCAAAAGAAAAAGACAAGACAATACAATGGTCAAAAGAAAAAGACAGACAATACAATGGTCAAAGGAAAAAGACAAGACAATACAATGGTCAAAAGAAAAAGACAGACAATACAATGGCCAAAAGAAAAAGACAAGACAATACAATGGTCAAAAGAAAAAGACAAGACAATACAATGGTCAAAAGAAAAAGACAGACAATACAATGGTCAAAAGAAAAAGACAAGACAATACAATAGTCAAAAGAAAAAGACAGACAATACAATGGCCAAAAGAAAAAGACAAGACAATACAATGGTCAAAAGAAAAAGACAGACAATACAATGGTCAAAAGAAAAAGACAAGACAATACAATGGCCAAAAGAAAAAGACAAGACAATACAATGGCCAAAAGAAAAAGACAGACAATACAATGACCAAAAGAAAAAGACAGACAATACAATGACCAAAAGAAAAAGGACAAATAGACAGACAATAAAATGGCCAAAAGAAAAAGGACGAAAAGACAGACAATACAATGGCCAAAAGAAAAAGACAGACAATATAATGGCCAAAAGAAAAAGGGCAAATAGACAGACAATACAATGGTCAAAAGAATTAAAGACAGACAATACAATGGTCAAAAGAAAAAGACAGACAATACAATGGTCAAAAGAAAAAGGACAAATAGACAGACAATACAATGGTCAAAAGAAAAAGACAGACAATACAATGGTCAAAAGAAAAAGACAGACAATACAATGGTCAAAAGAAAAAGACAAGACAATACAATGGTCAAAAGAAAAAGACAGACAATACAATGGTCAAAAGAAAACGACAGACAATACAATGGTCAAAAGAAAAAGACAAGACAATACAATGGTCAAAAGAAAAAGACAAGACAATACAATGGTCAAAAGAAAAAGACAAGACAATACAATAGTCAAAAGAAAAAGACAGACAATACAATGGCCAAAAGAAAAAGACAAGACAATACAATGGCCAAAAGAAAAAGACAAGACAATACAATGGTCAAAAGAAAAAGACAGACAATACAATGGTCAAAAGAAAAAGACAGACAATACAATGGTCAAAAGAAAAAGACAAGACAATACAATGGTCAAAAGAAAAAGACAGACAATACAATGGTCAAAAGAAAAAGACAAGACAATACAATGGTCAAAAGAAAAAGACAGACAATACAATGGTCAAAAGAAAAAGACAGACAATACAATGGTCAAAAGAAAAAGACAAGACAATACAATGGCCAAAAGAAAAAGACAAGACAATACAATGGTCAAAATAAAAAGACAAGACAATACAATGGTCAAAAGAAAAAGACAGACAATACAATGGTCAAAAGAAAAAGACAAGACAATACAATGGTCAAAAGAAAAAGACAGACAATACAATGGCCAAAAGAAAAAGACAGACAATACAATGACCAAAAGAAAAAGGACAAAAAGACAGACAATACAATGGTCAAAAGAAAAAGACAGACAATACAATGGTCAAAAGAAAAAGACAAGACAATACAATGGTCAGAAGAAAAAGACAGACAATACAATGACCAAAAAAAAAAGGACAAAAAGACAAGACAATACAATGGTCAAAAGAAAAAGACAGACAATACAATGGTCAAAAGAAAAAGACAGACAATACAATGGTCAAAAGAAAAAGACAGACAATACAATGGTCAAAAGAAAAAGACAGACAATACAATGGTCAAAAGAAAAAGACAGACAATACAATGGTCAAAAGAAAAAGACAGACAATACAATGGTCAAAAGAAAAAGACAGACAATACAACAGCCAAAAGAAAAAGACAGACAATACAATGACCAAAAGAAAAAGACAGACAATACAATGGCCAAAAGAAAAAGACAGACAATATAATGACCAAAAGAAAAAGACAGACAATACAATGGCCAAAAGAAAAAGACAGACCATACAATGGTCAAAAGAAAAAGACAGACAATACAATGGCCAAAAGAAAAAGACAGACAATACAATGACCAAAAGAAAAAGACAGACAATACAATGACCAAAAGAAAAAGGACGAAAAGCGAAAAGACAGACAATACAATGGTCAAAAGAAAAAGACAGACAATACAATGGTCAAAAGAAAAAGACAGACAATACAATAGCCAAAAGAAAACGACAGACAATACAATGACCAAAAGAAAAATACAGACAATACAATGACCAAAATAAAAAGACAGACAATACAATGGCCAAAAGAAAAAGACAGACAATACAATGACCAAAAGAAAAAGACAGACAATACAATGACCAAAAGAAAAAGGACAAATAGACAGACAATAAAATGGCCAAAAGAAAAAGGACGAAAAGACAGACAATACAATGGCCAAAAGAAAAAGACAGACAATATAATGGCCAAAAGAAAAAGGGCAAATAGACAGACAATACAATGGTCAAAAGAATTAAAGACAGACAATACAATGGTCAAAAGAAAAAGACAGACAATACAATGGTCAAAAGAAAAAGGACAAATAGACAGACAATACAATGGTCAAAAGAAAAAGACAGACAATACAATGGTCAAAAGAAAAAGACAGACAATACAATGGTCAAAAGAAAAAGACAGACAATACAATGGTCAAAAGAAAAAGACAAGACAATACAATGGTCAAAAGAAAAAGACAGACAATACAATGGTCAAAAGAAAAAGACAGACAATACAATAGCCAAAAGAAAAAGACAGACAATACAATGACCAAAAGAAAAAGACAGACAATACAATGGCCAAAAGAAAAAGACAGACAATACAATGACCAAAAGAAATAGACAGACAATACAATGGCCAAAAGAAAAAGACAGACAATACAATGGTCAAAAGAAAAAGACAGACAATACAATGGCCAAAAGAAAAAGACAGACAATACAATGACCAAAAGAAATAGACAGACAATACAATGACCAAAAGAAAAAGGACGAAAAGACAGACAATACAATGGCCAAAAGAAAAAGACAGACAATATAATGGTCAAAAGAAAAAGGGAAAATAGACAGACAATACAATGGTCAAAAGAATTAAAGACAGACAATACAATGGTCAAAAGAAAAAGACAGACAATACAATGGTCAAAAGAAAAAGGACAAATAGACAGACAATACAATGGTCAAAAGAATTAAAGACAGACAATACAATGGTCAAAAGAAAAAGACAGACAATACAATGGTCAAAAGAAAAAGACAGACAATACAATGGCCAAAAGAAAAAGACAGACAATACAATGACCAAAAGAAAAAGACAGACAATACAATGACCAAAAGAAAAAGACAGACAATACAATGGCCAAAAGAAAAAGACAGACAATACAATGACCAAAAGAAAAAGACAGACAATACAATGACCAAAAGAAAAAGGACAAATAGACAGACAATAAAATGGCCAAAAGAAAAAGGACGAAAAGACAGACAATACAATGGCCAAAAGAAAAAGACAGACAATATAATGGCCAAAAGAAAAAGGGCAAATAGACAGACAATACAATGGTCAAAAGAATTAAAGACAGACAATACAATGGTCAAAAGAAAAAGACAGACAATACAATGTCAAAAGAAAAAGGACAAATAGACAGACAATACAATGGTCAAAAGAATTAAAGACAGACAATACAATGGTCAAAAGAAAAAGACAGACAATACAATGGTCAAAAGAAAAAGACAGACAATACAATGGTCAAAAGAAAAAGACAAGACAATACAATGGTCAAAAGAAAAAGACAGACAATACAATGGTCAAAAGAAAAAGACAGACAATACAATGGTCAAAAGAAAAAGACAAGACAATACAATGGTCAAAAGAAAAAGACAGACAATACAATGGTCAAAAGAAAAAGACAGACAATACAATGGTCAAAAGAAAAAGACAGACAATACAATGGTCAAAAGAAAAAGACAAGACAATTCAATGGTCAAAAGAAAAAGACAGACAATACAATGGTCACAAGAAAAAGACAGACAATACAATAGCCAAAAGAAAAAGACAGACAATACAATGACCAAAAGAAAAAGACAGACAATACAATGGCCAAAAGAAAAAGACAGACAATACAATGACCAAAAGAAAAAGACAGACAATACAATGGCCAAAAGAAAAAGACAGACAATACAATGGTCAAAAGAAAAAGACAGACAATACAATGGCCAAAAGAAAAAGACAGACAATACAATGACCAAAAGAAATAGACAGACAATACAATGACCAAAAGAAAAAGGACGAAAAGACAGACAATACAATGGTCAAAAGAAAAAGACAGACAATACAATGGTCAAAAGAAAAAGACAGACAATACAATAGCCAAAAGAAAACGACAGACAATACAATGACCAAAAGAAAAATACAGACAATACAATGACCAAAAGAAAAATACAGACAATACAATGGCCAAAAGAAAAAGACAGACAATACAATGACCAAAAGAAAAAGACAGACAATACAATGACCAAAAGAAAAAGGACGAAAAGACAGACAATACAATGGCCAAAAGAAAAAGACAGACAATATAATGGTCAAAAGAAAAAGGGAAAATAGACAGACAATACAATGGTCAAAAGAATTAAAGACAGACAATACAATGGTCAAAAGAAAAAGACAGACAATACAATGGTCAAAAGAAAAAGGACAAATAGACAGACAATACAATGGTCAAAAGAATTAAAGACAGACAATACAATGGTCAAAAGAAAAAGACAGACAATACAATGGTCAAAAGAAAAAGACAGACAATACAATGGTCAAAAGAAAAAGACAAGACAATACAATGGTCAAAAGAAAAAGACAGACAATACAATGGTCAAAAGAAAAAGACAAGACAATACAATGGCCAAAAGAAAAAGACAAGACAATACAATGGTCAAAAGAAAAAGACAGACAATACAATGGCCAAAAGAAAAAGACAAGACAATACAATGGTCAAAAGAAAAAGATAAGACAATACAATGGTCAAAAGAAAAAGACAGACAATACAATGGTCAAAAGAAAAAGACAAGACAATACAATAGTCAAAAGAAAAAGACAAGACAATACAATGGTCAAAAGAAAAAGACAAGACAATACAATGGTCAAAAGAAAAAGACAGACAATACAATGGTCAAAAGAAAAAGACAGACAATACAATGGTCAAAAGAAAAAGACAAGACAATACAATGGTCAAAAGAAAAAGACAGACAATACAATGGCCAAAAGAAAAAGACAAGACAATACAATAGTCAAAAGAAAAAGACAGACAATACAATGGCCAAAAGAAAAAGACAAGACAATACAATGGCCAAAAGAAAAAGACAAGACAATACAATGGTCAAAAGAAAAAGACAGACAATACAATGGTCAAAAGAAAAAGACAAGACAATACAATGGTCAAAAGAAAAAGACAGACAATACAATGGCCAAAAGAAAAAGACAAGACAATACAATGGTCAAAAGAAAAAGACAAGACAATACAATGGTCAAAAGAAAAAGACAGACAATACTATGGTCAAAAGAAAAAGACAAGACAATACAATAGTCAAAAGAAAAAGACAGACAATACAATGGCCAAAAGAAAAAGACAAGACAATACAATGGCCAAAAGAAAAAGACAAGACAATACAATGGCCAAAAGAAAAAGACAAGACAATACAATGGTCAAAAGAAAAAGACAGACAATACAATGGTCAAAAGAAAAAGACAAGACAATACAATAGTCAAAAGAAAAAGACAGACAATACAATGGCCAAAAGAAAAAGACAAGACAATACAATGGCCAAAAGAAAAAGACAAGACAATACAATGGTCATAAAGAAAAAGACAGACAATACAATGGTCAAAAGAAAAAGACAAGACAATACAATGGTCAAAAGAAAAAGACAGACAATACAATGACCAAAAGAAAAAGACAAGACAATACAATGGTCAAAAGAAAAAGACAAGACAATACAATGGTCAAAATAAAAAGACAGACAATACAATGGTCAAAAGAAAAAGACAAGACAATACAATGGTCAAAAGAAAAAGACAGACAATACAATGGCCAAAAGAAAAAGACAGACAATACAATGACCAAAAGAAAAAGGACAAAAAGACAGACAATACAATGGTCAAAAGAAAAAGACAGACAATACAATGGTCAAAAGAAAAAGACAAGACAATACAATGGTCAAAAGAAAAAGACAGACAATACAATGACCAAAAAAAAAAGGACAAAAAGACAAGACAATACAATGGTCAAAAGAAAAAGACACACAATACAATGGTCAAAAGAAAAAGACAGACAATACAATGGTCAAAAGAAAAAGACAGACAATACAATGGTCAAAAGAAAAAGACAGACAATACAATGGTCAAAAGAAAAAGACAGACAATACAATGGTCAAAAGAAAAAGACAGACAATACAATGGTCAAAAGAAAAAGACAGACAATACAACAGCCAAAAGAAAAAGACAGACAATGCAATGACCAAAAGAAAAAGACAGACAATACAATGGCCAAAAGAAAAAGACAGACAATATAATGACCAAAAGAAAAAGACAGACAATACAATGGCCAAAAGAAAAAGACAGACAATACAATGGTCAAAAGAAAAAGACAGACAATACAATGGCCAAAAGAAAAAGACAGACAATACAATGACCAAAAGAAAAAGACAGACAATACAATGACCAAAAGAAAAAGGACGAAAAGCGAAAAGACAGACAATACAATGGTCAAAAGAAAAAGACAGACAATACAATGGTCAAAAGAAAAAGACAGACAATACAATAGCCAAAAGAAAACGACAGACAATACAATGACCAAAAGAAAAATACAGACAATACAATGACCAAAATAAAAAGACAGACAATACAATGGCCAAAAGAAAAAGACAGACAATACAATGACCAAAAGAAAAAGACAGACAATACAATGACCAAAAGAAAAAGGACAAATAGACAGACAATAAAATGGCCAAAAGAAAAAGGACGAAAAGACAGACAATACAATGGCCAAAAGAAAAAGACAGACAATATAATGGCCAAAAGAAAAAGGGCAAATAGACAGACAATACAATGGTCAAAAGAATTAAAGACAGACAATACAATGGTCAAAAGAAAAAGACAGACAATACAATGGTCAAAAGAAAAAGGACAAATAGACAGACAATACAATGGTCAAAAGAATTAAAGACAGACAATACAATGGTCAAAAGAAAAAGACAGACAATACAATGGTCAAAAGAAAAAGACAGACAATACAATGGTCAAAAGAAAAAGACAAGACAATACAATGGTCAAAAGAAAAAGACAGACAATACAATGGTCAAAAGAAAAAGACAGACAATACAATGGTCAAAAGAAAAAGACAAGACAATACAATGGTCAAAAGAAAAAGACAGACAATACAATGGTCAAAAGAAAAAGACAGACAATACAATGGTCAAAAGAAAAAGACAAGACAATACCATGGTCAAAAGAAAAAGACAGACAATACAATGGCCAAAAGAAAAAGACAGACAATACAATGACCAAAAGAAAAAGGACAAAAAGACAGACAATACAATGGTCAAAAGAAAAAGACAGACAATACAATGACCAAAAGAATTAAAGACAGACAATGCAATGTCCAAATGAAAAAGACAGACAATGCAATGGCCAAAAGAAAAAGACAGACAATACAATGACCAAAAGAAAACGACAGACAATACAATGACCGAAAAAGACAGACAATACAATGGTCAAAAGAAAAAGACAAACAATACAATGGTAAAAAGAAAAAGACAAGACAATACAATGGTCAAAAGAAAAAGACAGACAATACAATGGTCAAAAGAAAAAGACAGACAATACAATGGTCAAAAGAAAAAGACAAGACAATACAATGGCCAAAAGAAAAAGACAGACAATACAATGGTCAAAAGAAAAAGACAGACAATACAATGGCCAAAAGAAAAAGACAAGACAATACAATGGTCAAAAGAAAAAGACAAGACAATACAATGGTCAAAAGAAAAAGACAGACAATACAATGGTCAAAAGAAAAAGACAAGACAATACAATAGTCAAAAGAAAAAGACAAGACAATACAATGGTCAAAAGAAAAAGACAAGACAATACAATGGTCAAAAGAAAAAGACAGACAATACAATGGTCAAAAGAAAAAGACAAGACAATACAATGGTCAAAAGAAAAAGACAAGACAATACAATAGTCAAAAGAAAAAGACAGACAATACAATGGCCAAAAGAAAAAGACAAGACAATACAATGGCCAAAAGAAAAAGACAAGACAATACAATGGTCAAAAGAAAAAGACAGACAATACAATGGTCAAAGGAAAAAGACAAGACAATACAATGGTCAAAAGAAAAAGACAGACAATACAATGGCCAAAAGAAAAAGACAAGACAATACAATGGTCAAAAGAAAAAGACAAGACAATACAATGGTCAAAAGAAAAAGACAGACAATACAATGGTCAAAAGAAAAAGACAAGACAATACAATAGTCAAAAGAAAAAGACAGACAATACAATGGCCAAAAGAAAAAGACAAGACAATACAATGGTCAAAAGAAAAAGACAGACAATACAATGGTCAAAAGAAAAAGACAAGACAATACAATGGCCAAAAGAAAAAGACAAGACAATACAATGGCCAAAAGAAAAAGACAGACAATACAATGACCAAAAGAAAAAGACAGACAATACAATGACCAAAAGAAAAAGGACAAATAGACAGACAATAAAATGGCCAAAAGAAAAAGGACGAAAAGACAGACAATACAATGGCCAAAAGAAAAAGACAGACAATATAATGGCCAAAAGAAAAAGGGCAAATAGACAGACAATACAATGGTCAAAAGAATTAAAGACAGACAATACAATGGTCAAAAGAAAAAGACAGACAATACAATGGTCAAAAGAAAAAGGACAAATAGACAGACAATACAATGGTCAAAAGAAAAAGACAGACAATACAATGGTCAAAGGAAAAAGACAAGACAATACAATGGTCAAAAGAAAAAGACAGACAATACAATGGTCAAAAGAAAAAGACAAGACAATACAATGGTCAAAAGAAAAAGACAGACAATACAATGGTCAAAAGAAAAAGACAGACAATACAATGGTCAAAAGAAAAAGACAAGACAATACAATGGTCAAAAGAAAAAGACAAGACAATACAATGGTCAAAAGAAAAAGACAGACAATACAATGGCCAAAAGAAAAAGACAAGACAATACAATGGTCAAAAGAAAAAGACAAGACAATACAATGGTCAAAAGAAAAAGACAGACAATACTATGGTCAAAAGAAAAAGACAAGACAATACAATAGTCAAAAGAAAAAGACAGACAATACAATGGCCAAAAGAAAAAGACAAGACAATACAATGGCCAAAAGAAAAAGACAAGACAATACAATGGCCAAAAGAAAAAGACAAGACAATACAATGGTCAAAAGAAAAAGACAGACAATACAATGGTCAAAAGAAAAAGACAAGACAATACAATAGTCAAAAGAAAAAGACAGACAATACAATGGCCAAAAGAAAAAGACAAGACAATACAATGGCCAAAAGAAAAAGACAAGACAATACAATGGTCATAAAGAAAAAGACAGACAATACAATGGTCAAAAGAAAAAGACAAGACAATACAATGGTCAAAAGAAAAAGACAGACAATACAATGACCAAAAGAAAAAGACAAGACAATACAATGGTCAAAAGAAAAAGACAAGACAATACAATGGTCAAAATAAAAAGACAGACAATACAATGGTCAAAAGAAAAAGACAAGACAATACAATGGTCAAAAGAAAAAGACAGACAATACAATGGCCAAAAGAAAAAGACAGACAATACAATGACCAAAAGAAAAAGGACAAAAAGACAGACAATACAATGGTCAAAAGAAAAAGACAGACAATACAATGGTCAAAAGAAAAAGACAAGACAATACAATGGTCAAAAGAAAAAGACAGACAATACAATGACCAAAAAAAAAAGGACAAAAAGACAAGACAATACAATGGTCAAAAGAAAAAGACACACAATACAATGGTCAAAAGAAAAAGACAGACAATACAATGGTCAAAAGAAAAAGACAGACAATACAATGGTCAAAAGAAAAAGACAGACAATACAATGGTCAAAAGAAAAAGACAGACAATACAATGGTCAAAAGAAAAAGACAGACAATACAATGGTCAAAAGAAAAAGACAGACAATACAACAGCCAAAAGAAAAAGACAGACAATGCAATGACCAAAAGAAAAAGACAGACAATACAATGGCCAAAAGAAAAAGACAGACAATATAATGACCAAAAGAAAAAGACAGACAATACAATGGCCAAAAGAAAAAGACAGACAATACAATGGTCAAAAGAAAAAGACAGACAATACAATGGCCAAAAGAAAAAGACAGACAATACAATGACCAAAAGAAAAAGACAGACAATACAATGACCAAAAGAAAAAGGACGAAAAGCGAAAAGACAGACAATACAATGGTCAAAAGAAAAAGACAGACAATACAATGGTCAAAAGAAAAAGACAGACAATACAATAGCCAAAAGAAAACGACAGACAATACAATGACCAAAAGAAAAATACAGACAATACAATGACCAAAATAAAAAGACAGACAATACAATGGCCAAAAGAAAAAGACAGACAATACAATGACCAAAAGAAAAAGACAGACAATACAATGACCAAAAGAAAAAGGACAAATAGACAGACAATAAAATGGCCAAAAGAAAAAGGACGAAAAGACAGACAATACAATGGCCAAAAGAAAAAGACAGACAATATAATGGCCAAAAGAAAAAGGGCAAATAGACAGACAATACAATGGTCAAAAGAATTAAAGACAGACAATACAATGGTCAAAAGAAAAAGACAGACAATACAATGGTCAAAAGAAAAAGGACAAATAGACAGACAATACAATGGTCAAAAGAATTAAAGACAGACAATACAATGGTCAAAAGAAAAAGACAGACAATACAATGGTCAAAAGAAAAAGACAGACAATACAATGGTCAAAAGAAAAAGACAAGACAATACAATGGTCAAAAGAAAAAGACAGACAATACAATGGTCAAAAGAAAAAGACAGACAATACAATGGTCAAAAGAAAAAGACAAGACAATACAATGGTCAAAAGAAAAAGACAGACAATACAATGGTCAAAAGAAAAAGACAGACAATACAATGGTCAAAAGAAAAAGACAAGACAATACCATGGTCAAAAGAAAAAGACAGACAATACAATGGCCAAAAGAAAAAGACAGACAATACAATGACCAAAAGAAAAAGGACAAAAAGACAGACAATACAATGGTCAAAAGAAAAAGACAGACAATACAATGACCAAAAGAATTAAAGACAGACAATGCAATGTCCAAATGAAAAAGACAGACAATGCAATGGCCAAAAGAAAAAGACAGACAATACAATGACCAAAAGAAAACGACAGACAATACAATGACCGAAAAAGACAGACAATACAATGGTCAAAAGAAAAAGACAGACAATACAATGGTAAAAAGAAAAAGACAAGACAATACAATGGTCAAAAGAAAAAGACAGACAATACAATGGTCAAAAGAAAAAGACAGACAATACAATGGTCAAAAGAAAAAGACAAGACAATACAATGGCCAAAAGAAAAAGACAGACAATACAATGGTCAAAAGAAAAAGACAGACAATACAATGGCCAAAAGAAAAAGACAAGACAATACAATGGTCAAAAGAAAAAGACAAGACAATACAATGGTCAAAAGAAAAAGACAGACAATACAATGGTCAAAAGAAAAAGACAAGACAATACAATAGTCAAAAGAAAAAGACAAGACAATACAATGGTCAAAAGAAAAAGACAAGACAATACAATGGTCAAAAGAAAAAGACAGACAATACAATGGTCAAAAGAAAAAGACAAGACAATACAATGGTCAAAAGAAAAAGACAAGACAATACAATAGTCAAAAGAAAAAGACAGACAATACAATGGCCAAAAGAAAAAGACAAGACAATACAATGGCCAAAAGAAAAAGACAAGACAATACAATGGTCAAAAGAAAAAGACAGACAATACAATGGTCAAAGGAAAAAGACAAGACAATACAATGGTCAAAAGAAAAAGACAGACAATACAATGGCCAAAAGAAAAAGACAAGACAATACAATGGTCAAAAGAAAAAGACAAGACAATACAATAGTCAAAAGAAAAAGACAGACAATACAATGGTCAAAAGAAAAAGACAAGACAATACAATAGTCAAAAGAAAAAGACAGACAATACAATGGCCAAAAGAAAAAGACAAGACAATACAATGGCCAAAAGAAAAAGACAAGACATTACAATGGTCAAAAGAAAAAGACAGACAATACAATGGTCAAAAGAAAAAGACAAGACAATACAATGGCCAAAAGAAAAAGACAAGACAATACAATGGCCAAAAGAAAAAGACAGACAATACAATGACCAAAAGAAAAAGACAGACAATACAATGACCAAAAGAAAAAGGACAAATAGACAGACAATAAAATGGCCAAAAGAAAAAGGACGAAAAGACAGACAATACAATGGCCAAAAGAAAAAGACAGACAATATAATGGCCAAAAGAAAAAGGGCAAATAGACAGACAATACAATGGTCAAAAGAATTAAAGACAGACAATACAATGGTCAAAAGAAAAAGACAGACAATACAATGGTCAAAAGAAAAAGGACAAATAGACAGACAATACAATGGTCAAAAGAAAAAGACAGACAATACAATGGTCAAAAGAAAAAGACAGACAATACAATGGTCAAAAGAAAAAGACAAGACAATACAATGGTCAAAAGAAAAAGACAGACAATACAATGGTCAAAAGAAAAAGACAGACAATACAATGGTCAAAAGAAAAAGACAAGACAATACAATGGTCAAAAGAAAAAGACAAGACAATACAATGGTCAAAAGAAAAAGACAAGACAATACAATAGTCAAAAGAAAAAGACAGACAATACAATGGCCAAAAGAAAAAGACAAGACAATACAATGGCCAAAAGAAAAAGACAAGACAATACAATGGTCAAAAGAAAAAGACAGACAATACAATGGTCAAAAGAAAAAGACAAGACAATACAATGGTCAAAAGAAAAAGACAGACAATACAATGGCCAAAAGAAAAAGACAAGACAATAAAATGGTCAAAAGAAAAAGACAAGACAATACAATGGTCAAAAGAAAAAGACAGACAATACAATGGTCAAAAGAAAAAGACAAGACAATACAATAGTCAAAAGAAAAAGACAGACAATACAATGGCCAAAAGAAAAAGACAAGACAATACAATGGCCAAAAGAAAAAGACAAGACAATACAATGGTCAAAAGAAAAAGACAGACAATACAATGGTCAAAAGAAAAAGACAAGACAATACAATGGCCAAAAGAAAAAGACAAGACAATACAATGGCCAAAAGAAAAAGACAGACAATACAATGACCAAAAGAAAAAGACAGACAATACAATGACCAAAAGAAAAAGGACAAATAGACAGACAATAAAATGGCCAAAAGAAAAAGGACGAAAAGACAGACAATACAATGGCCAAAAGAAAAAGACAGACAATATAATGGCCAAAAGAAAAAGGGCAAATAGACAGAAAATACAATGGTCAAAAGAATTAAAGACAGACAATACAATGGTCAAAAGAAAAAGACAGACAATACAATGGTCAAAAGAAAAAGACAAGACAATACAATGGTCAAAAGAAAAAGACAGACAATACAATGGTCAAAAGAAAAAGACAGACAATACAATGGTCAAAAGAAAAAGACAAGACAATACAATGGTCAAAAGAAAAAGACAGACAATACAATGGTCAAAAGAAAAAGACAGACAATACAATGGTCAAAAGAAAAAGACAGACAATACAATGGTCAAAAGAAAAAGACAAGACAATACAATGGTCAAAAGAAAAAGACAGACAATACAATGGTCAAAAGAAAAAGACAGACAATACAATGGTCAAAAGAAAAAGACAGACAATACAATGGTCAAAAGAAAAAGACAAGACAATACAATGGTCAAAAGAAAAAGACAGACAATACAATGGCCAAAAGAAAAAGACAAGACAATACAATAGTCAAAAGAAAAAGACAGACAATACAATGGCCAAAAGAAAAAGACAAGACAATACAATGGCCAAAAGAAAAAGACAAGACAATACAATGGTCAAAAGAAAAAGACAGACAATACAATGGTCAAAAGAAAAAGACAAGACAATACAATGGTCAACAGAAAAAGACAGACAATACAATGGCCAAAAGAAAAAGACAAGACAATACAATGGTCAAAAGAAAAAGACAAGACAATACAATGGTCAAAAGAAAACGACAGACAATACAATGACCGAAAAAGACAGACAATACAATGGTCAAAAGAAAAAGACAGACAATACAATGGTAAAAAGAAAAAGACAAGACAATACAATGGTCAAAAGAAAAAGACAGACAATACAATGGTCAAAAGAAAAAGACAGACAATACAATGGTCAAAAGAAAAAGACAAGACAATACAATGGCCAAAAGAAAAAGACAGACAATACAATGGTCAAAAGAAAAAGACAGACAATACAATGGCCAAAAGAAAAAGACAAGACAATACAATGGTCAAAAGAAAAAGACAAGACAATACAATGGTCAAAAGAAAAAGACAGACAATACAATGGTCAAAAGAAAAAGACCAGACAATACAATAGTCAAAAGAAAAAGACAAGACAATACAATGGTCAAAAGAAAAAGACAAGACAATACAATGGTCAAAAGAAAAAGACAGACAATACAATCGTCAAAAGAAAAAGACAAGACAATACAATGGTCAAAAGAAAAAGACAAGACAATACAATAGTCAAAAGAAAAAGACAGACAATACAATGGCCAAAAGAAAAAGACAAGACAATACAATGGCCAAAAGAAAAAGACAAGACAATACAATGGTCAAAAGAAAAAGACAGACAATACAATGGTCAAAGGAAAAAGACAAGACAATACAATGGTCAAAAGAAAAAGACAGACAATACAATGGCCAAAAGAAAAAGACAAGACAATACAATGGTCAAAAGAAAAAGACAAGACAATACAATGGTCAAAAGAAAAAGACAGACAATACAATGGTCAAAAGAAAAAGACAAGACAATACAATAGTCAAAAGAAAAAGACAGACAATACAATGGCCAAAAGAAAAAGACAAGACAATACAATGGCCAAAAGAAAAAGACAAGACAATACAATGGCCAAAGAAAAAGACAAGACAATACAATGGTCAAAAGAAAAAGACAGACAATACAATGGTCAAAAGAAAAAGACAAGACAATACAATGGCCAAAAGAAAAAGACAAGACAATACAATGGCCAAAAGAAAAAGACAGACAATACAATGACCAAAAGAAAAAGACAGACAATACAATGACCAAAAGAAAAAGGACAAATAGACAGACAATAAAATGGCCAAAAGAAAAAGGACGAAAAGACAGACAATACAATGGCCAAAAGAAAAAGACAGACAATATAATGGCCAAAAGAAAAAGGGCAAATAGACAGACAATACAATGGTCAAAAGAATTAAAGACAGACAATACAATGGTCAAAAGAAAAAGACAGACAATACAATGGTCAAAAGAAAAAGGACAAATAGACAGACAATACAATGGTCAAAAGAAAAAGACAGACAATACAATGGTCAAAAGAAAAAGACAGACAATACAATGGTCAAAAGAAAAAGACAAGACAATACAATGGTCAAAAGAAAAAGACAGACAATATAATGGCCAAAAGAAAAAGGGCAAATAGACAGACAATACAATGGTCAAAAGAATTAAAGACAGACAATACAATGGTCAAAAGAAAAAGACAGACAATACAATGGTCAAAAGAAAAAGACAAGACAATACAATGGTCAAAAGAAAAAGACAGACAATACAATGGTCAAAAGAAAAAGACAGACAATACAATGGTCAAAAGAAAAAGACAAGACAATACAATGGTCAAAAGAAAAAGACAGACAATACAATGGTCAAAAGAAAAAGACAGACAATACAATGGTCAAAAGAAAAAGACAGACAATACAATGGTCAAAAGAAAAAGACAAGACAATACAATGGTCAAAAGAAAAAGACAGACAATACAATGGTCAAAAGAAAAAGACAGACAATACAATGGTCAAAAGAAAAAGACAGACAATACAATGGTCAAAAGAAAAAGACAAGACAATACAATGGTCAAAAGAAAAAGACAGACAATACAATGGCCAAAAGAAAAAGACAAGACAATACAATAGTCAAAAGAAAAAGACAGACAATACAATGGCCAAAAGAAAAAGACAAGACAATACAATGGCCAAAAGAAAAAGACAAGACAATACAATGGTCAAAAGAAAAAGACAGACAATACAATGGTCAAAAGAAAAAGACAAGACAATACAATGGTCAAAAGAAAAAGACAGACAATACAATGGCCAAAAGAAAAAGACAAGACAATACAATGGTCAAAAGAAAAAGACAAGACAATACAATGGTCAAAAGAAAACGACAGACAATACAATGACCGAAAAAGACAGACAATACAATGGTCAAAAGAAAAAGACAGACAATACAATGGTAAAAAGAAAAAGACAAGACAATACAATGGTCAAAAGAAAAAGACAGACAATACAATGGTCAAAAGAAAAAGACAGACAATACAATGGTCAAAAGAAAAAGACAAGACAATACAATGGCCAAAAGAAAAAGACAGACAATACAATGGTCAAAAGAAAAAGACAGACAATACAATGGCCAAAAGAAAAAGACAAGACAATACAATGGTCAAAAGAAAAAGACAAGACAATACAATGGTCAAAAGAAAAAGACAGACAATACAATGGTCAAAAGAAAAAGACAAGACAATACAATAGTCAAAAGAAAAAGACAAGACAATACAATGGTCAAAAGAAAAAGACAAGACAATACAATGGTCAAAAGAAAAAGACAGACAATACAATGGTCAAAAGAAAAAGACAAGACAATACAATGGTCAAAAGAAAAAGACAAGACAATACAATAGTCAAAAGAAAACGACAGACAATACAATGGCCAAAAGAAAAAGACAAGACAATACAATGGCCAAAAGAAAAAGACAAGACAATACAATGGTCAAAAGAAAAAGACAGACAATACAATGGTCAAAGGAAAAAGACAAGACAATACAATGGTCAAAAGAAAAAGACAGACAATACAATGGCCAAAAGAAAAAGACAAGACAATACAATGGTCAAAAGAAAAAGACAAGACAATACAATGGTCAAAAGAAAAAGACAGACAATACAATGGTCAAAAGAAAAAGACAAGACAATACAATAGTCAAAAGAAAAAGACAGACAATACAATGGCCAAAAGAAAAAGACAAGACAATACAATGGCCAAAAGAAAAAGACAAGACAATACAATGGTCAAAAGAAAAAGACAGACAATACAATGGTCAAAAGAAAAAGACAAGACAATACAATGGCCAAAAGAAAAAGACAAGACAATACAATGGCCAAAAGAAAAAGACAGACAATACAATGACCAAAAGAAAAAGACAGACAATACAATGACCAAAAGAAAAAGGACAAATAGACAGACAATAAAATGGCCAAAAGAAAAAGGACGAAAAGACAGACAATACAATGGCCAAAAGAAAAAGACAGACAATATAATGGCCAAAAGAAAAAGGGCAAATAGACAGACAATACAATGGTCAAAAGAATTAAAGACAGACAATACAATGGTCAAAAGAAAAAGACAGACAATACAATGGTCAAAAGAAAAAGACAAGACAATACAATGGTCAAAAGAAAAAGACAGACAATACAATGGTCAAAAGAAAAAGACAGACAATACAATGGTCAAAAGAAAAAGACAAGACAATACAATGGTCAAAAGAAAAAGACAGACAATACAATGGTCAAAAGAAAAAGACAGACAATACAATGGTCAAAAGAAAAAGACAGACAATACAATGGTCAAAAGAAAAAGACAAGACAATACAATGGTCAAAAGAAAAAGACAGACAATACAATGGTCAAAAGAAAAAGACAGACAATACAATGGTCAAAAGAAAAAGACAGACAATACAATGGTCAAAAGAAAAAGACAAGACAATACAATGGTCAAAAGAAAAAGACAGACAATACAATGGCCAAAAGAAAAAGACAAGACAATACAATAGTCAAAAGAAAAAGACAGACAATACAATGGCCAAAAGAAAAAGACAAGACAATACAATGGCCAAAAGAAAAAGACAAGACAATACAATGGTCAAAAGAAAAAGACAGACAATACAATGGTCAAAAGAAAAAGACAAGACAATACAATGGTCAAAAGAAAAAGACAGACAATACAATGGCCAAAAGAAAAAGACAAGACAATACAATGGTCAAAAGAAAAAGACAAGACAATACAATGGTCAAAAGAAAACGACAGACAATACAATGACCGAAAAAGACAGACAATACAATGGTCAAAAGAAAAAGACAGACAATACAATGGTAAAAAGAAAAAGACAAGACAATACAATGGTCAAAAGAAAAAGACAGACAATACAATGGTCAAAAGAAAAAGACAGACAATACAATGGTCAAAAGAAAAAGACAAGACAATACAATGGCCAAAAGAAAAAGACAGACAATACAATGGTCAAAAGAAAAAGACAGACAATACAATGGCCAAAAGAAAAAGACAAGACAATACAATGGTCAAAAGAAAAAGACAAGACAATACAATGGTCAAAAGAAAAAGACAGACAATACAATGGTCAAAAGAAAAAGACCAG
The DNA here is from genome assembly GCA_963680875.1 of Bathymodiolus brooksi. Taxonomy (NCBI): domain Eukaryota; kingdom Metazoa; phylum Mollusca; class Bivalvia; order Mytilida; family Modiolidae; genus Bathymodiolus; species Bathymodiolus brooksi. The sequence continues at coordinate 60,143,280 of OY804590.1, read as the reverse complement.
ACAATACAATAGTCAAAAGAAAAAGACAAGACAATACAATGGTCAAAAGAAAAAGACAAGACAATACAATGGTCAAAAGAAAAAGACAGACAATACAATCGTCAAAAGAAAAAGACAAGACAATACAATGGTCAAAAGAAAAAGACAAGACAATACAATAGTCAAAAGAAAAAGACAGACAATACAATGGCCAAAAGAAAAAGACAAGACAATACAATGGCCAAAAGAAAAAGACAAGACAATACAATGGTCAAAAGAAAAAGACAGACAATACAATGGTCAAAGGAAAAAGACAAGACAATACAATGGTCAAAAGAAAAAGACAGACAATACAATGGCCAAAAGAAAAAGACAAGACAATACAATGGTCAAAAGAAAAAGACAAGACAATACAATGGTCAAAAGAAAAAGACAGACAATACAATGGTCAAAAGAAAAAGACAAGACAATACAATAGTCAAAAGAAAAAGACAGACAATACAATGGCCAAAAGAAAAAGACAAGACAATACAATGGCCAAAAGAAAAAGACAAGACAATACAATGGCCAAAGAAAAAGACAAGACAATACAATGGTCAAAAGAAAAAGACAGACAATACAATGGTCAAAAGAAAAAGACAAGACAATACAATGGCCAAAAGAAAAAGACAAGACAATACAATGGCCAAAAGAAAAAGACAGACAATACAATGACCAAAAGAAAAAGACAGACAATACAATGACCAAAAGAAAAAGGACAAATAGACAGACAATAAAATGGCCAAAAGAAAAAGGACGAAAAGACAGACAATACAATGGCCAAAAGAAAAAGACAGACAATATAATGGCCAAAAGAAAAAGGGCAAATAGACAGACAATACAATGGTCAAAAGAATTAAAGACAGACAATACAATGGTCAAAAGAAAAAGACAGACAATACAATGGTCAAAAGAAAAAGGACAAATAGACAGACAATACAATGGTCAAAAGAAAAAGACAGACAATACAATGGTCAAAAGAAAAAGACAGACAATACAATGGTCAAAAGAAAAAGACAAGACAATACAATGGTCAAAAGAAAAAGACAGACAATATAATGGCCAAAAGAAAAAGGGCAAATAGACAGACAATACAATGGTCAAAAGAATTAAAGACAGACAATACAATGGTCAAAAGAAAAAGACAGACAATACAATGGTCAAAAGAAAAAGACAAGACAATACAATGGTCAAAAGAAAAAGACAGACAATACAATGGTCAAAAGAAAAAGACAGACAATACAATGGTCAAAAGAAAAAGACAAGACAATACAATGGTCAAAAGAAAAAGACAGACAATACAATGGTCAAAAGAAAAAGACAGACAATACAATGGTCAAAAGAAAAAGACAGACAATACAATGGTCAAAAGAAAAAGACAAGACAATACAATGGTCAAAAGAAAAAGACAGACAATACAATGGTCAAAAGAAAAAGACAGACAATACAATGGTCAAAAGAAAAAGACAGACAATACAATGGTCAAAAGAAAAAGACAAGACAATACAATGGTCAAAAGAAAAAGACAGACAATACAATGGCCAAAAGAAAAAGACAAGACAATACAATAGTCAAAAGAAAAAGACAGACAATACAATGGCCAAAAGAAAAAGACAAGACAATACAATGGCCAAAAGAAAAAGACAAGACAATACAATGGTCAAAAGAAAAAGACAGACAATACAATGGTCAAAAGAAAAAGACAAGACAATACAATGGTCAAAAGAAAAAGACAGACAATACAATGGCCAAAAGAAAAAGACAAGACAATACAATGGTCAAAAGAAAAAGACAAGACAATACAATGGTCAAAAGAAAACGACAGACAATACAATGACCGAAAAAGACAGACAATACAATGGTCAAAAGAAAAAGACAGACAATACAATGGTAAAAAGAAAAAGACAAGACAATACAATGGTCAAAAGAAAAAGACAGACAATACAATGGTCAAAAGAAAAAGACAGACAATACAATGGTCAAAAGAAAAAGACAAGACAATACAATGGCCAAAAGAAAAAGACAGACAATACAATGGTCAAAAGAAAAAGACAGACAATACAATGGCCAAAAGAAAAAGACAAGACAATACAATGGTCAAAAGAAAAAGACAAGACAATACAATGGTCAAAAGAAAAAGACAGACAATACAATGGTCAAAAGAAAAAGACAAGACAATACAATAGTCAAAAGAAAAAGACAAGACAATACAATGGTCAAAAGAAAAAGACAAGACAATACAATGGTCAAAAGAAAAAGACAGACAATACAATGGTCAAAAGAAAAAGACAAGACAATACAATGGTCAAAAGAAAAAGACAAGACAATACAATAGTCAAAAGAAAACGACAGACAATACAATGGCCAAAAGAAAAAGACAAGACAATACAATGGCCAAAAGAAAAAGACAAGACAATACAATGGTCAAAAGAAAAAGACAGACAATACAATGGTCAAAGGAAAAAGACAAGACAATACAATGGTCAAAAGAAAAAGACAGACAATACAATGGCCAAAAGAAAAAGACAAGACAATACAATGGTCAAAAGAAAAAGACAAGACAATACAATGGTCAAAAGAAAAAGACAGACAATACAATGGTCAAAAGAAAAAGACAAGACAATACAATAGTCAAAAGAAAAAGACAGACAATACAATGGCCAAAAGAAAAAGACAAGACAATACAATGGCCAAAAGAAAAAGACAAGACAATACAATGGCCAAAGAAAAAGACAAGACAATACAATGGTCAAAAGAAAAAGACAGACAATACAATGGTCAAAAGAAAAAGACAAGACAATACAATGGCCAAAAGAAAAAGACAAGACAATACAATGGCCAAAAGAAAAAGACAGACAATACAATGACCAAAAGAAAAAGACAGACAATACAATGACCAAAAGAAAAAGGACAAATAGACAGACAATAAAATGGCCAAAAGAAAAAGGACGAAAAGACAGACAATACAATGGCCAAAAGAAAAAGACAGACAATATAATGGCCAAAAGAAAAAGGGCAAATAGACAGACAATACAATGGTCAAAAGAATTAAAGACAGACAATACAATGGTCAAAAGAAAAAGACAGACAATACAATGGTCAAAAGAAAAAGGACAAATAGACAGACAATACAATGGTCAAAAGAAAAAGACAGACAATACAATGGTCAAAAGAAAAAGACAGACAATACAATGGTCAAAAGAAAAAGACAAGACAATACAATGGTCAAAAGAAAAAGACAGACAATACAATGGTCAAAAGAAAAAGACAGACAATACAATGGTCAAAAGAAAAAGACAAGACAATACAATGGTCAAAAGAAAAAGACAGACAATACAATGGTCAAAAGAAAAAGACAGACAATACAATGGTCAAAAGAAAAAGACAGACAATACAATGGTCAAAAGAAAAAGACAAGACAATACAATGGTCAAAAGAAAAAGACAGACAATACAATGGTCAAAAGAAAAAGACAGACAATACAATGGTCAAAAGAAAAAGACAGACAATACAATGGTCAAAAGAAAAAGACAAGACAATACAATGGTCAAAAGAAAAAGACAGACAATACAATGGCCAAAAGAAAAAGACAAGACAATACAATAGTCAAAAGAAAAAGACAGACAATACAATGGCCAAAAGAAAAAGACAAGACAATACAATGGCCAAAAGAAAAAGACAAGACAATACAATGGTCAAAAGAAAAAGACAAGACAATACAATAGTCAAAAGAAAAAGACAAGACAATACAATGGTCAAAAGAAAAAGACAGACAATACAATGGTCAAAAGAAAAAGACAAGACAATACAATGGTCAAAAGAAAAAGACAAGACAATACAATAGTCAAAAGAAAAAGACAGACAATACAATGGCCAAAAGAAAAAGACAAGACAATACAATGGCCAAAAGAAAAAGACAAGACAATACAATGGTCAAAAGAAAAAGACAGACAATACAATGGTCAAAGGAAAAAGACAAGACAATACAATGGTCAAAAGAAAAAGACAGACAATACAATGGCCAAAAGAAAAAGACAAGACAATACAATGGTCAAAAGAAAAAGACAAGACAATACAATGGTCAAAAGAAAAAGACAGACAATACAATGGTCAAAAGAAAAAGACAAGACAATACAATAGTCAAAAGAAAAAGACAGACAATACAATGGCCAAAAGAAAAAGACAAGACAATGCAATGGCCAAAAGAAAAAGACAAGACAATACAATGGCCAAAGAAAAAGACAAGACAATACAATGGTCAAAAGAAAAAGACAGACAATACAATGGTCAAAAGAAAAAGACAAGACAATACAATGGCCAAAAGAAAAAGACAAGACAATACAATGGCCAAAAGAAAAAGACAGACAATACAATGACCAAAAGAAAAAGACAGACAATACAATGACCAAAAGAAAAAGGACAAATAGACAGACAATAAAATGGCCAAAAGAAAAAGGACGAAAAGACAGACAATACAATGGCCAAAAGAAAAAGACAGACAATATAATGGCCAAAAGAAAAAGGGCAAATAGACAGACAATACAATGGTCAAAAGAATTAAAGACAGACAATACAATGGTCAAAAGAAAAAGACAGACAATACAATGGTCAAAAGAAAAAGGACAAATAGACAGACAATACAATGGTCAAAAGAAAAAGACAGACAATACAATGGTCAAAAGAAAAAGACAGACAATACAATGGTCAAAAGAAAAAGACAAGACAATACAATGGTCAAAAGAAAAAGACAGACAATACAATGGTCAAAAGAAAAAGACAGACAATACAATGGTCAAAAGAAAAAGACAAGACAATACAATGGTCAAAAGAAAAAGACAGACAATACAATGGTCAAAAGAAAAAGACAGACAATACAATGGTCAAAAGAAAAAGACAGACAATACAATGGTCAAAAGAAAAAGACAAGACAATACAATGGTCAAAAGAAAAAGACAGACAATACAATGGTCAAAAGAAAAAGACAGACAATACAATGGTCAAAAGAAAAAGACAGACAATACAATGGTCAAAAGAAAAAGACAAGACAATACAATGGTCAAAAGAAAAAGACAGACAATACAATGGCCAAAAGAAAAAGACAAGACAATACAATAGTCAAAAGAAAAAGACAGACAATACAATGGCCAAAAGAAAAAGACAAGACAATACAATGGCCAAAAGAAAAAGACAAGACAATACAATGGTCAAAAGAAAAAGACAGACAATACAATGGTCAAAAGAAAAAGACAAGACAATACAATGGTCAAAAGAAAAAGACAGACAATACAATGGCCAAAAGAAAAAGACAAGACAATACAATGGTCAAAAGAAAAAGACAAGACAATACAATGGTCAAAAGAAAAAGACAGACAATACAATGGTCAAAAGAAAAAGACAAGACAATACAATAGTCAAAAGAAAAAGACAGACAATACAATGGCCAAAAGAAAAAGACAAGACAATACAATGGCCAAAAGAAAAAGACAAGACAATACAATGGCCAAAAGAAAAAGACAAGACAATACAATGGTCAAAAGAAAAAGACAGACAATACAATGGTCAAAAGAAAAAGACAAGACAATACAATGGCCAAAAGAAAAAGACAAGACAATACAATGGCCAAAAGAAAAAGACAGACAATACAATGACCAAAAGAAAAAGACAGACAATACAATGACCAAAAGAAAAAGGACAAATAGACAGACAATAAAATGGCCAAAAGAAAAAGGACGAAAAGACAGACAATACAATGGCCAAAAGAAAAAGACAAGACAATACAATGGTCAAAAGAAAAAGACAAGACAATACAATGGTCAAAAGAAAAAGACAGACAATACAATGGTCAAAAGAAAAAGACAGACAATACAATGGTCAAAAGAAAAAGACAAGACAATACAATGGTCAAAAGAAAAAGACAGACAATACAATGGTCAAAAGAAAAAGACAGACAATACAATGGTCAAAAGAAAAAGACAGACAATACAATGGTCAAAAGAAAAAGACAAGACAATACAATGGTCAAAAGAAAAAGACAGACAATACAATGGTCAAAAGAAAAAGACAGACAATACAATGGTCAAAAGAAAAAGACAGACAATACAATGGTCAAAAGAAAAAGACAAGACAATTCAATGGTCAAAAGAAAAAGACAGACAATACAATGGTCAAAAGAAAAAGACAAGACAATACAATAGTCAAAAGAAAAAGACAGACAATACAATGGCCAAAAGAAAAAGACAAGACAATACAATGGCCAAAAGAAAAAGACAAGACAATACAATGGTCATAAAGAAAAAGACAGACAATACAATGGTCAAAAGAAAAAGACAAGACAATACAATGGTCAAAAGAAAAAGACAGACAATACAATGACCAAAAGAAAAAGACAAGACAATACAATGGTCAAAAGAAAAAGACAAGACAATACAATGGTCAAAAGAAAAAGACAGACAATACAATGGTCAAAAGAAAAAGACAAGACAATACAATGGTCAAAAGAAAAAGACAGACAATACAATGGCCAAAAGAAAAAGACAGACAATACAATGACCAAAAGAAAAAGGACAAAAAGACAGACAATACAATGGTCAAAAGAAAAAGACAGACAATACAATGGTCAAAAGAAAAAGACAAGACAATACAATGGTCAAAAGAAAAAGACAGACAATACAATGGCCAAAAGAAAAAGACAAGACAATACAATGGTCAAAAGAAAAAGACAAGACAATACAATGGTCAAAAGAAAACGACAGACAATACAATGACCGAAAAAGACAGACAATACAATGGTCAAAAGAAAAAGACAGACAATACAATGGTAAAAAGAAAAAGACAAGACAATACAATGGTCAAAAGAAAAAGACAGACAATACAATGGTCAAAAGAAAAAGACAGACAATACAATGGTCAAAAGAAAAAGACAAGACAATACAATGGCCAAAAGAAAAAGACAGACAATACAATGGTCAAAAGAAAAAGACAGACAATACAATGGCCAAAAGAAAAAGACAAGACAATACAATGGTCAAAAGAAAAAGACAAGACAATACAATGGTCAAAAGAAAAAGACAGACAATACAATGGTCAAAAGAAAAAGACAAGACAATACAATAGTCAAAAGAAAAAGACAAGACAATACAATGGTCAAAAGAAAAAGACAAGACAATACAATGGTCAAAAGAAAAAGACAGACAATACAATGGTCAAAAGAAAAAGACAGACAATACAATGGTCAAAAGAAAAAGACAGACAATACAATGGTCAAAAGAAAAAGACAGACAATACAATGGTCAAAAGAAAAAGACAAGACAATACAATGGTCAAAAGAAAAAGACAGACAATACAATGGTCAAAAGAAAAAGACAGACAATACAATAGCCAAAAGAAAAAGACAGACAATACAATGACCAAAAGAAAAAGACAGACAATACAATGGCCAAAAGAAAAAGACAGACAATACAATGACCAAAAGAAATAGACAGACAATACAATGGCCAAAAGAAAAAGACAGACAATACAATGGTCAAAAGAAAAAGACAGACAATACAATGGCCAAAAGAAAAAGACAGACAATACAATGACCAAAAGAAATAGACAGACAATACAATGACCAAAAGAAAAAGGACGAAAAGACAGACAATACAATGGCCAAAAGAAAAAGACAGACAATATAATGGTCAAAAGAAAAAGGGAAAATAGACAGACAATACAATGGTCAAAAGAATTAAAGACAGACAATACAATGGTCAAAAGAAAAAGACAGACAATACAATGGTCAAAAGAAAAAGGACAAATAGACAGACAATACAATGGTCAAAAGAATTAAAGACAGACAATACAATGGTCAAAAGAAAAAGACAGACAATACAATGGTCAAAAGAAAAAGACAGACAATACAATGGCCAAAAGAAAAAGACAGACAATACAATGACCAAAAGAAAAAGACAGACAATACAATGACCAAAAGAAAAAGACAGACAATACAATGGCCAAAAGAAAAAGACAGACAATACAATGACCAAAAGAAAAAGACAGACAATACAATGACCAAAAGAAAAAGGACAAATAGACAGACAATAAAATGGCCAAAAGAAAAAGGACGAAAAGACAGACAATACAATGGCCAAAAGAAAAAGACAGACAATATAATGGCCAAAAGAAAAAGGGCAAATAGACAGACAATACAATGGTCAAAAGAATTAAAGACAGACAATACAATGGTCAAAAGAAAAAGACAGACAATACAATGTCAAAAGAAAAAGGACAAATAGACAGACAATACAATGGTCAAAAGAATTAAAGACAGACAATACAATGGTCAAAAGAAAAAGACAGACAATACAATGGTCAAAAGAAAAAGACAGACAATACAATGGTCAAAAGAAAAAGACAAGACAATACAATGGTCAAAAGAAAAAGACAGACAATACAATGGTCAAAAGAAAAAGACAGACAATACAATGGTCAAAAGAAAAAGACAAGACAATACAATGGTCAAAAGAAAAAGACAGACAATACAATGGTCAAAAGAAAAAGACAGACAATACAATGGTCAAAAGAAAAAGACAGACAATACAATGGTCAAAAGAAAAAGACAAGACAATTCAATGGTCAAAAGAAAAAGACAGACAATACAATGGTCAAAAGAAAAAGACAGACAATACAATAGCCAAAAGAAAAAGACAGACAATACAATGACCAAAAGAAAAAGACAGACAATACAATGGCCAAAAGAAAAAGACAGACAATACAATGACCAAAAGAAAAAGACAGACAATACAATGGCCAAAAGAAAAAGACAGACAATACAATGGTCAAAAGAAAAAGACAGACAATACAATGGCCAAAAGAAAAAGACAGACAATACAATGACCAAAAGAAATAGACAGACAATACAATGACCAAAAGAAAAAGGACGAAAAGACAGACAATACAATGGTCAAAAGAAAAAGACAGACAATACAATGGTCAAAAGAAAAAGACAGACAATACAATAGCCAAAAGAAAACGACAGACAATACAATGACCAAAAGAAAAATACAGACAATACAATGACCAAAAGAAAAATACAGACAATACAATGGCCAAAAGAAAAAGACAGACAATACAATGACCAAAAGAAAAAGACAGACAATACAATGACCAAAAGAAAAAGGACGAAAAGACAGACAATACAATGGCCAAAAGAAAAAGACAGACAATATAATGGTCAAAAGAAAAAGGGAAAATAGACAGACAATACAATGGTCAAAAGAATTAAAGACAGACAATACAATGGTCAAAAGAAAAAGACAGACAATACAATGGTCAAAAGAAAAAGGACAAATAGACAGACAATACAATGGTCAAAAGAATTAAAGACAGACAATACAATGGTCAAAAGAAAAAGACAGACAATACAATGGTCAAAAGAAAAAGACAGACAATACAATGGTCAAAAGAAAAAGACAAGACAATACAATGGTCAAAAGAAAAAGACAGACAATACAATGGTCAAAAGAAAAAGACAGACAATACAATGGTCAAAAGAAAAAGACAAGACAATACAATGGCCAAAAGAAAAAGACAAGACAATACAATGGTCAAAAGAAAAAGACAGACAATACAATGGCCAAAAGAAAAAGACAAGACAATACAATGGTCAAAAGAAAAAGACAAGACAATACAATGGTCAAAAGAAAAAGACAGACAATACAATGGTCAAAAGAAAAAGACAAGACAATACAATAGTCAAAAGAAAAAGACAAGACAATACAATGGTCAAAAGAAAAAGACAAGACAATACAATGGTCAAAAGAAAAAGACAGACAATACAATGGTCAAAAGAAAAAGACAGACAATACAATGGTCAAAAGAAAAAGACAAGACAATACAATGGTCAAAAGAAAAAGACAGACAATACAATGGCCAAAAGAAAAAGACAAGACAATACAATAGTCAAAAGAAAAAGACAGACAATACAATGGCCAAAAGAAAAAGACAAGACAATACAATGGCCAAAAGAAAAAGACAAGACAATACAATGGTCAAAAGAAAAAGACAGACAATACAATGGTCAAAAGAAAAAGACAAGACAATACAATGGTCAAAAGAAAAAGACAGACAATACAATGGCCAAAAGAAAAAGACAAGACAATACAATGGTCAAAAGAAAAAGACAAGACAATACAATGGTCAAAAGAAAAAGACAGACAATACTATGGTCAAAAGAAAAAGACAAGACAATACAATAGTCAAAAGAAAAAGACAGACAATACAATGGCCAAAAGAAAAAGACAAGACAATACAATGGCCAAAAGAAAAAGACAAGACAATACAATGGCCAAAAGAAAAAGACAAGACAATACAATGGTCAAAAGAAAAAGACAGACAATACAATGGTCAAAAGAAAAAGACAAGACAATACAATAGTCAAAAGAAAAAGACAGACAATACAATGGCCAAAAGAAAAAGACAAGACAATACAATGGCCAAAAGAAAAAGACAAGACAATACAATGGTCATAAAGAAAAAGACAGACAATACAATGGTCAAAAGAAAAAGACAAGACAATACAATGGTCAAAAGAAAAAGACAGACAATACAATGACCAAAAGAAAAAGACAAGACAATACAATGGTCAAAAGAAAAAGACAAGACAATACAATGGTCAAAATAAAAAGACAGACAATACAATGGTCAAAAGAAAAAGACAAGACAATACAATGGTCAAAAGAAAAAGACAGACAATACAATGGCCAAAAGAAAAAGACAGACAATACAATGACCAAAAGAAAAAGGACAAAAAGACAGACAATACAATGGTCAAAAGAAAAAGACAGACAATACAATGGTCAAAAGAAAAAGACAAGACAATACAATGGTCAAAAGAAAAAGACAGACAATACAATGACCAAAAAAAAAAGGACAAAAAGACAAGACAATACAATGGTCAAAAGAAAAAGACACACAATACAATGGTCAAAAGAAAAAGACAGACAATACAATGGTCAAAAGAAAAAGACAGACAATACAATGGTCAAAAGAAAAAGACAGACAATACAATGGTCAAAAGAAAAAGACAGACAATACAATGGTCAAAAGAAAAAGACAGACAATACAATGGTCAAAAGAAAAAGACAGACAATACAACAGCCAAAAGAAAAAGACAGACAATGCAATGACCAAAAGAAAAAGACAGACAATACAATGGCCAAAAGAAAAAGACAGACAATATAATGACCAAAAGAAAAAGACAGACAATACAATGGCCAAAAGAAAAAGACAGACAATACAATGGTCAAAAGAAAAAGACAGACAATACAATGGCCAAAAGAAAAAGACAGACAATACAATGACCAAAAGAAAAAGACAGACAATACAATGACCAAAAGAAAAAGGACGAAAAGCGAAAAGACAGACAATACAATGGTCAAAAGAAAAAGACAGACAATACAATGGTCAAAAGAAAAAGACAGACAATACAATAGCCAAAAGAAAACGACAGACAATACAATGACCAAAAGAAAAATACAGACAATACAATGACCAAAATAAAAAGACAGACAATACAATGGCCAAAAGAAAAAGACAGACAATACAATGACCAAAAGAAAAAGACAGACAATACAATGACCAAAAGAAAAAGGACAAATAGACAGACAATAAAATGGCCAAAAGAAAAAGGACGAAAAGACAGACAATACAATGGCCAAAAGAAAAAGACAGACAATATAATGGCCAAAAGAAAAAGGGCAAATAGACAGACAATACAATGGTCAAAAGAATTAAAGACAGACAATACAATGGTCAAAAGAAAAAGACAGACAATACAATGGTCAAAAGAAAAAGGACAAATAGACAGACAATACAATGGTCAAAAGAATTAAAGACAGACAATACAATGGTCAAAAGAAAAAGACAGACAATACAATGGTCAAAAGAAAAAGACAGACAATACAATGGTCAAAAGAAAAAGACAAGACAATACAATGGTCAAAAGAAAAAGACAGACAATACAATGGTCAAAAGAAAAAGACAGACAATACAATGGTCAAAAGAAAAAGACAAGACAATACAATGGTCAAAAGAAAAAGACAGACAATACAATGGTCAAAAGAAAAAGACAGACAATACAATGGTCAAAAGAAAAAGACAAGACAATACCATGGTCAAAAGAAAAAGACAGACAATACAATGGCCAAAAGAAAAAGACAGACAATACAATGACCAAAAGAAAAAGGACAAAAAGACAGACAATACAATGGTCAAAAGAAAAAGACAGACAATACAATGACCAAAAGAATTAAAGACAGACAATGCAATGTCCAAATGAAAAAGACAGACAATGCAATGGCCAAAAGAAAAAGACAGACAATACAATGACCAAAAGAAAACGACAGACAATACAATGACCGAAAAAGACAGACAATACAATGGTCAAAAGAAAAAGACAAACAATACAATGGTAAAAAGAAAAAGACAAGACAATACAATGGTCAAAAGAAAAAGACAGACAATACAATGGTCAAAAGAAAAAGACAGACAATACAATGGTCAAAAGAAAAAGACAAGACAATACAATGGCCAAAAGAAAAAGACAGACAATACAATGGTCAAAAGAAAAAGACAGACAATACAATGGCCAAAAGAAAAAGACAAGACAATACAATGGTCAAAAGAAAAAGACAAGACAATACAATGGTCAAAAGAAAAAGACAGACAATACAATGGTCAAAAGAAAAAGACAAGACAATACAATAGTCAAAAGAAAAAGACAAGACAATACAATGGTCAAAAGAAAAAGACAAGACAATACAATGGTCAAAAGAAAAAGACAGACAATACAATGGTCAAAAGAAAAAGACAAGACAATACAATGGTCAAAAGAAAAAGACAAGACAATACAATAGTCAAAAGAAAAAGACAGACAATACAATGGCCAAAAGAAAAAGACAAGACAATACAATGGCCAAAAGAAAAAGACAAGACAATACAATGGTCAAAAGAAAAAGACAGACAATACAATGGTCAAAGGAAAAAGACAAGACAATACAATGGTCAAAAGAAAAAGACAGACAATACAATGGCCAAAAGAAAAAGACAAGACAATACAATGGTCAAAAGAAAAAGACAAGACAATACAATGGTCAAAAGAAAAAGACAGACAATACAATGGTCAAAAGAAAAAGACAAGACAATACAATAGTCAAAAGAAAAAGACAGACAATACAATGGCCAAAAGAAAAAGACAAGACAATACAATGGTCAAAAGAAAAAGACAGACAATACAATGGTCAAAAGAAAAAGACAAGACAATACAATGGCCAAAAGAAAAAGACAAGACAATACAATGGCCAAAAGAAAAAGACAGACAATACAATGACCAAAAGAAAAAGACAGACAATACAATGACCAAAAGAAAAAGGACAAATAGACAGACAATAAAATGGCCAAAAGAAAAAGGACGAAAAGACAGACAATACAATGGCCAAAAGAAAAAGACAGACAATATAATGGCCAAAAGAAAAAGGGCAAATAGACAGACAATACAATGGTCAAAAGAATTAAAGACAGACAATACAATGGTCAAAAGAAAAAGACAGACAATACAATGGTCAAAAGAAAAAGGACAAATAGACAGACAATACAATGGTCAAAAGAAAAAGACAGACAATACAATGGTCAAAAGAAAAAGACAGACAATACAATGGTCAAAAGAAAAAGACAAGACAATACAATGGTCAAAAGAAAAAGACAGACAATACAATGGTCAAAAGAAAACGACAGACAATACAATGGTCAAAAGAAAAAGACAAGACAATACAATGGTCAAAATAAAAAGACAAGACAATACAATGGTCAAAAGAAAAAGACAAGACAATACAATAGTCAAAAGAAAAAGACAGACAATACAATGGCCAAAAGAAAAAGACAAGACAATACAATGGCCAAAAGAAAAAGACAAGACAATACAATGGTCAAAAGAAAAAGACAGACAATACAATGGTCAAAGGAAAAAGACAAGACAATACAATGGTCAAAAGAAAAAGACAGACAATACAATGGCCAAAAGAAAAAGACAAGACAATAAAATGGTCAAAAGAAAAAGACAAGACAATACAATGGTCAAAAGAAAAAGACAGACAATACAATGGTCAAAAGAAAAAGACAGACAATACAATGGTCAAAAGAAAAAGACAGACAATACAATGGTCAAAAGAAAAAGACAAGACAATACAATGGTCAAAAGAAAAAGACAGACAATACAATGGCCAAAAGAAAAAGACAAGACAATACAATGGTCAAAAGAAAAAGACAAGACAATACAATGGTCAAAAGAAAAAGACAGACAATACTATGGTCAAAAGAAAAAGACAAGACAATACAATAGTCAAAAGAAAAAGACAGACAATACAATGGCCAAAAGAAAAAGACAAGACAATACAATGGCCAAAAGAAAAAGACAAGACAATACAATGGCCAAAAGAAAAAGACAAGACAATACAATGGTCAAAAGAAAAAGACAGACAATACAATGGTCAAAAGAAAAAGACAAGACAATACAATAGTCAAAAGAAAAAGACAGACAATACAATGGCCAAAAGAAAAAGACAAGACAATACAATGGCCAAAAGAAAAAGACAAGACAATACAATGGTCATAAAGAAAAAGACAGACAATACAATGGTCAAAAGAAAAAGACAAGACAATACAATGGTCAAAAGAAAAAGACAGACAATACAATGACCAAAAGAAAAAGACAAGACAATACAATGGTCAAAAGAAAAAGACAAGACAATACAATGGTCAAAATAAAAAGACAGACAATACAATGGTCAAAAGAAAAAGACAAGACAATACAATGGTCAAAAGAAAAAGACAGACAATACAATGGCCAAAAGAAAAAGACAGACAATACAATGACCAAAAGAAAAAGGACAAAAAGACAGACAATACAATGGTCAAAAGAAAAAGACAGACAATACAATGGTCAAAAGAAAAAGACAAGACAATACAATGGTCAAAAGAAAAAGACAGACAATACAATGACCAAAAAAAAAAGGACAAAAAGACAAGACAATACAATGGTCAAAAGAAAAAGACACACAATACAATGGTCAAAAGAAAAAGACAGACAATACAATGGTCAAAAGAAAAAGACAGACAATACAATGGTCAAAAGAAAAAGACAGACAATACAATGGTCAAAAGAAAAAGACAGACAATACAATGGTCAAAAGAAAAAGACAGACAATACAATGGTCAAAAGAAAAAGACAGACAATACAACAGCCAAAAGAAAAAGACAGACAATGCAATGACCAAAAGAAAAAGACAGACAATACAATGGCCAAAAGAAAAAGACAGACAATATAATGACCAAAAGAAAAAGACAGACAATACAATGGCCAAAAGAAAAAGACAGACAATACAATGGTCAAAAGAAAAAGACAGACAATACAATGGCCAAAAGAAAAAGACAGACAATACAATGACCAAAAGAAAAAGACAGACAATACAATGACCAAAAGAAAAAGGACGAAAAGCGAAAAGACAGACAATACAATGGTCAAAAGAAAAAGACAGACAATACAATGGTCAAAAGAAAAAGACAGACAATACAATAGCCAAAAGAAAACGACAGACAATACAATGACCAAAAGAAAAATACAGACAATACAATGACCAAAATAAAAAGACAGACAATACAATGGCCAAAAGAAAAAGACAGACAATACAATGACCAAAAGAAAAAGACAGACAATACAATGACCAAAAGAAAAAGGACAAATAGACAGACAATAAAATGGCCAAAAGAAAAAGGACGAAAAGACAGACAATACAATGGCCAAAAGAAAAAGACAGACAATATAATGGCCAAAAGAAAAAGGGCAAATAGACAGACAATACAATGGTCAAAAGAATTAAAGACAGACAATACAATGGTCAAAAGAAAAAGACAGACAATACAATGGTCAACAGAAAAAGGACAAATAGACAGACAATACAATGGTCAAAAGAATTAAAGACAGACAATACAATGGTCAAAAGAAAAAGACAGACAATACAATGGTCAAAAGAAAAAGACAGACAATACAATGGTCAAAAGAAAAAGACAAGACAATACAATGGTCAAAAGAAAAAGACAGACAATACAATGGTCAAAAGAAAAAGACAGACAATACAATGGTCAAAAGAAAAAGACAAGACAATACAATGGTCAAAAGAAAAAGACAGACAATACAATGGTCAAAAGAAAAAGACAGACAATACAATGGTCAAAAGAAAAAGACAAGACAATACCATGGTCAAAAGAAAAAGACAGACAATACAATGGCCAAAAGAAAAAGACAGACAATACAATGACCAAAAGAAAAAGGACAAAAAGACAGACAATACAATGGTCAAAAGAAAAAGACAGACAATACAATGACCAAAAGAATTAAAGACAGACAATGCAATGTCCAAATGAAAAAGACAGACAATGCAATGGCCAAAAGAAAAAGACAGACAATACAATGACCAAAAGAAAACGACAGACAATACAATGACCGAAAAAGACAGACAATACAATGGTCAAAAGAAAAAGACAGACAATACAATGGTAAAAAGAAAAAGACAAGACAATACAATGGTCAAAAGAAAAAGACAGACAATACAATGGTCAAAAGAAAAAGACAGACAATACAATGGTCAAAAGAAAAAGACAAGACAATACAATGGCCAAAAGAAAAAGACAGACAATACAATGGTCAAAAGAAAAAGACAGACAATACAATGGCCAAAAGAAAAAGACAAGACAATACAATGGTCAAAAGAAAAAGACAAGACAATACAATGGTCAAAAGAAAAAGACAGACAATACAATGGTCAAAAGAAAAAGACAAGACAATACAATAGTCAAAAGAAAAAGACAAGACAATACAATGGTCAAAAGAAAAAGACAAGACAATACAATGGTCAAAAGAAAAAGACAGACAATACAATGGTCAAAAGAAAAAGACAAGACAATACAATGGTCAAAAGAAAAAGACAAGACAATACAATAGTCAAAAGAAAAAGACAGACAATACAATGGCCAAAAGAAAAAGACAAGACAATACAATGGCCAAAAGAAAAAGACAAGACAATACAATGGTCAAAAGAAAAAGACAGACAATACAATGGTCAAAGGAAAAAGACAAGACAATACAATGGTCAAAAGAAAAAGACAGACAATACAATGGCCAAAAGAAAAAGACAAGACAATACAATGGTCAAAAGAAAAAGACAAGACAATACAATAGTCAAAAGAAAAAGACAGACAATACAATGGTCAAAAGAAAAAGACAAGACAATACAATAGTCAAAAGAAAAAGACAGACAATACAATGGCCAAAAGAAAAAGACAAGACAATACAATGGCCAAAAGAAAAAGACAAGACATTACAATGGTCAAAAGAAAAAGACAGACAATACAATGGTCAAAAGAAAAAGACAAGACAATACAATGGCCAAAAGAAAAAGACAAGACAATACAATGGCCAAAAGAAAAAGACAGACAATACAATGACCAAAAGAAAAAGGACAAATAGACAGACAATAAAATGGCCAAAAGAAAAAGGACGAAAAGACAGACAATACAATGGCCAAAAGAAAAAGACAGACAATATAATGGCCAAAAGAAAAAGGGCAAATAGACAGACAATACAATGGTCAAAAGAATTAAAGACAGACAATACAATGGTCAAAAGAAAAAGACAGACAATACAATGGTCAAAAGAAAAAGGACAAATAGACAGACAATACAATGGTCAAAAGAAAAAGACAGACAATACAATGGTCAAAAGAAAAAGACAGACAATACAATGGTCAAAAGAAAAAGACAAGACAATACAATGGTCAAAAGAAAAAGACAGACAATACAATGGTCAAAAGAAAAAGACAGACAATACAATGGTCAAAAGAAAAAGACAAGACAATACAATGGTCAAAAGAAAAAGACAAGACAATACAATGGTCAAAAGAAAAAGACAAGACAATACAATAGTCAAAAGAAAAAGACAGACAATACAATGGCCAAAAGAAAAAGACAAGACAATACAATGGCCAAAAGAAAAAGACAAGACAATACAATGGTCAAAAGAAAAAGACAGACAATACAATGGTCAAAGGAAAAAGACAAGACAATACAATGGTCAAAAGAAAAAGACAGACAATACAATGGCCAAAAGAAAAAGACAAGACAATAAAATGGTCAAAAGAAAAAGACAAGACAATACAATGGTCAAAAGAAAAAGACAGACAATACAATGGTCAAAAGAAAAAGACAAGACAATACAATAGTCAAAAGAAAAAGACAGACAATACAATGGCCAAAAGAAAAAGACAAGACAATACAATGGCCAAAAGAAAAAGACAAGACAATACAATGGTCAAAAGAAAAAGACAGACAATACAATGGTCAAAAGAAAAAGACAAGACAATACAATGGCCAAAAGAAAAAGACAAGACAATACAATGGCCAAAAGAAAAAGACAGACAATACAATGACCAAAAGAAAAAGACAGACAATACAATGACCAAAAGAAAAAGGACAAATAGACAGACAATAAAATGGCCAAAAGAAAAAGGACGAAAAGACAGACAATACAATGGCCAAAAGAAAAAGACAGACAATATAATGGCCAAAAGAAAAAGGGCAAATAGACAGACAATACAATGGTCAAAAGAATTAAAGACAGACAATACAATGGTCAAAAGAAAAAGACAGACAATACAATGGTCAAAAGAAAAAGACAAGACAATACAATGGTCAAAAGAAAAAGACAGACAATACAATGGTCAAAAGAAAAAGACAGACAATACAATGGTCAAAAGAAAAAGACAAGACAATACAATGGTCAAAAGAAAAAGACAGACAATACAATGGTCAAAAGAAAAAGACAGACAATACAATGGTCAAAAGAAAAAGACAGACAATACAATGGTCAAAAGAAAAAGACAAGACAATACAATGGTCAAAAGAAAAAGACAGACAATACAATGGTCAAAAGAAAAAGACAGACAATACAATGGTCAAAAGAAAAAGACAGACAATACAATGGTCAAAAGAAAAAGACAAGACAATACAATGGTCAAAAGAAAAAGACAGACAATACAATGGCCAAAAGAAAAAGACAAGACAATACAATAGTCAAAAGAAAAAGACAGACAATACAATGGCCAAAAGAAAAAGACAAGACAATACAATGGCCAAAAGAAAAAGACAAGACAATACAATGGTCAAAAGAAAAAGACAGACAATACAATGGTCAAAAGAAAAAGACAAGACAATACAATGGTCAAAAGAAAAAGACAGACAATACAATGGCCAAAAGAAAAAGACAAGACAATACAATGGTCAAAAGAAAAAGACAAGACAATACAATGGTCAAAAGAAAACGACAGACAATACAATGACCGAAAAAGACAGACAATACAATGGTCAAAAGAAAAAGACAGACAATACAATGGTAAAAAGAAAAAGACAAGACAATACAATGGTCAAAAGAAAAAGACAGACAATACAATGGTCAAAAGAAAAAGACAGACAATACAATGGTCAAAAGAAAAAGACAAGACAATACAATGGCCAAAAGAAAAAGACAGACAATACAATGGTCAAAAGAAAAAGACAGACAATACAATGGCCAAAAGAAAAAGACAAGACAATACAATGGTCAAAAGAAAAAGACAAGACAATACAATGGTCAAAAGAAAAAGACAGACAATACAATGGTCAAAAGAAAAAGACCAGACAATACAATAGTCAAAAGAAAAAGACAAGACAATACAATGGTCAAAAGAAAAAGACAAGACAATACAATGGTCAAAAGAAAAAGACAGACAATACAATCGTCAAAAGAAAAAGACAAGACAATACAATGGTCAAAAGAAAAAGACAAGACAATACAATAGTCAAAAGAAAAAGACAGACAATACAATGGCCAAAAGAAAAAGACAAGACAATACAATGGCCAAAAGAAAAAGACAAGACAATACAATGGTCAAAAGAAAAAGACAGACAATACAATGGTCAAAGGAAAAAGACAAGACAATACAATGGTCAAAAGAAAAAGACAGACAATACAATGGCCAAAAGAAAAAGACAAGACAATACAATGGTCAAAAGAAAAAGACAAGACAATACAATGGTCAAAAGAAAAAGACAGACAATACAATGGTCAAAAGAAAAAGACAAGACAATACAATAGTCAAAAGAAAAAGACAGACAATACAATGGCCAAAAGAAAAAGACAAGACAATACAATGGCCAAAAGAAAAAGACAAGACAATACAATGGCCAAAGAAAAAGACAAGACAATACAATGGTCAAAAGAAAAAGACAGACAATACAATGGTCAAAAGAAAAAGACAAGACAATACAATGGCCAAAAGAAAAAGACAAGACAATACAATGGCCAAAAGAAAAAGACAGACAATACAATGACCAAAAGAAAAAGACAGACAATACAATGACCAAAAGAAAAAGGACAAATAGACAGACAATAAAATGGCCAAAAGAAAAAGGACGAAAAGACAGACAATACAATGGCCAAAAGAAAAAGACAGACAATATAATGGCCAAAAGAAAAAGGGCATATAGACAGACAATACAATGGTCAAAAGAATTAAAGACAGACAATACAATGGTCAAAAGAAAAAGACAGACAATACAATGGTCAAAAGAAAAAGGACAAATAGACAGACAATACAATGGTCAAAAGAAAAAGACAGACAATACAATGGTCAAAAGAAAAAGACAGACAATACAATGGTCAAAAGAAAAAGACAAGACAATACAATGGTCAAAAGAAAAAGACAGACAATATAATGGCCAAAAGAAAAAGGGCAAATAGACAGACAATACAATGGTCAAAAGAATTAAAGACAGACAATACAATGGTCAAAAGAAAAAGACAGACAATACAATGGTCAAAAGAAAAAGACAAGACAATACAATGGTCAAAAGAAAAAGACAGACAATACAATGGTCAAAAGAAAAAGACAGACAATACAATGGTCAAAAGAAAAAGACAAGACAATACAATGGTCAAAAGAAAAAGACAGACAATACAATGGTCAAAAGAAAAAGACAGACAATACAATGGTCAAAAGAAAAAGACAGACAATACAATGGTCAAAAGAAAAAGACAAGACAATACAATGGTCAAAAGAAAAAGACAGACAATACAATGGTCAAAAGAAAAAGACAGACAATACAATGGTCAAAAGAAAAAGACAGACAATACAATGGTCAAAAGAAAAAGACAAGACAATACAATGGTCAAAAGAAAAAGACAGACAATACAATGGCCAAAAGAAAAAGACAAGACAATACAATAGTCAAAAGAAAAAGACAGACAATACAATGGCCAAAAGAAAAAGACAAGACAATACAATGGCCAAAAGAAAAAGACAAGACAATACAATGGTCAAAAGAAAAAGACAGACAATACAATGGTCAAAAGAAAAAGACAAGACAATACAATGGTCAAAAGAAAAAGACAGACAATACAATGGCCAAAAGAAAAAGACAAGACAATACAATGGTCAAAAGAAAAAGACAAGACAATACAATGGTCAAAAGAAAACGACAGACAATACAATGACCGAAAAAGACAGACAATACAATGGTCAAAAGAAAAAGACAGACAATACAATGGTAAAAAGAAAAAGACAAGACAATACAATGGTCAAAAGAAAAAGACAGACAATACAATGGTCAAAAGAAAAAGACAGACAATACAATGGCCAAAAGAAAAAGACAGACAATACAATGGTCAAAAGAAAAAGACAGACAATACAATGGCCAAAAGAAAAAGACAAGACAATACAATGGTCAAAAGAAAAAGACAAGACAATACAATGGTCAAAAGAAAAAGACAGACAATACAATGGTCAAAAGAAAAAGACAAGACAATACAATAGTCAAAAGAAAAAGACAAGACAATACAATGGTCAAAAGAAAAAGACAAGACAATACAATGGTCAAAAGAAAAAGACAGACAATACAATGGTCAAAAGAAAAAGACAAGACAATACAATGGTCAAAAGAAAAAGACAAGACAATACAATAGTCAAAAGAAAACGACAGACAATACAATGGCCAAAAGAAAAAGACAAGACAATACAATGGCCAAAAGAAAAAGACAAGACAATACAATGGTCAAAAGAAAAAGACAGACAATACAATGGTCAAAGGAAAAAGACAAGACAATACAATGGTCAAAAGAAAAAGACAGACAATACAATGGCCAAAAGAAAAAGACAAGACAATACAATGGTCAAAAGAAAAAGACAAGACAATACAATGGTCAAAAGAAAAAGACAAGACAATACAATGGTCAAAAGAAAAAGACAGACAATACAATGGTCAAAAGAAAAAGACAAGACAATACAATAGTCAAAAGAAAAAGACAGACAATACAATGGCCAAAAGAAAAAGACAAGACAATACAATGGCCAAAAGAAAAAGACAAGACAATACAATGGCCAAAGAAAAAGACAAGACAATACAATGGTCAAAAGAAAAAGACAGACAATACAATGGTCAAAAGAAAAAGACAAGACAATACAATGGCCAAAAGAAAAAGACAAGACAATACAATGGCCAAAAGAAAAAGACAGACAATACAATGACCAAAAGAAAAAGACAGACAATACAATGACCAAAAGAAAAAGGACAAATAGACAGACAATAAAATGGCCAAAAGAAAAAGGACGAAAAGACAGACAATACAATGGCCAAAAGAAAAAGACAGACAATATAATGGCCAAAAGAAAAAGGGCAAATAGACAGACAATACAATGGTCAAAAGAATTAAAGACAGACAATACAATGGTCAAAAGAAAAAGACAGACAATACAATGGTCAAAAGAAAAAGGACAAATAGACAGACAATACAATGGTCAAAAGAAAAAGACAGACAATACAATGGTCAAAAGAAAAAGACAGACAATACAATGGTCAAAAGAAAAAGACAAGACAATACAATGGTCAAAAGAAAAAGACAGACAATACAATGGTCAAAAGAAAAAGACAGACAATACAATGGTCAAAAGAAAAAGACAAGACAATACAATGGTCAAAAGAAAAAGACAGACAATACAATGGTCAAAAGAAAAAGACAGACAATACAATGGTCAAAAGAAAAAGACAGACAATACAATGGTCAAAAGAAAAAGACAAGACAATACAATGGTCAAAAGAAAAAGACAGACAATACAATGGTCAAAAGAAAAAGACAGACAATACAATGGTCAAAAGAAAAAGACAGACAATACAATGGTCAAAAGAAAAAGACAAGACAATACAATGGTCAAAAGAAAAAGACAGACAATACAATGGCCAAAAGAAAAAGACAAGACAATACAATAGTCAAAAGAAAAAGACAGACAATACAATGGCCAAAAGAAAAAGACAAGACAATACAATGGCCAAAAGAAAAAGACAAGACAATACAATGGTCAAAAGAAAAAGACAGACAATACAATGGTCAAAAGAAAAAGACAAGACAATACAATGGTCAAAAGAAAAAGACAGACAATACAATGGTCAAAAGAAAAAGACAAGACAATACAATAGTCAAAAGAAAAAGACAAGACAATACAATGGTCAAAAGAAAAAGACAAGACAATACAATGGTCAAAAGAAAAAGACAGACAATACAATGGTCAAAAGAAAAAGACAAGACAATACAATGGTCAAAAGAAAAAGACAAGACAATACAATAGTCAAAAGAAAAAGACAGACAATACAATGGCCAAAAGAAAAAGACAAGACAATACAATGGCCAAAAGAAAAAGACAAGACAATACAATGGTCAAAAGAAAAAGACAGACAATACAATGGTCAAAGGAAAAAGACAAGACAATACAATGGTCAAAAGAAAAAGACAGACAATACAATGGCCAAAAGAAAAAGACAAGACAATACAATGGTCAAAAGAAAAAGACAAGACAATACAATGGTCAAAAGAAAAAGACAGACAATACAATGGTCAAAAGAAAAAGACAAGACAATACAATAGTCAAAAGAAAAAGACAGACAATACAATGGCCAAAAGAAAAAGACAAGACAATGCAATGGCCAAAAGAAAAAGACAAGACAATACAATGGCCAAAGAAAAAGACAAGACAATACGATGGTCAAAAGAAAAAGACAGACAATACAATGGTCAAAAGAAAAAGACAAGACAATACAATGGCCAAAAGAAAAAGACAAGACAATACAATGGCCAAAAGAAAAAGACAGACAATACAATGACCAAAAGAAAAAGACAGACAATACAATGACCAAAAGAAAAAGGACAAATAGACAGACAATAAAATGGCCAAAAGAAAAAGGACGAAAAGACAGACAATACAATGGCCAAAAGAAAAAGACAGACAATATAATGGCCAAAAGAAAAAGGGCAAATAGACAGACAATACAATGGTCAAAAGAATTAAAGACAGACAATACAATGGTCAAAAGAAAAAGACAGACAATACAATGGTCAAAAGAAAAAGGACAAATAGACAGACAATACAATGGTCAAAAGAAAAAGACAGACAATACAATGGTCAAAAGAAAAAGACAGACAATACAATGGTCAAAAGAAAAAGACAAGACAATACAATGGTCAAAAGAAAAAGACAGACAATACAATGGTCAAAAGAAAAAGACAGACAATACAATGGTCAAAAGAAAAAGACAAGACAATACAATGGTCAAAAGAAAAAGACAGACAATACAATGGTCAAAAGAAAAAGACAGACAATACAATGGTCAAAAGAAAAAGACAGACAATACAATGGTCAAAAGAAAAAGACAAGACAATACAATGGTCAAAAGAAAAAGACAGACAATACAATGGTCAAAAGAAAAAGACAGACAATACAATGGTCAAAAGAAAAAGACAGACAATACAATGGTCAAAAGAAAAAGACAAGACAATACAATGGTCAAAAGAAAAAGACAGACAATACAATGGCCAAAAGAAAAAGACAAGACAATACAATAGTCAAAAGAAAAAGACAGACAATACAATGGCCAAAAGAAAAAGACAAGACAATACAATGGCCAAAAGAAAAAGACAAGACAATACAATGGTCAAAAGAAAAAGACAGACAATACAATGGTCAAAAGAAAAAGACAAGACAATACAATGGTCAAAAGAAAAAGACAGACAATACAATGGCCAAAAGAAAAAGACAAGACAATACAATGGTCAAAAGAAAAAGACAAGACAATACAATGGTCAAAAGAAAAAGACAGACAATACAATGGTCAAAAGAAAAAGACAAGACAATACAATAGTCAAAAGAAAAAGACAGACAATACAATGGCCAAAAGAAAAAGACAAGACAATACAATGGCCAAAAGAAAAAGACAAGACAATACAATGGCCAAAAGAAAAAGACAAGACAATACAATGGTCAAAAGAAAAAGACAGACAATACAATGGTCAAAAGAAAAAGACAAGACAATACAATGGCCAAAAGAAAAAGACAAGACAATACAATGGCCAAAAGAAAAAGACAGACAATACAATGACCAAAAGAAAAAGACAGACAATACAATGACCAAAAGAAAAAGGACAAATAGACAGACAATAAAATGGCCAAAAGAAAAAGGACGAAAAGACAGACAATACAATGGCCAAAAGAAAAAGACAAGACAATACAATGGTCAAAAGAAAAAGACAAGACAATACAATGGTCAAAAGAAAAAGACAGACAATACAATGGTCAAAAGAAAAAGACAGACAATACAATGGTCAAAAGAAAAAGACAAGACAATACAATGGTCAAAAGAAAAAGACAGACAATACAATGGTCAAAAGAAAAAGACAGACAATACAATGGTCAAAAGAAAAAGACAGACAATACAATGGTCAAAAGAAAAAGACAAGACAATACAATGGTCAAAAGAAAAAGACAGACAATACAATGGTCAAAAGAAAAAGACAGACAATACAATGGTCAAAAGAAAAAGACAGACAATACAATGGTCAAAAGAAAAAGACAAGACAATTCAATGGTCAAAAGAAAAAGACAGACAATACAATGGTCAAAAGAAAAAGACAAGACAATACAATAGTCAAAAGAAAAAGACAGACAATACAATGGCCAAAAGAAAAAGACAAGACAATACAATGGCCAAAAGAAAAAGACAAGACAATACAATGGTCATAAAGAAAAAGACAGACAATACAATGGTCAAAAGAAAAAGACAAGACAATACAATGGTCAAAAGAAAAAGACAGACAATACAATGACCAAAAGAAAAAGACAAGACAATACAATGGTCAAAAGAAAAAGACAAGACAATACAATGGTCAAAAGAAAAAGACAGACAATACAATGGTCAAAAGAAAAAGACAAGACAATACAATGGTCAAAAGAAAAAGACAGACAATACAATGGCCAAAAGAAAAAGACAGACAATACAATGACCAAAAGAAAAAGGACAAAAAGACAGACAATACAATGGTCAAAAGAAAAAGACAGACAATACAATGGTCAAAAGAAAAAGACAAGACAATACAATGGTCAAAAGAAAAAGACAGACAATACAATGGCCAAAAGAAAAAGACAAGACAATACAATGGTCAAAAGAAAAAGACAAGACAATACAATGGTCAAAAGAAAACGACAGACAATACAATGACCGAAAAAGACAGACAATACAATGGTCAAAAGAAAAAGACAGACAATACAATGGTAAAAAGAAAAAGACAAGACAATACAATGGTCAAAAGAAAAAGACAGACAATACAATGGTCAAAAGAAAAAGACAGACAATACAATGGTCAAAAGAAAAAGACAAGACAATACAATGGCCAAAAGAAAAAGACAGACAATACAATGGTCAAAAGAAAAAGACAGACAATACAATGGCCAAAAGAAAAAGACAAGACAATACAATGGTCAAAAGAAAAAGACAAGACAATACAATGGTCAAAAGAAAAAGACAGACAATACAATGGTCAAAAGAAAAAGACAAGACAATACAATAGTCAAAAGAAAAAGACAAGACAATACAATGGTCAAAAGAAAAAGACAAGACAATACAATGGTCAAAAGAAAAAGACAGACAATACAATGGTCAAAAGAAAAAGACAGACAATACAATGGTCAAAAGAAAAAGACAAGACAATACAATAGTCAAAAGAAAAAGACAAGACAATACAATGGTCAAAAGAAAAAGACAAGACAATACAATGGTCAAAAGAAAAAGACAGACAATACAATGGTCAAAAGAAAAAGACAAGACAATACAATGGTCAAAAGAAAAAGACAAGACAATACAATAGTCAAAAGAAAAAGACAGACAATACAATGGCCAAAAGAAAAAGACAAGACAATACAATGGCCAAAAGAAAAAGACAAGACAATACAATGGTCAAAAGAAAAAGACAGACAATACAATGGTCAAAGGAAAAAGACAAGACAATACAATGGTCAAAAGAAAAAGACAGACAATACAATGGCCAAAAGAAAAAGACAAGACAATACAATGGTCAAAAGAAAAAGACAAGACAATACAATGGTCAAAAGAAAAAGACAGACAATACAATGGTCAAAAGAAAAAGACAAGACAATACAATAGTCAAAAGAAAAAGACAGACAATACAATGGCCAAAAGAAAAAGACAAGACAATGCAATGGCCAAAAGAAAAAGACAAGACAATACAATGGCCAAAGAAAAAGACAAGACAATACAATGGTCAAAAGAAAAAGACAGACAATACAATGGTCAAAAGAAAAAGACAAGACAATACAATGGCCAAAAGAAAAAGACAAGACAATACAATGGCCAAAAGAAAAAGACAGACAATACAATGGCCAAAAGAAAAAGACAAGACAATACAATGGCCAAAAGAAAAAGACAAGACAATACAATGGTCAAAAGAAAAAGACAGACAATACAATGGTCAAAGGAAAAAGACAAGACAATACAATGGTCAAAAGAAAAAGACAAGACAATACAATAGTCAAAAGAAAAAGACAGACAATACAATGGCCAAAAGAAAAAGACAAGACAATACAATGGCCAAAAGAAAAAGACAAGACAATACAATGGTCAAAAGAAAAAGACAGACAATACAATGGTCAAAGGAAAAAGACAAGACAATACAATGGTCAAAAGAAAAAGACAGACAATACAATGGCCAAAAGAAAAAGACAAGACAATACAATGGTCAAAAGAAAAAGACAAGACAATACAATGGTCAAAAGAAAAAGACAGACAATACAATGGTCAAAAGAAAAAGACAAGACAATACAATAGTCAAAAGAAAAAGACAGACAATACAATGGCCAAAAGAAAAAGACAAGACAATGCAATGGCCAAAAGAAAAAGACAAGACAATACAATGGCCAAAAGAAAAAGGACAAATAGACAGACAATAAAATGGCCAAAAGAAAAAGGACGAAAAGACAGACAATACAATGGCCAAAAGAAAAAGACAGACAATATAATGGCCAAAAGAAAAAGGGCAAATAGACAGACAATACAATGGTCAAAAGAATTAAAGACAGACAATACAATGGTCAAAAGAAAAAGACAGACAATACAATGGTCAAAAGAAAAAGGACAAATAGACAGACAATACAATGGTCAAAAGAAAAAGACAGACAATACAATGGTCAAAAGAAAAAGACAGACAATACAATGGTCAAAAGAAAAAGACAAGACAATACAATGGTCAAAAGAAAAAGACAGACAATACAATGGTCAAAAGAAAAAGACAGACAATACAATGGTCAAAAGAAAAAGACAAGACAATACAATGGTCAAAAGAAAAAGACAGACAATACAATGGTCAAAAGAAAAAGACAGACAATACAATGGTCAAAAGAAAAAGACAGACAATACAATGGTCAAAAGAAAAAGACAAGACAATACAATGGTCAAAAGAAAAAGACAGACAATACAATGGTCAAAAGAAAAAGACAGACAATACAATGGTCAAAAGAAAAAGACAGACAATACAATGGTCAAAAGAAAAAGACAAGACAATACAATGGTCAAAAGAAAAAGACAGACAATACAATGGCCAAAAGAAAAAGACAAGACAATACAATAGTCAAAAGAAAAAGACAAGACAATACAATGGTCAAAAGAAAAAGACAAGACAATACAATGGTCAAAAGAAAAAGACAGACAATACAATGGTCAAAAGAAAAAGACAAGACAATACAATGGTCAAAAGAAAAAGACAAGACAATACAATAGTCAAAAGAAAAAGACAGACAATACAATGGCCAAAAGAAAAAGACAAGACAATACAATGGCCAAAAGAAAAAGACAAGACAATACAATGGTCAAAAGAAAAAGACAGACAATACAATGGTCAAAGGAAAAAGACAAGACAATACAATGGTCAAAAGAAAAAGACAGACAATACAATGGCCAAAAGAAAAAGACAAGACAATACAATGGTCAAAAGAAAAAGACAAGACAATACAATGGTCAAAAGAAAAAGACAGACAATACAATGGTCAAAAGAAAAAGACAAGACAATACAATAGTCAAAAGAAAAAGACAGACAATACAATGGCCAAAAGAAAAAGACAAGACAATGCAATGGCCAAAAGAAAAAGACAAGACAATACAATGGCCAAAGAAAAAGACAAGACAATACAATGGTCAAAAGAAAAAGACAGACAATACAATGGTCAAAAGAAAAAGACAAGACAATACAATGGCCAAAAGAAAAAGACAAGACAATACAATGGCCAAAAGAAAAAGACAGACAATACAATGGCCAAAAGAAAAAGACAAGACAATACAATGGCCAAAAGAAAAAGACAAGACAATACAATGGTCAAAAGAAAAAGACAGACAATACAATGGTCAAAGGAAAAAGACAAGACAATACAATGGTCAAAAGAAAAAGACAAGACAATACAATAGTCAAAAGAAAAAGACAGACAATACAATGGCCAAAAGAAAAAGACAAGACAATACAATGGCCAAAAGAAAAAGACAAGACAATACAATGGTCAAAAGAAAAAGACAGACAATACAATGGTCAAAGGAAAAAGACAAGACAATACAATGGTCAAAAGAAAAAGACAGACAATACAATGGCCAAAAGAAAAAGACAAGACAATACAATGGTCAAAAGAAAAAGACAAGACAATACAATGGTCAAAAGAAAAAGACAGACAATACAATGGTCAAAAGAAAAAGACAAGACAATACAATAGTCAAAAGAAAAAGACAGACAATACAATGGCCAAAAGAAAAAGACAAGACAATGCAATGGCCAAAAGAAAAAGACAAGACAATACAATGGCCAAAAGAAAAAGGACAAATAGACAGACAATAAAATGGCCAAAAGAAAAAGGACGAAAAGACAGACAATACAATGGCCAAAAGAAAAAGACAGACAATATAATGGCCAAAAGAAAAAGGGCAAATAGACAGACAATACAATGGTCAAAAGAATTAAAGACAGACAATACAATGGTCAAAAGAAAAAGACAGACAATACAATGGTCAAAAGAAAAAGGACAAATAGACAGACAATACAATGGTCAAAAGAAAAAGACAGACAATACAATGGTCAAAAGAAAAAGACAGACAATACAATGGTCAAAAGAAAAAGACAAGACAATACAATGGTCAAAAGAAAAAGACAGACAATACAATGGTCAAAAGAAAAAGACAGACAATACAATGGTCAAAAGAAAAAGACAAGACAATACAATGGTCAAAAGAAAAAGACAGACAATACAATGGTCAAAAGAAAAAGACAGACAATACAATGGTCAAAAGAAAAAGACAGACAATACAATGGTCAAAAGAAAAAGACAAGACAATACAATGGTCAAAAGAAAAAGACAGACAATACAATGGTCAAAAGAAAAAGACAGACAATACAATGGTCAAAAGAAAAAGACAGACAATACAATGGTCAAAAGAAAAAGACAAGACAATACAATGGTCAAAAGAAAAAGACAGACAATACAATGGCCAAAAGAAAAAGACAAGACAATACAATAGTCAAAAGAAAAAGACAGACAATACAATGGCCAAAAGAAAAAGACAAGACAATACAATGGCCAAAAGAAAAAGACAAGACAATACAATGGTCAAAAGAAAAAGACAGACAATACAATGGTCAAAAGAAAAAGACAAGACAATACAATGGTCAAAAGAAAAAGACAGACAATACAATGGCCAAAAGAAAAAGACAAGACAATACAATGGTCAAAAGAAAAAGACAAGACAATACAATGGTCAAAAGAAAAAGACAGACAATACAATGGTCAAAAGAAAAAGACAAGACAATACAATAGTCAAAAGAAAAAGACAGACAATACAATGGCCAAAAGAAAAAGACAAGACAATACAATGGCCAAAAGAAAAAGACAAGACAATACAATGGCCAAAAGAAAAAGACAAGACAATACAATGGTCAAAAGAAAAAGACAGACAATACAATGGTCAAAAGAAAAAGACAAGACAATACAATGGCCAAAAGAAAAAGACAAGACAATACAATGGCCAAAAGAAAAAGACAGACAATACAATGACCAAAAGAAAAAGACAGACAATACAATGACCAAAAGAAAAAGGACAAATAGACAGACAATAAAATGGCCAAAAGAAAAAGGACGAAAAGACAGACAATACAATGGCCAAAAGAAAAAGACAAGACAATACAATGGTCAAAAGAAAAAGACAAGACAATACAATGGTCAAAAGAAAAAGACAGACAATACAATGGTCAAAAGAAAAAGACAGACAATACAATGGTCAAAAGAAAAAGACAAGACAATACAATGGTCAAAAGAAAAAGACAGACAATACAATGGTCAAAAGAAAAAGACAAGACAATACAATGGTCAAAAGAAAAAGACAGACAATACAATGGTCAAAAGAAAAAGACAAGACAATACAATGGTCAAAAGAAAAAGACAGACAATACAATGGTCAAAAGAAAAAGACAGACAATACAATGGTCAAAAGAAAAAGACAGACAATACAATGGTCAAAAGAAAAAGACAAGACAATTCAATGGTCAAAAGAAAAAGACAGACAATACAATGGTCAAAAGAAAAAGACAAGACAATACAATAGTCAAAAGAAAAAGACAGACAATACAATGGCCAAAAGAAAAAGACAAGACAATACAATGGCCAAAAGAAAAAGACAAGACAATACAATGGTCATAAAGAAAAAGACAGACAATACAATGGTCAAAAGAAAAAGACAAGACAATACAATGGTCAAAAGAAAAAGACAGACAATACAATGACCAAAAGAAAAAGACAAGACAATACAATGGTCAAAAGAAAAAGACAAGACAATACAATGGTCAAAAGAAAAAGACAGACAATACAATGGTCAAAAGAAAAAGACAAGACAATACAATGGTCAAAAGAAAAAGACAGACAATACAATGGCCAAAAGAAAAAGACAGACAATACAATGACCAAAAGAAAAAGGACATAAAGACAGACAATACAATGGTCAAAAGAAAAAGACAGACAATACAATGGTCAAAAGAAAAAGACAAGACAATACAATGGTCAAAAGAAAAAGACAGACAATACAATGGCCAAAAGAAAAAGACAAGACAATACAATGGTCAAAAGAAAAAGACAAGACAATACAATGGTCAAAAGAAAACGACAGACAATACAATGACCGAAAAAGACAGACAATACAATGGTCAAAAGAAAAAGACAGACAATACAATGGTAAAAAGAAAAAGACAAGACAATACAATGGTCAAAAGAAAAAGACAGACAATACAATGGTCAAAAGAAAACGACAGACAATACAATGACCGAAAAAGACAGACAATACAATGGTCAAAAGAAAAAGACAGACAATACAATGGTAAAAAGAAAAAGACAAGACAATACAATGGTCAAAAGAAAAAGACAGACAATACAATGGTCAAAAGAAAAAGACAGACAATACAATGGTCAAAAGAAAAAGACAAGACAATACAATGGCCAAAAGAAAAAGACAGACAATACAATGGTCAAAAGAAAAAGACAGACAATACAATGGCCAAAAGAAAAAGACAAGACAATACAATGGCCAAAAGAAAAAGACAAGACAATACAATGGCCAAAGAAAAAGACAAGACAATACAATGGTCAAAAGAAAAAGACAGACAATACAATGGTCAAAAGAAAAAGACAAGACAATACAATGGCCAAAAGAAAAAGACAAGACAATACAATGGCCAAAAGAAAAAGACAGACAATACAATGACCAAAAGAAAAAGACAGACAATACAATGACCAAAAGAAAAAGGACAAATAGACAGACAATAAAATGGCCAAAAGAAAAAGGACGAAAAGACAGACAATACAATGGCCAAAAGAAAAAGACAGACAATATAATGGCCAAAAGAAAAAGGGCAAATAGACAGACAATACAATGGTCAAAAGAATTAAAGACAGACAATACAATGGTCAAAAGAAAAAGACAGACAATACAATGGTCAAAAGAAAAAGGACAAATAGACAGACAATACAATGGTCAAAAGAAAAAGACAGACAATACAATGGTCAAAAGAAAAAGACAGACAATACAATGGTCAAAAGAAAAAGACAAGACAATACAATGGTCAAAAGAAAAAGACAGACAATATAATGGCCAAAAGAAAAAGGGCAAATAGACAGACAATACAATGGTCAAAAGAATTAAAGACAGACAATACAATGGTCAAAAGAAAAAGACAGACAATACAATGGTCAAAAGAAAAAGACAAGACAATACAATGGTCAAAAGAAAAAGACAGACAATACAATGGTCAAAAGAAAAAGACAGACAATACAATGGTCAAAAGAAAAAGACAAGACAATACAATGGTCAAAAGAAAAAGACAGACAATACAATGGTCAAAAGAAAAAGACAGACAATACAATGGTCAAAAGAAAAAGACAGACAATACAATGGTCAAAAGAAAAAGACAAGACAATACAATGGTCAAAAGAAAAAGACAGACAATACAATGGTCAAAAGAAAAAGACAGACAATACAATGGTCAAAAGAAAAAGACAGACAATACAATGGTCAAAAGAAAAAGACAAGACAATACAATGGTCAAAAGAAAAAGACAGACAATACAATGGCCAAAAGAAAAAGACAAGACAATACAATAGTCAAAAGAAAAAGACAGACAATACAATGGCCAAAAGAAAAAGACAAGACAATACAATGGCCAAAAGAAAAAGACAAGACAATACAATGGTCAAAAGAAAAAGACAGACAATACAATGGTCAAAAGAAAAAGACAAGACAATACAATGGTCAAAAGAAAAAGACAGACAATACAATGGCCAAAAGAAAAAGACAAGACAATACAATGGTCAAAAGAAAAAGACAAGACAATACAATGGTCAAAAGAAAACGACAGACAATACAATGACCGAAAAAGACAGACAATACAATGGTCAAAAGAAAAAGACAGACAATACAATGGTAAAAAGAAAAAGACAAGACAATACAATGGTCAAAAGAAAAAGACAGACAATACAATGGTCAAAAGAAAAAGACAGACAATACAATGGTCAAAAGAAAAAGACAAGACAATACAATGGCCAAAAGAAAAAGACAGACAATACAATGGTCAAAAGAAAAAGACAGACAATACAATGGCCAAAAGAAAAAGACAAGACAATACAATGGTCAAAAGAAAAAGACAAGACAATACAATGGTCAAAAGAAAAAGACAGACAATACAATGGTCAAAAGAAAAAGACAAGACAATACAATAGTCAAAAGAAAAAGACAAGACAATACAATGGTCAAAAGAAAAAGACAAGACAATACAATGGTCAAAAGAAAAAGACAGACAATACAATGGTCAAAAGAAAAAGACAAGACAATACAATGGTCAAAAGAAAAAGACAAGACAATACAATAGTCAAAAGAAAACGACAGACAATACAATGGCCAAAAGAAAAAGACAAGACAATACAATGGCCAAAAGAAAAAGACAAGACAATACAATGGTCAAAAGAAAAAGACAGACAATACAATGGTCAAAGGAAAAAGACAAGACAATACAATGGTCAAAAGAAAAAGACAGACAATACAATGGCCAAAAGAAAAAGACAAGACAATACAATGGTCAAAAGAAAAAGACAAGACAATACAATGGTCAAAAGAAAAAGACAGACAATACAATGGTCAAAAGAAAAAGACAAGACAATACAATAGTCAAAAGAAAAAGACAGACAATACAATGGCCAAAAGAAAAAGACAAGACAATACAATGGCCAAAAGAAAAAGACAAGACAATACAATGGCCAAAGAAAAAGACAAGACAATACAATGGTCAAAAGAAAAAGACAGACAATACAATGGTCAAAAGAAAAAGACAAGACAATACAATGGCCAAAAGAAAAAGACAAGACAATACAATGGCCAAAAGAAAAAGACAGACAATACAATGACCAAAAGAAAAAGACAGACAATACAATGACCAAAAGAAAAAGGACAAATAGACAGACAATAAAATGGCCAAAAGAAAAAGGACGAAAAGACAGACAATACAATGGCCAAAAGAAAAAGACAGACAATATAATGGCCAAAAGAAAAAGGGCAAATAGACAGACAATACAATGGTCAAAAGAATTAAAGACAGACAATACAATGGTCAAAAGAAAAAGACAGACAATACAATGGTCAAAAGAAAAAGGACAAATAGACAGACAATACAATGGTCAAAAGAAAAAGACAGACAATACAATGGTCAAAAGAAAAAGACAGACAATACAATGGTCAAAAGAAAAAGACAAGACAATACAATGGTCAAAAGAAAAAGACAGACAATACAATGGTCAAAAGAAAAAGACAGACAATACAATGGTCAAAAGAAAAAGACAAGACAATACAATGGTCAAAAGAAAAAGACAGACAATACAATGGTCAAAAGAAAAAGACAGACAATACAATGGTCAAAAGAAAAAGACAGACAATACAATGGTCAAAAGAAAAAGACAAGACAATACAATGGTCAAAAGAAAAAGACAGACAATACAATGGTCAAAAGAAAAAGACAGACAATACAATGGTCAAAAGAAAAAGACAGACAATACAATGGTCAAAAGAAAAAGACAAGACAATACAATGGTCAAAAGAAAAAGACAGACAATACAATGGCCAAAAGAAAAAGACAAGACAATACAATAGTCAAAAGAAAAAGACAGACAATACAATGGCCAAAAGAAAAAGACAAGACAATACAATGGCCAAAAGAAAAAGACAAGACAATACAATGGTCAAAAGAAAAAGACAGACAATACAATGGTCAAAAGAAAAAGACAAGACAATACAATGGTCAAAAGAAAAAGACAGACAATACAATGGTCAAAAGAAAAAGACAAGACAATACAATAGTCAAAAGAAAAAGACAAGACAATACAATGGTCAAAAGAAAAAGACAAGACAATACAATGGTCAAAAGAAAAAGACAGACAATACAATGGTCAAAAGAAAAAGACAAGACAATACAATGGTCAAAAGAAAAAGACAAGACAATACAATAGTCAAAAGAAAAAGACAGACAATACAATGGCCAAAAGAAAAAGACAAGACAATACAATGGCCAAAAGAAAAAGACAAGACAATACAATGGTCAAAAGAAAAAGACAGACAATACAATGGTCAAAGGAAAAAGACAAGACAATACAATGGTCAAAAGAAAAAGACAGACAATACAATGGCCAAAAGAAAAAGACAAGACAATACAATGGTCAAAAGAAAAAGACAAGACAATACAATGGTCAAAAGAAAAAGACAGACAATACAATGGTCAAAAGAAAAAGACAAGACAATACAATAGTCAAAAGAAAAAGACAGACAATACAATGGCCAAAAGAAAAAGACAAGACAATGCAATGGCCAAAAGAAAAAGACAAGACAATACAATGGCCAAAGAAAAAGACAAGACAATACAATGGTCAAAAGAAAAAGACAGACAATACAATGGTCAAAAGAAAAAGACAAGACAATACAATGGCCAAAAGAAAAAGACAAGACAATACAATGGCCAAAAGAAAAAGACAGACAATACAATGACCAAAAGAAAAAGACAGACAATACAATGACCAAAAGAAAAAGGACAAATAGACAGACAATAAAATGGCCAAAAGAAAAAGGACGAAAAGACAGACAATACAATGGCCAAAAGAAAAAGACAGACAATATAATGGCCAAAAGAAAAAGGGCAAATAGACAGACAATACAATGGTCAAAAGAATTAAAGACAGACAATACAATGGTCAAAAGAAAAAGACAGACAATACAATGGTCAAAAGAAAAAGGACAAATAGACAGACAATACAATGGTCAAAAGAAAAAGACAGACAATACAATGGTCAAAAGAAAAAGACAGACAATACAATGGTCAAAAGAAAAAGACAAGACAATACAATGGTCAAAAGAAAAAGACAGACAATACAATGGTCAAAAGAAAAAGACAGACAATACAATGGTCAAAAGAAAAAGACAAGACAATACAATGGTCAAAAGAAAAAGACAGACAATACAATGGTCAAAAGAAAAAGACAGACAATACAATGGTCAAAAGAAAAAGACAGACAATACAATGGTCAAAAGAAAAAGACAAGACAATACAATGGTCAAAAGAAAAAGACAGACAATACAATGGTCAAAAGAAAAAGACAGACAATACAATGGTCAAAAGAAAAAGACAGACAATACAATGGTCAAAAGAAAAAGACAAGACAATACAATGGTCAAAAGAAAAAGACAGACAATACAATGGCCAAAAGAAAAAGACAAGACAATACAATAGTCAAAAGAAAAAGACAGACAATACAATGGCCAAAAGAAAAAGACAAGACAATACAATGGCCAAAAGAAAAAGACAAGACAATACAATGGTCAAAAGAAAAAGACAGACAATACAATGGTCAAAAGAAAAAGACAAGACAATACAATGGTCAAAAGAAAAAGACAGACAATACAATGGCCAAAAGAAAAAGACAAGACAATACAATGGTCAAAAGAAAAAGACAAGACAATACAATGGTCAAAAGAAAAAGACAGACAATACAATGGTCAAAAGAAAAAGACAAGACAATACAATAGTCAAAAGAAAAAGACAGACAATACAATGGCCAAAAGAAAAAGACAAGACAATACAATGGCCAAAAGAAAAAGACAAGACAATACAATGGCCAAAAGAAAAAGACAAGACAATACAATGGTCAAAAGAAAAAGACAGACAATACAATGGTCAAAAGAAAAAGACAAGACAATACAATGGCCAAAAGAAAAAGACAAGACAATACAATGGCCAAAAGAAAAAGACAGACAATACAATGACCAAAAGAAAAAGACAGACAATACAATGACCAAAAGAAAAAGGACAAATAGACAGACAATAAAATGGCCAAAAGAAAAAGGACGAAAAGACAGACAATACAATGGCCAAAAGAAAAAGACAAGACAATACAATGGTCAAAAGAAAAAGACAAGACAATACAATGGTCAAAAGAAAAAGACAGACAATACAATGGTCAAAAGAAAAAGACAGACAATACAATGGTCAAAAGAAAAAGACAAGACAATACAATGGTCAAAAGAAAAAGACAGACAATACAATGGTCAAAAGAAAAAGACAGACAATACAATGGTCAAAAGAAAAAGACAGACAATACAATGGTCAAAAGAAAAAGACAAGACAATACAATGGTCAAAAGAAAAAGACAGACAATACAATGGTCAAAAGAAAAAGACAGACAATACAATGGTCAAAAGAAAAAGACAGACAATACAATGGTCAAAAGAAAAAGACAAGACAATTCAATGGTCAAAAGAAAAAGACAGACAATACAATGGTCAAAAGAAAAAGACAAGACAATACAATAGTCAAAAGAAAAAGACAGACAATACAATGGCCAAAAGAAAAAGACAAGACAATACAATGGCCAAAAGAAAAAGACAAGACAATACAATGGTCATAAAGAAAAAGACAGACAATACAATGGTCAAAAGAAAAAGACAAGACAATACAATGGTCAAAAGAAAAAGACAGACAATACAATGACCAAAAGAAAAAGACAAGACAATACAATGGTCAAAAGAAAAAGACAAGACAATACAATGGTCAAAAGAAAAAGACAGACAATACAATGGTCAAAAGAAAAAGACAAGACAATACAATGGTCAAAAGAAAAAGACAGACAATACAATGGCCAAAAGAAAAAGACAGACAATACAATGACCAAAAGAAAAAGGACAAAAAGACAGACAATACAATGGTCAAAAGAAAAAGACAGACAATACAATGGTCAAAAGAAAAAGACAAGACAATACAATGGTCAAAAGAAAAAGACAGACAATACAATGGCCAAAAGAAAAAGACAAGACAATACAATGGTCAAAAGAAAAAGACAAGACAATACAATGGTCAAAAGAAAACGACAGACAATACAATGACCGAAAAAGACAGACAATACAATGGTCAAAAGAAAAAGACAGACAATACAATGGTAAAAAGAAAAAGACAAGACAATACAATGGTCAAAAGAAAAAGACAGACAATACAATGGTCAAAAGAAAAAGACAGACAATACAATGGTCAAAAGAAAAAGACAAGACAATACAATGGCCAAAAGAAAAAGACAGACAATACAATGGTCAAAAGAAAAAGACAGACAATACAATGGCCAAAAGAAAAAGACAAGACAATACAATGGTCAAAAGAAAAAGACAAGACAATACAATGGTCAAAAGAAAAAGACAGACAATACAATGGTCAAAAGAAAAAGACAAGACAATACAATAGTCAAAAGAAAAAGACAAGACAATACAATGGTCAAAAGAAAAAGACAAGACAATACAATGGTCAAAAGAAAAAGACAGACAATACAATGGTCAAAAGAAAAAGACAGACAATACAATGGTCAAAAGAAAAAGACAAGACAATACAATAGTCAAAAGAAAAAGACAAGACAATACAATGGTCAAAAGAAAAAGACAAGACAATACAATGGTCAAAAGAAAAAGACAGACAATACAATGGTCAAAAGAAAAAGACAAGACAATACAATGGTCAAAAGAAAAAGACAAGACAATACAATAGTCAAAAGAAAAAGACAGACAATACAATGGCCAAAAGAAAAAGACAAGACAATACAATGGCCAAAAGAAAAAGACAAGACAATACAATGGTCAAAAGAAAAAGATAGACAATACAATGGTCAAAGGAAAAAGACAAGACAATACAATGGTCAAAAGAAAAAGACAGACAATACAATGGCCAAAAGAAAAAGACAAGACAATACAATGGTCAAAAGAAAAAGACAAGACAATACAATGGTCAAAAGAAAAAGACAGACAATACAATGGTCAAAAGAAAAAGACAAGACAATACAATAGTCAAAAGAAAAAGACAGACAATACAATGGCCAAAAGAAAAAGACAAGACAATGCAATGGCCAAAAGAAAAAGACAAGACAATACAATGGCCAAAGAAAAAGACAAGACAATACAATGGTCAAAAGAAAAAGACAGACAATACAATGGTCAAAAGAAAAAGACAAGACAATACAATGGCCAAAAGAAAAAGACAAGACAATACAATGGCCAAAAGAAAAAGACAGACAATACAATGGCCAAAAGAAAAAGACAAGACAATACAATGGCCAAAAGAAAAAGACAAGACAATACAATGGTCAAAAGAAAAAGACAGA
The DNA here is from genome assembly GCA_963680875.1 of Bathymodiolus brooksi. Lineage (NCBI taxonomy): Eukaryota > Metazoa > Mollusca > Bivalvia > Mytilida > Modiolidae > Bathymodiolus > Bathymodiolus brooksi. The sequence continues at coordinate 60,102,565 of OY804590.1, read as the reverse complement.
CAATACAATGGTCAAAGGAAAAAGACAAGACAATACAATGGTCAAAAGAAAAAGACAAGACAATACAATAGTCAAAAGAAAAAGACAGACAATACAATGGCCAAAAGAAAAAGACAAGACAATACAATGGCCAAAAGAAAAAGACAAGACAATACAATGGTCAAAAGAAAAAGACAGACAATACAATGGTCAAAGGAAAAAGACAAGACAATACAATGGTCAAAAGAAAAAGACAGACAATACAATGGCCAAAAGAAAAAGACAAGACAATACAATGGTCAAAAGAAAAAGACAAGACAATACAATGGTCAAAAGAAAAAGACAGACAATACAATGGTCAAAAGAAAAAGACAAGACAATACAATAGTCAAAAGAAAAAGACAGACAATACAATGGCCAAAAGAAAAAGACAAGACAATGCAATGGCCAAAAGAAAAAGACAAGACAATACAATGGCCAAAAGAAAAAGGACAAATAGACAAGACAATAAAATGGCCAAAAGAAAAAGGACGAAAAGACAGACAATACAATGGCCAAAAGAAAAAGACAGACAATATAATGGCCAAAAGAAAAAGGGCAAATAGACAGACAATACAATGGTCAAAAGAATTAAAGACAGACAATACAATGGTCAAAAGAAAAAGACAGACAATACAATGGTCAAAAGAAAAAGGACAAATAGACAGACAATACAATGGTCAAAAGAAAAAGACAGACAATACAATGGTCAAAAGAAAAAGACAGACAATACAATGGTCAAAAGAAAAAGACAAGACAATACAATGGTCAAAAGAAAAAGACAGACAATACAATGGTCAAAAGAAAAAGACAGACAATACAATGGTCAAAAGAAAAAGACAAGACAATACAATGGTCAAAAGAAAAAGACAGACAATACAATGGTCAAAAGAAAAAGACAGACAATACAATGGTCAAAAGAAAAAGACAGACAATACAATGGTCAAAAGAAAAAGACAAGACAATACAATGGTCAAAAGAAAAAGACAGACAATACAATGGTCAAAAGAAAAAGACAGACAATACAATGGTCAAAAGAAAAAGACAGACAATACAATGGTCAAAAGAAAAAGACAAGACAATACAATGGTCAAAAGAAAAAGACAGACAATACAATGGCCAAAAGAAAAAGACAAGACAATACAATAGTCAAAAGAAAAAGACAGACAATACAATGGCCAAAAGAAAAAGACAAGACAATACAATGGCCAAAAGAAAAAGACAAGACAATACAATGGTCAAAAGAAAAAGACAGACAATACAATGGTCAAAAGAAAAAGACAAGACAATACAATGGTCAAAAGAAAAAGACAGACAATACAATGGCCAAAAGAAAAAGACAAGACAATACAATGGTCAAAAGAAAAAGACAAGACAATACAATGGTCAAAAGAAAAAGACAGACAATACAATGGTCAAAAGAAAAAGACAAGACAATACAATAGTCAAAAGAAAAAGACAGACAATACAATGGCCAAAAGAAAAAGACAAGACAATACAATGGCCAAAAGAAAAAGACAAGACAATACAATGGCCAAAAGAAAAAGACAAGACAATACAATGGTCAAAAGAAAAAGACAGACAATACAATGGTCAAAAGAAAAAGACAAGACAATACAATGGCCAAAAGAAAAAGACAAGACAATACAATGGCCAAAAGAAAAAGACAGACAATACAATGACCAAAAGAAAAAGACAGACAATACAATGACCAAAAGAAAAAGGACAAATAGACAGACAATAAAATGGCCAAAAGAAAAAGGACGAAAAGACAGACAATACAATGGCCAAAAGAAAAAGACAAGACAATACAATGGTCAAAAGAAAAAGACAAGACAATACAATGGTCAAAAGAAAAAGACAGACAATACAATGGTCAAAAGAAAAAGACAGACAATACAATGGTCAAAAGAAAAAGACAAGACAATACAATGGTCAAAAGAAAAAGACAGACAATACAATGGTCAAAAGAAAAAGACAAGACAATACAATGGTCAAAAGAAAAAGACAGACAATACAATGGTCAAAAGAAAAAGACAAGACAATACAATGGTCAAAAGAAAAAGACAGACAATACAATGGTCAAAAGAAAAAGACAGACAATACAATGGTCAAAAGAAAAAGACAGACAATACAATGGTCAAAAGAAAAAGACAAGACAATTCAATGGTCAAAAGAAAAAGACAGACAATACAATGGTCAAAAGAAAAAGACAAGACAATACAATAGTCAAAAGAAAAAGACAGACAATACAATGGCCAAAAGAAAAAGACAAGACAATACAATGGCCAAAAGAAAAAGACAAGACAATACAATGGTCATAAAGAAAAAGACAGACAATACAATGGTCAAAAGAAAAAGACAAGACAATACAATGGTCAAAAGAAAAAGACAGACAATACAATGACCAAAAGAAAAAGACAAGACAATACAATGGTCAAAAGAAAAAGACAAGACAATACAATGGTCAAAAGAAAAAGACAGACAATACAATGGTCAAAAGAAAAAGACAAGACAATACAATGGTCAAAAGAAAAAGACAGACAATACAATGGCCAAAAGAAAAAGACAGACAATACAATGACCAAAAGAAAAAGGACATAAAGACAGACAATACAATGGTCAAAAGAAAAAGACAGACAATACAATGGTCAAAAGAAAAAGACAAGACAATACAATGGTCAAAAGAAAAAGACAGACAATACAATGGCCAAAAGAAAAAGACAAGACAATACAATGGTCAAAAGAAAAAGACAAGACAATACAATGGTCAAAAGAAAACGACAGACAATACAATGACCGAAAAAGACAGACAATACAATGGTCAAAAGAAAAAGACAGACAATACAATGGTAAAAAGAAAAAGACAAGACAATACAATGGTCAAAAGAAAAAGACAGACAATACAATGGTCAAAAGAAAAAGACAGACAATACAATGGTCAAAAGAAAAAGACAAGACAATACAATGGCCAAAAGAAAAAGACAGACAATACAATGGTCAAAAGCAAAAGACAGACAATACAATGGCCAAAAGAAAAAGACAAGACAATACAATGGTCAAAAGAAAAAGACAAGACAATACAATGGTCAAAAGAAAAAGACAGACAATACAATGGTCAAAAGAAAAAGACAAGACAATACAATAGTCAAAAGAAAAAGACAAGACAATACAATGGTCAAAAGAAAAAGACAAGACAATACAATGGTCAAAAGAAAAAGACAGACAATACAATGGTCAAAAGAAAAAGACAGACAATACAATGGTCAAAAGAAAAAGACAAGACAATACAATAGTCAAAAGAAAAAGACAAGACAATACAATGGTCAAAAGAAAAAGACAAGACAATACAATGGTCAAAAGAAAAAGACAGACAATACAATGGTCAAAAGAAAAAGACAAGACAATACAATGGTCAAAAGAAAAAGACAAGACAATACAATAGTCAAAAGAAAAAGACAGACAATACAATGGCCAAAAGAAAAAGACAAGACAATACAATGGCCAAAAGAAAAAGACAAGACAATACAATGGTCAAAAGAAAAAGACAGACAATACAATGGTCAAAGGAAAAAGACAAGACAATACAATGGTCAAAAGAAAAAGACAGACAATACAATGGCCAAAAGAAAAAGACAAGACAATACAATGGTCAAAAGAAAAAGACAAGACAATACAATGGTCAAAAGAAAAAGACAGACAATACAATGGTCAAAAGAAAAAGACAAGACAATACAATAGTCAAAAGAAAAAGACAGACAATACAATGGCCAAAAGAAAAAGACAAGACAATGCGATGGCCAAAAGAAAAAGACAAGACAATACAATGGCCAAAGAAAAAGACAAGACAATACAATGGTCAAAAGAAAAAGACAGACAATACAATGGTCAAAAGAAAAAGACAAGACAATACAATGGCCAAAAGAAAAAGACAAGACAATACAATGGCCAAAAGAAAAAGACAGACAATACAATGACCAAAAGAAAAAGACAGACAATACAATGACCAAAAGAAAAAGGACAAATAGACAGACAATAAAATGGCCAAAAGAAAAAGGACGAAAAGACAGACAATACAATGGCCAAAAGAAAAAGACAGACAATATAATGGCCAAAAGAAAAAGGGCAAATAGACAGACAATACAATGGTCAAAAGAATTAAAGACAGACAATACAATGGTCAAAAGAAAAAGACAGACAATACAATGGTCAAAAGAAAAAGGACAAATAGACAGACAATACAATGGTCAAAAGAAAAAGACAGACAATACAATGGTCAAAAGAAAAAGACAGACAATACAATGGTCAAAAGAAAAAGACAAGACAATACAATGGTCAAAAGAAAAAGACAGACAATACAATGGTCAAAAGAAAAAGACAGACAATACAATGGTCAAAAGAAAAAGACAAGACAATACAATGGTCAAAAGAAAAAGACAGACAATACAATGGTCAAAAGAAAAAGACAGACAATACAATGGTCAAAAGAAAAAGACAGACAATACAATGGTCAAAAGAAAAAGACAAGACAATACAATGGTCAAAAGAAAAAGACAGACAATACAATGGTCAAAAGAAAAAGACAGACAATACAATGGTCAAAAGAAAAAGACAGACAATACAATGGTCAAAAGAAAAAGACAAGACAATACAATGGTCAAAAGAAAAAGACAGACAATACAATGGCCAAAAGAAAAAGACAAGACAATACAATAGTCAAAAGAAAAAGACAGACAATACAATGGCCAAAAGAAAAAGACAAGACAATACAATGGCCAAAAGAAAAAGACAAGACAATACAATGGTCAAAAGAAAAAGACAGACAATACAATGGTCAAAAGAAAAAGACAAGACAATACAATGGTCAAAAGAAAAAGACAGACAATACAATGGCCAAAAGAAAAAGACAAGACAATACAATGGTCAAAAGAAAAAGACAAGACAATACAATGGTCAAAAGAAAAAGACAGACAATACAATGGTCAAAAGAAAAAGACAAGACAATACAATAGTCAAAAGAAAAAGACAGACAATACAATGGCCAAAAGAAAAAGACAAGACAATACAATGGCCAAAAGAAAAAGACAGACAATACAATGACCAAAAGAAAAAGACAGACAATACAATGACCAAAAGAAAAAGGACAAATAGACAGACAATAAAATGGCCAAAAGAAAAAGGACGAAAAGACAGACAATACAATGGCCAAAAGAAAAAGACAGACAATATAATGGCCAAAAGAAAAAGGGCAAATAGACAGACAATACAATGGTCAAAAGAATTAAAGACAGACAATACAATGGTCAAAAGAAAAAGACAGACAATACAATGGTCAAAAGAAAAAGGACAAATAGACAGACAATACAATGGTCAAAAGAAAAAGACAGACAATACAATGGTCAAAAGAAAAAGACAGACAATACAATGGTCAAAAGAAAAAGACAAGACAATACAATGGTCAAAAGAAAAAGACAGACAATATAATGGCCAAAAGAAAAAGGGCAAATAGACAGACAATACAATGGTCAAAAGAATTAAAGACAGACAATACAATGGTCAAAAGAAAAAGACAGACAATACAATGGTCAAAAGAAAAAGACAAGACAATACAATGGTCAAAAGAAAAAGACAGACAATACAATGGTCAAAAGAAAAAGACAGACAATACAATGGTCAAAAGAAAAAGACAAGACAATACAATGGTCAAAAGAAAAAGACAGACAATACAATGGTCAAAAGAAAAAGACAGACAATACAATGGTCAAAAGAAAAAGACAGACAATACAATGGTCAAAAGAAAAAGACAAGACAATACAATGGTCAAAAGAAAAAGACAGACAATACAATGGTCAAAAGAAAAAGACAGACAATACAATGGTCAAAAGAAAAAGACAGACAATACAATGGTCAAAAGAAAAAGACAAGACAATACAATGGTCAAAAGAAAAAGACAGACAATACAATGGCCAAAAGAAAAAGACAAGACAATACAATAGTCAAAAGAAAAAGACAGACAATACAATGGCCAAAAGAAAAAGACAAGACAATACAATGGCCAAAAGAAAAAGACAAGACAATACAATGGTCAAAAGAAAAAGACAGACAATACAATGGTCAAAAGAAAAAGACAAGACAATACAATGGTCAAAAGAAAAAGACAGACAATACAATGGCCAAAAGAAAAAGACAAGACAATACAATGGTCAAAAGAAAAAGACAAGACAATACAATGGTCAAAAGAAAACGACAGACAATACAATGACCGAAAAAGACAGACAATACAATGGTCAAAAGAAAAAGACAGACAATACAATGGTAAAAAGAAAAAGACAAGACAATACAATGGTCAAAAGAAAAAGACAGACAATACAATGGTCAAAAGAAAAAGACAGACAATACAATGGTCAAAAGAAAAAGACAAGACAATACAATGGCCAAAAGAAAAAGACAGACAATACAATGGTCAAAAGAAAAAGACAGACAATACAATGGCCAAAAGAAAAAGACAAGACAATACAATGGCCAAAAGAAAAAGACAAGACAATACAATGGCCAAAGAAAAAGACAAGACAATACAATGGTCAAAAGAAAAAGACAGACAATACAATGGTCAAAAGAAAAAGACAAGACAATACAATGGCCAAAAGAAAAAGACAAGACAATACAATGGCCAAAAGAAAAAGACAGACAATACAATGACCAAAAGAAAAAGACAGACAATACAATGACCAAAAGAAAAAGGACAAATAGACAGACAATAAAATGGCCAAAAGAAAAAGGACGAAAAGACAGACAATACAATGGCCAAAAGAAAAAGACAGACAATATAATGGCCAAAAGAAAAAGGGCAAATAGACAGACAATACAATGGTCAAAAGAATTAAAGACAGACAATACAATGGTCAAAAGAAAAAGACAGACAATACAATGGTCAAAAGAAAAAGGACAAATAGACAGACAATACAATGGTCAAAAGAAAAAGACAGACAATACAATGGTCAAAAGAAAAAGACAGACAATACAATGGTCAAAAGAAAAAGACAAGACAATACAATGGTCAAAAGAAAAAGACAGACAATATAATGGCCAAAAGAAAAAGGGCAAATAGACAGACAATACAATGGTCAAAAGAATTAAAGACAGACAATACAATGGTCAAAAGAAAAAGACAGACAATACAATGGTCAAAAGAAAAAGACAAGACAATACAATGGTCAAAAGAAAAAGACAGACAATACAATGGTCAAAAGAAAAAGACAGACAATACAATGGTCAAAAGAAAAAGACAAGACAATACAATGGTCAAAAGAAAAAGACAGACAATACAATGGTCAAAAGAAAAAGACAGACAATACAATGGTCAAAAGAAAAAGACAGACAATACAATGGTCAAAAGAAAAAGACAAGACAATACAATGGTCAAAAGAAAAAGACAGACAATACAATGGTCAAAAGAAAAAGACAGACAATACAATGGTCAAAAGAAAAAGACAGACAATACAATGGTCAAAAGAAAAAGACAAGACAATACAATGGTCAAAAGAAAAAGACAGACAATACAATGGCCAAAAGAAAAAGACAAGACAATACAATGGTCAAAAGAAAAAGACAGACAATACAATGGCCAAAAGAAAAAGACAAGACAATACAATGGCCAAAAGAAAAAGACAAGACAATACAATGGTCAAAAGAAAAAGACAGACAATACAATGGTCAAAAGAAAAAGACAAGACAATACAATGGTCAAAAGAAAAAGACAGACAATACAATGGCCAAAAGAAAAAGACAAGACAATACAATGGTCAAAAGAAAAAGACAAGACAATACAATGGTCAAAAGAAAACGACAGACAATACAATGACCGAAAAAGACAGACAATACAATGGTCAAAAGAAAAAGACAGACAATACAATGGTAAAAAGAAAAAGACAAGACAATACAATGGTCAAAAGAAAAAGACAGACAATACAATGGTCAAAAGAAAAAGACAGACAATACAATGGTCAAAAGAAAAAGACAAGACAATACAATGGCCAAAAGAAAAAGACAGACAATACAATGGTCAAAAGAAAAAGACAGACAATACAATGGCCAAAAGAAAAAGACAAGACAATACAATGGTCAAAAGAAAAAGACAAGACAATACAATGGTCAAAAGAAAAAGACAGACAATACAATGGTCAAAAGAAAAAGACAAGACAATACAATAGTCAAAAGAAAAAGACAAGACAATACAATGGTCAAAAGAAAAAGACAAGACAATACAATGGTCAAAAGAAAAAGACAGACAATACAATGGTCAAAAGAAAAAGACAAGACAATACAATGGTCAAAAGAAAAAGACAAGACAATACAATAGTCAAAAGAAAAAGACAGACAATACAATGGCCAAAAGAAAAAGACAAGACAATACAATGGCCAAAAGAAAAAGACAAGACAATACAATGGTCAAAAGAAAAAGACAGACAATACAATGGTCAAAGGAAAAAGACAAGACAATACAATGGTCAAAAGAAAAAGACAGACAATACAATGGCCAAAAGAAAAAGACAAGACAATACAATGGTCAAAAGAAAAAGACAAGACAATACAATGGTCAAAAGAAAAAGACAGACAATACAATGGTCAAAAGAAAAAGACAAGACAATACAATAGTCAAAAGAAAAAGACAGACAATACAATGGCCAAAAGAAAAAGACAAGACAATACAATGGCCAAAAGAAAAAGACAAGACAATACAATGGCCAAAGAAAAAGACAAGACAATACAATGGTCAAAAGAAAAAGACAGACAATACAATGGTCAAAAGAAAAAGACAAGACAATACAATGGCCAAAAGAAAAAGACAAGACAATACAATGGCCAAAAGAAAAAGACAGACAATACAATGACCAAAAGAAAAAGACAGACAATACAATGACCAAAAGAAAAAGGACAAATAGACAGACAATAAAATGGCCAAAAGAAAAAGGACGAAAAGACAGACAATACAATGGCCAAAAGAAAAAGACAGACAATATAATGGCCAAAAGAAAAAGGGCAAATAGACAGACAATACAATGGTCAAAAGAATTAAAGACAGACAATACAATGGTCAAAAGAAAAAGACAGACAATACAATGGTCAAAAGAAAAAGGACAAATAGACAGACAATACAATGGTCAAAAGAATTAAAGACAGACAATACAATGGTCAAAAGAAAAAGACAGACAATACAATGGTCAAAAGAAAAAGACAGACAATACAATGGCCAAAAGAAAAAGACAAGACAATACAATGGCCAAAAGAAAAAGACAAGACAATACAATGGTCAAAAGAAAAAGACAAGACAATACAATGGTCAAAAGAAAAAGACAAGACAATACAATGGTCAAAAGAAAAAGACAGACAATACAATGGCCAAAAGAAAAAGACAAGACAATACAATGGTCAAAAGAAAAAGACAAGACAATACAATGGTCAAAAGAAAACGACAGACAATACAATGACCGAAAAAGACAGACAATACAATGGTCAAAAGAAAAAGACAGACAATACAATGGTAAAAAGAAAAAGACAAGACAATACAATGGTCAAAAGAAAAAGACAGACAATACAATGGTCAAAAGAAAAAGACAGACAATACAATGGTCAAAAGAAAAAGACAAGACAATACAATGGCCAAAAGAAAAAGACAGACAATACAATGGTCAAAAGAAAAAGACAGACAATACAATGGCCAAAAGAAAAAGACAAGACAATACAATGGCCAAAAGAAAAAGACAAGACAATACAATGGCCAAAGAAAAAGACAAGACAATACAATGGTCAAAAGAAAAAGACAGACAATACAATGGTCAAAAGAAAAAGACAAGACAATACAATGGCCAAAAGAAAAAGACAAGACAATACAATGGCCAAAAGAAAAAGACAGACAATACAATGACCAAAAGAAAAAGACAGACAATACAATGACCAAAAGAAAAAGGACAAATAGACAGACAATAAAATGGCCAAAAGAAAAAGGACGAAAAGACAGACAATACAATGGCCAAAAGAAAAAGACAGACAATATAATGGCCAAAAGAAAAAGGGCAAATAGACAGACAATACAATGGTCAAAAGAATTAAAGACAGACAATACAATGGTCAAAAGAAAAAGACAGACAATACAATGGTCAAAAGAAAAAGGACAAATAGACAGACAATACAATGGTCAAAAGAAAAAGACAGACAATACAATGGTCAAAAGAAAAAGACAGACAATACAATGGTCAAAAGAAAAAGACAAGACAATACAATGGTCAAAAGAAAAAGACAGACAATATAATGGCCAAAAGAAAAAGGGCAAATAGACAGACAATACAATGGTCAAAAGAATTAAAGACAGACAATACAATGGTCAAAAGAAAAAGACAGACAATACAATGGTCAAAAGAAAAAGACAAGACAATACAATGGTCAAAAGAAAAAGACAGACAATACAATGGTCAAAAGAAAAAGACAGACAATACAATGGTCAAAAGAAAAAGACAAGACAATACAATGGTCAAAAGAAAAAGACAGACAATACAATGGTCAAAAGAAAAAGACAGACAATACAATGGTCAAAAGAAAAAGACAGACAATACAATGGTCAAAAGAAAAAGACAAGACAATACAATGGTCAAAAGAAAAAGACAGACAATACAATGGTCAAAAGAAAAAGACAGACAATACAATGGTCAAAAGAAAAAGACAGACAATACAATGGTCAAAAGAAAAAGACAAGACAATACAATGGTCAAAAGAAAAAGACAGACAATACAATGGCCAAAAGAAAAAGACAAGACAATACAATAGTCAAAAGAAAAAGACAGACAATACAATGGCCAAAAGAAAAAGACAAGACAATACAATGGCCAAAAGAAAAAGACAAGACAATACAATGGTCAAAAGAAAAAGACAGACAATACAATGGTCAAAAGAAAAAGACAAGACAATACAATGGTCAAAAGAAAAAGACAGACAATACAATGGCCAAAAGAAAAAGACAAGACAATACAATGGTCAAAAGAAAAAGACAAGACAATACAATGGTCAAAAGAAAACGACAGACAATACAATGACCGAAAAAGACAGACAATACAATGGTCAAAAGAAAAAGACAGACAATACAATGGTAAAAAGAAAAAGACAAGACAATACAATGGTCAAAAGAAAAAGACAGACAATACAATGGTCAAAAGAAAAAGACAGACAATACAATGGTCAAAAGAAAAAGACAAGACAATACAATGGCCAAAAGAAAAAGACAGACAATACAATGGTCAAAAGAAAAAGACAGACAATACAATGGCCAAAAGAAAAAGACAAGACAATACAATGGTCAAAAGAAAAAGACAAGACAATACAATGGTCAAAAGAAAAAGACAGACAATACAATGGTCAAAAGAAAAAGACAAGACAATACAATAGTCAAAAGAAAAAGACAAGACAATACAATGGTCAAAAGAAAAAGACAAGACAATACAATGGTCAAAAGAAAAAGACAGACAATACAATGGTCAAAAGAAAAAGACAAGACAATACAATGGTCAAAAGAAAAAGACAAGACAATACAATAGTCAAAAGAAAAAGACAGACAATACAATGGCCAAAAGAAAAAGACAAGACAATACAATGGCCAAAAGAAAAAGACAAGACAATACAATGGTCAAAAGAAAAAGACAGACAATACAATGGTCAAAGGAAAAAGACAAGACAATACAATGGTCAAAAGAAAAAGACAGACAATACAATGGCCAAAAGAAAAAGACAAGACAATACAATGGTCAAAAGAAAAAGACAAGACAATACAATGGTCAAAAGAAAAAGACAGACAATACAATGGTCAAAAGAAAAAGACAAGACAATACAATAGTCAAAAGAAAAAGACAGACAATACAATGGCCAAAAGAAAAAGACAAGACAATACAATGGCCAAAAGAAAAAGACAAGACAATACAATGGCCAAAGAAAAAGACAAGACAATACAATGGTCAAAAGAAAAAGACAGACAATACAATGGTCAAAAGAAAAAGACAAGACAATACAATGGCCAAAAGAAAAAGACAAGACAATACAATGGCCAAAAGAAAAAGACAGACAATACAATGACCAAAAGAAAAAGACAGACAATACAATGACCAAAAGAAAAAGGACAAATAGACAGACAATAAAATGGCCAAAAGAAAAAGGACGAAAAGACAGACAATACAATGGCCAAAAGAAAAAGACAGACAATATAATGGCCAAAAGAAAAAGGGCAAATAGACAGACAATACAATGGTCAAAAGAATTAAAGACAGACAATACAATGGTCAAAAGAAAAAGACAGACAATACAATGGTCAAAAGAAAAAGGACAAATAGACAGACAATACAATGGTCAAAAGAAAAAGACAGACAATACAATGGTCAAAAGAAAAAGACAGACAATACAATGGTCAAAAGAAAAAGACAAGACAATACAATGGTCAAAAGAAAAAGACAGACAATACAATGGTCAAAAGAAAAAGACAGACAATACAATGGTCAAAAGAAAAAGACAAGACAATACAATGGTCAAAAGAAAAAGACAGACAATACAATGGTCAAAAGAAAAAGACAGACAATACAATGGTCAAAAGAAAAAGACAGACAATACAATGGTCAAAAGAAAAAGACAAGACAATACAATGGTCAAAAGAAAAAGACAGACAATACAATGGTCAAAAGAAAAAGACAGACAATACAATGGTCAAAAGAAAAAGACAGACAATACAATGGTCAAAAGAAAAAGACAAGACAATACAATGGTCAAAAGAAAAAGACAGACAATACAATGGCCAAAAGAAAAAGACAAGACAATACAATAGTCAAAAGAAAAAGACAGACAATACAATGGCCAAAAGAAAAAGACAAGACAATACAATGGCCAAAAGAAAAAGACAAGACAATACAATGGTCAAAAGAAAAAGACAGACAATACAATGGTCAAAAGAAAAAGACAAGACAATACAATGGTCAAAAGAAAAAGACAGACAATACAATGGTCAAAAGAAAAAGACAAGACAATACAATAGTCAAAAGAAAAAGACAAGACAATACAATGGTCAAAAGAAAAAGACAAGACAATACAATGGTCAAAAGAAAAAGACAGACAATACAATGGTCAAAAGAAAAAGACAAGACAATACAATGGTCAAAAGAAAAAGACAAGACAATACAATAGTCAAAAGAAAAAGACAGACAATACAATGGCCAAAAGAAAAAGACAAGACAATACAATGGCCAAAAGAAAAAGACAAGACAATACAATGGTCAAAAGAAAAAGACAGACAATACAATGGTCAAAGGAAAAAGACAAGACAATACAATGGTCAAAAGAAAAAGACAGACAATACAATGGCCAAAAGAAAAAGACAAGACAATACAATGGTCAAAAGAAAAAGACAAGACAATACAATGGTCAAAAGAAAAAGACAGACAATACAATGGTCAAAAGAAAAAGACAAGACAATACAATAGTCAAAAGAAAAAGACAGACAATACAATGGCCAAAAGAAAAAGACAAGACAATGCAATGGCCAAAAGAAAAAGACAAGACAATACAATGGCCAAAGAAAAAGACAAGACAATACAATGGTCAAAAGAAAAAGACAGACAATACAATGGTCAAAAGAAAAAGACAAGACAATACAATGGCCAAAAGAAAAAGACAAGACAATACAATGGCCAAAAGAAAAAGACAGACAATACAATGACCAAAAGAAAAAGACAGACAATACAATGACCAAAAGAAAAAGTACAAATAGACAGACAATAAAATGGCCAAAAGAAAAAGGACGAAAAGACAGACAATACAATGGCCAAAAGAAAAAGACAGACAATATAATGGCCAAAAGAAAAAGGGCAAATAGACAGACAATACAATGGTCAAAAGAATTAAAGACAGACAATACAATGGTCAAAAGAAAAAGACAGACAATACAATGGTCAAAAGAAAAAGGACAAATAGACAGACAATACAATGGTCAAAAGAAAAAGACAGACAATACAATGGTCAAAAGAAAAAGACAGACAATACAATGGTCAAAAGAAAAAGACAAGACAATACAATGGTCAAAAGAAAAAGACAGACAATACAATGGTCAAAAGAAAAAGACAGACAATACAATGGTCAAAAGAAGAAGACAAGACAATACAATGGTCAAAAGAAAAAGACAGACAATACAATGGTCAAAAGAAAAAGACAGACAATACAATGGTCAAAAGAAAAAGACAGACAATACAATGGTCAAAAGAAAAAGACAAGACAATACAATGGTCAAAAGAAAAAGACAGACAATACAATGGTCAAAAGAAAAAGACAGACAATACAATGGTCAAAAGAAAAAGACAGACAATACAATGGTCAAAAGAAAAAGACAAGACAATACAATGGTCAAAAGAAAAAGACAGACAATACAATGGCCAAAAGAAAAAGACAAGACAATACAATAGTCAAAAGAAAAAGACAGACAATACAATGGCCAAAAGAAAAAGACAAGACAATACAATGGCCAAAAGAAAAAGACAAGACAATACAATGGTCAAAAGAAAAAGACAGACAATACAATGGTCAAAAGAAAAAGACAAGACAATACAATGGTCAAAAGAAAAAGACAGACAATACAATGGCCAAAAGAAAAAGACAAGACAATACAATGGTCAAAAGAAAAAGACAAGACAATACAATGGTCAAAAGAAAAAGACAGACAATACAATGGTCAAAAGAAAAAGACAAGACAATACAATGGCCAAAAGAAAAAGACAAGACAATACAATGGCCAAAGAAAAAGACAAGACAATACAATGGTCAAAAGAAAAAGACAGACAATACAATGGTCAAAAGAAAAAGACAAGACAATACAATGGCCAAAAGAAAAAGACAAGACAATACAATGGCCAAAAGAAAAAGACAGACAATACAATGACCAAAAGAAAAAGACAGACAATACAATGACCAAAAGAAAAAGGACAAATAGACAGACAATAAAATGGCCAAAAGAAAAAGGACGAAAAGACAGACAATACAATGGCCAAAAGAAAAAGACAGACAATATAATGGCCAAAAGAAAAAGGGCAAATAGACAGACAATACAATGGTCAAAAGAATTAAAGACAGACAATACAATGGTCAAAAGAAAAAGACAGACAATACAATGGTCAAAAGAAAAAGGACAAATAGACAGACAATACAATGGTCAAAAGAAAAAGACAGACAATACAATGGTCAAAAGAAAAAGACAGACAATACAATGGTCAAAAGAAAAAGACAAGACAATACAATGGTCAAAAGAAAAAGACAGACAATATAATGGCCAAAAGAAAAAGGGCAAATAGACAGACAATACAATGGTCAAAAGAATTAAAGACAGACAATACAATGGTCAAAAGAAAAAGACAGACAATACAATGGTCAAAAGAAAAAGACAAGACAATACAATGGTCAAAAGAAAAAGACAGACAATACAATGGTCAAAAGAAAAAGACAGACAATACAATGGTCAAAAGAAAAAGACAAGACAATACAATGGTCAAAAGAAAAAGACAGACAATACAATGGTCAAAAGAAAAAGACAGACAATACAATGGTCAAAAGAAAAAGACAGACAATACAATGGTCAAAAGAAAAAGACAAGACAATACAATGGTCAAAAGAAAAAGACAGACAATACAATGGTCAAAAGAAAAAGACAGACAATACAATGGTCAAAAGAAAAAGACAGACAATACAATGGTCAAAAGAAAAAGACAAGACAATACAATGGTCAAAAGAAAAAGACAGACAATACAATGGCCAAAAGAAAAAGACAAGACAATACAATAGTCAAAAGAAAAAGACAGACAATACAATGGCCAAAAGAAAAAGACAAGACAATACAATGGCCAAAAGAAAAAGACAAGACAATACAATGGTCAAAAGAAAAAGACAGACAATACAATGGTCAAAAGAAAAAGACAAGACAATACAATGGTCAAAAGAAAAAGACAGACAATACAATGGCCAAAAGAAAAAGACAAGACAATACAATGGTCAAAAGAAAAAGACAAGACAATACAATGGTCAAAAGAAAACGACAGACAATACAATGACCGAAAAAGACAGACAATACAATGGTCAAAAGAAAAAGACAGACAATACAATGGTAAAAAGAAAAAGACAAGACAATACAATGGTCAAAAGAAAAAGACAGACAATACAATGGTCAAAAGAAAAAGACAGACAATACAATGGTCAAAAGAAAAAGACAAGACAATACAATGGCCAAAAGAAAAAGACAGACAATACAATGGTCAAAAGAAAAAGACAGACAATACAATGGCCAAAAGAAAAAGACAAGACAATACAATGGTCAAAAGAAAAAGACAAGACAATACAATGGTCAAAAGAAAAAGACAGACAATACAATGGTCAAAAGAAAAAGACAAGACAATACAATAGTCAAAAGAAAAAGACAAGACAATACAATGGTCAAAAGAAAAAGACAAGACAATACAATGGTCAAAAGAAAAAGACAGACAATACAATGGTCAAAAGAAAAAGACAAGACAATACAATGGTCAAAAGAAAAAGACAAGACAATACAATAGTCAAAAGAAAAAGACAGACAATACAATGGCCAAAAGAAAAAGACAAGACAATACAATGGCCAAAAGAAAAAGACAAGACAATACAATGGTCAAAAGAAAAAGACAGACAATACAATGGTCAAAGGAAAAAGACAAGACAATACAATGGTCAAAAGAAAAAGACAGACAATACAATGGCCAAAAGAAAAAGACAAGACAATACAATGGTCAAAAGAAAAAGACAAGACAATACAATGGTCAAAAGAAAAAGACAGACAATACAATGGTCAAAAGAAAAAGACAAGACAATACAATAGTCAAAAGAAAAAGACAGACAATACAATGGCCAAAAGAAAAAGACAAGACAATACAATGGCCAAAAGAAAAAGACAAGACAATACAATGGCCAAAGAAAAAGACAAGACAATACAATGGTCAAAAGAAAAAGACAGACAATACAATGGTCAAAAGAAAAAGACAAGACAATACAATGGCCAAAAGAAAAAGACAAGACAATACAATGGCCAAAAGAAAAAGACAGACAATACAATGACCAAAAGAAAAAGACAGACAATACAATGACCAAAAGAAAAAGGACAAATAGACAGACAATAAAATGGCCAAAAGAAAAAGGACGAAAAGACAGACAATACAATGGCCAAAAGAAAAAGACAGACAATATAATGGCCAAAAGAAAAAGGGCAAATAGACAGACAATACAATGGTCAAAAGAATTAAAGACAGACAATACAATGGTCAAAAGAAAAAGACAGACAATACAATGGTCAAAAGAAAAAGGACAAATAGACAGACAATACAATGGTCAAAAGAAAAAGACAGACAATACAATGGTCAAAAGAAAAAGACAGACAATACAATGGTCAAAAGAAAAAGACAAGACAATACAATGGTCAAAAGAAAAAGACAGACAATACAATGGTCAAAAGAAAAAGACAGACAATACAATGGTCAAAAGAAAAAGACAAGACAATACAATGGTCAAAAGAAAAAGACAGACAATACAATGGTCAAAAGAAAAAGACAGACAATACAATGGTCAAAAGAAAAAGACAGACAATACAATGGTCAAAAGAAAAAGACAAGACAATACAATGGTCAAAAGAAAAAGACAGACAATACAATGGTCAAAAGAAAAAGACAGACAATACAATGGTCAAAAGAAAAAGACAGACAATACAATGGTCAAAAGAAAAAGACAAGACAATACAATGGTCAAAAGAAAAAGACAGACAATACAATGGCCAAAAGAAAAAGACAAGACAATACAATAGTCAAAAGAAAAAGACAGACAATACAATGGCCAAAAGAAAAAGACAAGACAATACAATGGCCAAAAGAAAAAGACAAGACAATACAATGGTCAAAAGAAAAAGACAGACAATACAATGGTCAAAAGAAAAAGACAAGACAATACAATGGTCAAAAGAAAAAGACAGACAATACAATGGTCAAAAGAAAAAGACAAGACAATACAATAGTCAAAAGAAAAAGACAAGACAATACAATGGTCAAAAGAAAAAGACAAGACAATACAATGGTCAAAAGAAAAAGACAGACAATACAATGGTCAAAAGAAAAAGACAAGACAATACAATGGTCAAAAGAAAAAGACAAGACAATACAATAGTCAAAAGAAAAAGACAGACAATACAATGGCCAAAAGAAAAAGACAAGACAATACAATGGCCAAAAGAAAAAGACAAGACAATACAATGGTCAAAAGAAAAAGACAGACAATACAATGGTCAAAGGAAAAAGACAAGACAATACAATGGTCAAAAGAAAAAGACAGACAATACAATGGCCAAAAGAAAAAGACAAGACAATACAATGGTCAAAAGAAAAAGACAAGACAATACAATGGTCAAAAGAAAAAGACAGACAATACAATGGTCAAAAGAAAAAGACAAGACAATACAATAGTCAAAAGAAAAAGACAGACAATACAATGGCCAAAAGAAAAAGACAAGACAATGCAATGGCCAAAAGAAAAAGACAAGACAATACAATGGCCAAAGAAAAAGACAAGACAATACAATGGTCAAAAGAAAAAGACAGACAATACAATGGTCAAAAGAAAAAGACAAGACAATACAATGGCCAAAAGAAAAAGACAAGACAATACAATGGCCAAAAGAAAAAGACAGACAATACAATGACCAAAAGAAAAAGACAGACAATACAATGACCAAAAGAAAAAGTACAAATAGACAGACAATAAAATGGCCAAAAGAAAAAGGACGAAAAGACAGACAATACAATGGCCAAAAGAAAAAGACAGACAATATAATGGCCAAAAGAAAAAGGGCAAATAGACAGACAATACAATGGTCAAAAGAATTAAAGACAGACAATACAATGGTCAAAAGAAAAAGACAGACAATACAATGGTCAAAAGAAAAAGGACAAATAGACAGACAATACAATGGTCAAAAGAAAAAGACAGACAATACAATGGTCAAAAGAAAAAGACAGACAATACAATGGTCAAAAGAAAAAGACAAGACAATACAATGGTCAAAAGAAAAAGACAGACAATACAATGGTCAAAAGAAAAAGACAGACAATACAATGGTCAAAAGAAGAAGACAAGACAATACAATGGTCAAAAGAAAAAGACAGACAATACAATGGTCAAAAGAAAAAGACAGACAATACAATGGTCAAAAGAAAAAGACAGACAATACAATGGTCAAAAGAAAAAGACAAGACAATACAATGGTCAAAAGAAAAAGACAGACAATACAATGGTCAAAAGAAAAAGACAGACAATACAATGGTCAAAAGAAAAAGACAGACAATACAATGGTCAAAAGAAAAAGACAAGACAATACAATGGTCAAAAGAAAAAGACAGACAATACAATGGCCAAAAGAAAAAGACAAGACAATACAATAGTCAAAAGAAAAAGACAGACAATACAATGGCCAAAAGAAAAAGACAAGACAATACAATGGCCAAAAGAAAAAGACAAGACAATACAATGGTCAAAAGAAAAAGACAGACAATACAATGGTCAAAAGAAAAAGACAAGACAATACAATGGTCAAAAGAAAAAGACAGACAATACAATGGCCAAAAGAAAAAGACAAGACAATACAATGGTCAAAAGAAAAAGACAAGACAATACAATGGTCAAAAGAAAAAGACAGACAATACAATGGTCAAAAGAAAAAGACAAGACAATACAATAGTCAAAAGAAAAAGACAGACAATACAATGGCCAAAAGAAAAAGACAAGACAATACAATGGCCAAAAGAAAAAGACAAGACAATACAATGGCCAAAAGAAAAAGACAAGACAATACAATGGTCAAAAGAAAAAGACAGACAATACAATGGTCAAAAGAAAAAGACAAGACAATACAATGGCCAAAAGAAAAAGACAAGACAATACAATGGCCAAAAGAAAAAGACAGACAATACAATGACCAAAAGAAAAAGACAGACAATACAATGACCAAAAGAAAAAGGACAAATAGACAGACAATAAAATGGCCAAAAGAAAAAGGACGAAAAGACAGACAATACAATGGCCAAAAGAAAAAGACAAGACAATACAATGGTCAAAAGAAAAAGACAAGACAATACAATGGTCAAAAGAAAAAGACAGACAATACAATGGTCAAAAGAAAAAGACAGACAATACAATGGTCAAAAGAAAAAGACAAGACAATACAATGGTCAAAAGAAAAAGACAGACAATACAATGGTCAAAAGAAAAAGACAGACAATACAATGGTCAAAAGAAAAAGACAGACAATACAATGGTCAAAAGAAAAAGACAAGACAATACAATGGTCAAAAGAAAAAGACAGACAATACAATGGTCAAAAGAAAAAGACAGACAATACAATGGTCAAAAGAAAAAGACAGACAATACAATGGTCAAAAGAAAAAGACAAGACAATTCAATGGTCAAAAGAAAAAGACAGACAATACAATGGTCAAAAGAAAAAGACAAGACAATACAATAGTCAAAAGAAAAAGACAGACAATACAATGGCCAAAAGAAAAAGACAAGACAATACAATGGCCAAAAGAAAAAGACAAGACAATACAATGGTCATAAAGAAAAAGACAGACAATACAATGGTCAAAAGAAAAAGACAAGACAATACAATGGTCAAAAGAAAAAGACAGACAATACAATGACCAAAAGAAAAAGACAAGACAATACAATGGTCAAAAGAAAAAGACAAGACAATACAATGGTCAAAAGAAAAAGACAGACAATACAATGGTCAAAAGAAAAAGACAAGACAATACAATGGTCAAAAGAAAAAGACAGACAATACAATGGCCAAAAGAAAAAGACAGACAATACAATGACCAAAAGAAAAAGGACAAAAAGACAGACAATACAATGGTCAAAAGAAAAAGACAGACAATACAATGGTCAAAAGAAAAAGACAAGACAATACAATGGTCAAAAGAAAAAGACAGACAATACAATGGCCAAAAGAAAAAGACAAGACAATACAATGGTCAAAAGAAAAAGACAAGACAATACAATGGTCAAAAGAAAACGACAGACAATACAATGACCGAAAAAGACAGACAATACAATGGTCAAAAGAAAAAGACAGACAATACAATGGTAAAAAGAAAAAGACAAGACAATACAATGGTCAAAAGAAAAAGACAGACAATACAATGGTCAAAAGAAAAAGACAGACAATACAATGGTCAAAAGAAAAAGACAAGACAATACAATGGCCAAAAGAAAAAGACAGACAATACAATGGTCAAAAGAAAAAGACAGACAATACAATGGCCAAAAGAAAAAGACAAGACAATACAATGGTCAAAAGAAAAAGACAAGACAATACAATGGTCAAAAGAAAAAGACAAGACAATACAATGGTCAAAAGAAAAAGACAGACAATACAATGGTCAAAAGAAAAAGACAAGACAATACAATAGTCAAAAGAAAAAGACAGACAATACAATGGCCAAAAGAAAAAGACAAGACAATGCAATGGCCAAAAGAAAAAGACAAGACAATACAATGGCCAAAGAAAAAGACAAGACAATACAATGGTCAAAAGAAAAAGACAGACAATACAATGGTCAAAAGAAAAAGACAAGACAATACAATGGCCAAAAGAAAAAGACAAGACAATACAATGGCCAAAAGAAAAAGACAGACAATACAATGACCAAAAGAAAAAGACAGACAATACAATGACCAAAAGAAAAAGGACAAATAGACAGACAATAAAATGGCCAAAAGAAAAAGGACGAAAAGACAGACAATACAATGGCCAAAAGAAAAAGACAGACAATATAATGGCCAAAAGAAAAAGGGCAAATAGACAGACAATACAATGGTCAAAAGAATTAAAGACAGACAATACAATGGTCAAAAGAAAAAGACAGACAATACAATGGTCAAAAGAAAAAGGACAAATAGACAGACAATACAATGGTCAAAAGAAAAAGACAGACAATACAATGGTCAAAAGAAAAAGACAGACAATACAATGGTCAAAAGAAAAAGACAAGACAATACAATGGTCAAAAGAAAAAGACAGACAATACAATGGTCAAAAGAAAAAGACAGACAATACAATGGTCAAAAGAAAAAGACAAGACAATACAATGGTCAAAAGAAAAAGACAGACAATACAATGGTCAAAAGAAAAAGACAGACAATACAATGGTCAAAAGAAAAAGACAGACAATACAATGGTCAAAAGAAAAAGACAAGACAATACAATGGTCAAAAGAAAAAGACAGACAATACAATGGTCAAAAGAAAAAGACAGACAATACAATGGTCAAAAGAAAAAGACAGACAATACAATGGTCAAAAGAAAAAGACAAGACAATACAATGGTCAAAAGAAAAAGACAGACAATACAATGGCCAAAAGAAAAAGACAAGACAATACAATAGTCAAAAGAAAAAGACAGACAATACAATGGCCAAAAGAAAAAGACAAGACAATACAATGGCCAAAAGAAAAAGACAAGACAATACAATGGTCAAAAGAAAAAGACAGACAATACAATGGTCAAAAGAAAAAGACAAGACAATACAATGGTCAAAAGAAAAAGACAGACAATACAATGGCCAAAAGAAAAAGACAAGACAATACAATGGTCAAAAGAAAAAGACAAGACAATACAATGGTCAAAAGAAAAAGACAGACAATACAATGGTCAAAAGAAAAAGACAAGACAATACAATAGTCAAAAGAAAAAGACAGACAATACAATGGCCAAAAGAAAAAGACAAGACAATACAATGGCCAAAAGAAAAAGACAAGACAATACAATGGCCAAAAGAAAAAGACAAGACAATACAATGGTCAAAAGAAAAAGACAGACAATACAATGGTCAAAAGAAAAAGACAAGACAATACAATGGCCAAAAGAAAAAGACAAGACAATACAATGGCCAAAAGAAAAAGACAGACAATACAATGACCAAAAGAAAAAGACAGACAATACAATGACCAAAAGAAAAAGGACAAATAGACAGACAATAAAATGGCCAAAAGAAAAAGGACGAAAAGACAGACAATACAATGGCCAAAAGAAAAAGACAAGACAATACAATGGTCAAAAGAAAAAGACAAGACAATACAATGGTCAAAAGAAAAAGACAGACAATACAATGGTCAAAAGAAAAAGACAGACAATACAATGGTCAAAAGAAAAAGACAAGACAATACAATGGTCAAAAGAAAAAGACAGACAATACAATGGTCAAAAGAAAAAGACAGACAATACAATGGTCAAAAGAAAAAGACAGACAATACAATGGTCAAAAGAAAAAGACAAGACAATACAATGGTCAAAAGAAAAAGACAGACAATACAATGGTCAAAAGAAAAAGACAGACAATACAATGGTCAAAAGAAAAAGACAGACAATACAATGGTCAAAAGAAAAAGACAAGACAATTCAATGGTCAAAAGAAAAAGACAGACAATACAATGGTCAAAAGAAAAAGACAAGACAATACAATAGTCAAAAGAAAAAGACAGACAATACAATGGCCAAAAGAAAAAGACAAGACAATACAATGGCCAAAAGAAAAAGACAAGACAATACAATGGTCATAAAGAAAAAGACAGACAATACAATGGTCAAAAGAAAAAGACAAGACAATACAATGGTCAAAAGAAAAAGACAGACAATACAATGACCAAAAGAAAAAGACAAGACAATACAATGGTCAAAAGAAAAAGACAAGACAATACAATGGTCAAAAGAAAAAGACAGACAATACAATGGTCAAAAGAAAAAGACAAGACAATACAATGGTCAAAAGAAAAAGACAGACAATACAATGACCAAAAGAAAAAGGACAAAAAGACAGACAATACAATGGTCAAAAGAAAAAGACAGACAATACAATGGTCAAAAGAAAAAGACAAGACAATACAATGGTCAAAAGAAAAAGACAGACAATACAATGGCCAAAAGAAAAAGACAAGACAATACAATGGTCAAAAGAAAAAGACAAGACAATACAATGGTCAAAAGAAAACGACAGACAATACAATGACCGAAAAAGACAGACAATACAATGGTCAAAAGAAAAAGACAGACAATACAATGGTAAAAAGAAAAAGACAAGACAATACAATGGTCAAAAGAAAAAGACAGACAATACAATGGTCAAAAGAAAAAGACAGACAATACAATGGTCAAAAGAAAAAGACAAGACAATACAATGGCCAAAAGAAAAAGACAGACAATACAATGGTCAAAAGAAAAAGACAGACAATACAATGGCCAAAAGAAAAAGACAAGACAATACAATGGTCAAAAGAAAAAGACAAGACAATACAATGGTCAAAAGAAAAAGACAGACAATACAATGGTCAAAAGAAAAAGACAAGACAATACAATAGTCAAAAGAAAAAGACAAGACAATACAATGGTCAAAAGAAAAAGACAAGACAATACAATGGTCAAAAGAAAAAGACAGACAATACAATGGTCAAAAGAAAAAGACAAGACAATACAATGGTCAAAAGAAAAAGACAAGACAATACAATAGTCAAAAGAAAAAGACAGACAATACAATGGCCAAAAGTAAAAGACAAGACAATACAATGGCCAAAAGAAAAAGACAAGACAATACAATGGTCAAAAGAAAAAGACAGACAATACAATGGTCAAAGGAAAAAGACAAGACAATACAATGGTCAAAAGAAAAAGACAGACAATACAATGGCCAAAAGAAAAAGACAAGACAATACAATGGTCAAAAGAAAAAGACAAGACAATACAATGGTCAAAAGAAAAAGACAGACAATACAATGGTCAAAAGAAAAAGACAAGACAATACAATAGTCAAAAGAAAAAGACAGACAATACAATGGCCAAAAGAAAAAGACAAGACAATACAATGGCCAAAAGAAAAAGACAAGACAATACAATGGCCAAAGAAAAAGACAAGACAATACAATGGTCAAAAGAAAAAGACAGACAATACAATGGTCAAAAGAAAAAGACAAGACAATACAATGGCCAAAAGAAAAAGACAAGACAATACAATGGCCAAAAGAAAAAGACAGACAATACAATGACCAAAAGAAAAAGACAGACAATACAATGACCAAAAGAAAAAGGACAAATAGACAGACAATAAAATGGCCAAAAGAAAAAGGACGAAAAGACAGACAATACAATGGCCAAAAGAAAAAGACAGACAATATAATGGCCAAAAGAAAAGGGGCAAATAGACAGACAATACAATGGTCAAAAGAATTAAAGACAGACAATACAATGGTCAAAAGAAAAAGACAGACAATACAATGGTCAAAAGAAAAAGGACAAATAGACAGACAATACAATGGTCAAAAGAAAAAGACAGACAATACAATGGTCAAAAGAAAAAGACAGACAATACAATGGTCAAAAGAAAAAGACAAGACAATACAATGGTCAAAAGAAAAAGACAGACAATACAATGGTCAAAAGAAAAAGACAGACAATACAATGGTCAAAAGAAAAAGACAAGACAATACAATGGTCAAAAGAAAAAGACAGACAATACAATGGTCAAAAGAAAAAGACAGACAATACAATGGTCAAAAGAAAAAGACAGACAATACAATGGTCAAAAGAAAAAGACAAGACAATACAATGGTCAAAAGAAAAAGACAGACAATACAATGGTCAAAAGAAAAAGACAGACAATACAATGGTCAAAAGAAAAAGACAGACAATACAATGGTCAAAAGAAAAAGACAAGACAATACAATGGTCAAAAGAAAAAGACAGACAATACAATGGCCAAAAGAAAAAGACAAGACAATACAATAGTCAAAAGAAAAAGACAGACAATACAATGGCCAAAAGAAAAAGACAAGACAATACAATGGCCAAAAGAAAAAGACAAGACAATACAATGGTCAAAAGAAAAAGACAGACAATACAATGGTCAAAAGAAAAAGACAAGACAATACAATGGTCAAAAGAAAAAGACAGACAATACAATGGCCAAAAGAAAAAGACAAGACAATAAACAAGACAATACAATGGTCAAAAGAAAAAGACAGACAATACAATGGTCAAAAGAAAAAGACAAGACAATACAATAGTCAAAAGAAAAAGACAGACAA
Organism: Bathymodiolus brooksi; assembly: GCA_963680875.1. Lineage (NCBI taxonomy): Eukaryota > Metazoa > Mollusca > Bivalvia > Mytilida > Modiolidae > Bathymodiolus > Bathymodiolus brooksi. The sequence goes on along the minus strand of OY804590.1, from coordinate 60,076,342 downwards.
TACAATGGCCAAAAGAAAAAGACAGACAATACAATGGCCAAAAGAAAAAGACAAGACAATACAATGGCCAAAAGAAAAAGACAAGACAATACAATGGTCAAAAGAAAAAGACAGACAATACAATGGTCAAAAGAAAAAGACAAGACAATACAATGGCCAAAAGAAAAAGACAAGACAATACAATGGCCAAAAGAAAAAGACAGACAATACAATGACCAAAAGAAAAAGACAGACAATACAATGACCAAAAGAAAAAGGACAAATAGACAGACAATAAAATGGCCAAAAGAAAAAGGACGAAAAGACAGACAATACAATGGCCAAAAGAAAAAGACAAGACAATACAATGGTCAAAAGAAAAAGACAAGACAATACAATGGTCAAAAGAAAAAGACAGACAATACAATGGTCAAAAGAAAAAGACAGACAATACAATGGTCAAAAGAAAAAGACAAGACAATACAATGGTCAAAAGAAAAAGACAAGACAATACAATGGTCAAAAGAAAAAGACAAGACAATACAATGGTCAAAAGAAAAAGACAAGACAATACAATGGTCAAAAGAAAAAGACAAGACAATACAATGGTCAAAAGAAAAAGACAGACAATACAATGGTCAAAAGAAAAAGACAAGACAATACAATGGTCAAAAGAAAAAGACAAGACAATACAATAGTCAAAAGAAAAAGACAGACAATACAATGGCCAAAAGAAAAAGACAAGACAATACAATGGCCAAAAGAAAAAGACAAGACAATACAATGGTCAAAAGAAAAAGACAAGACAATACAATGGTCAAAAGAAAAAGACAAGACAATACAATAGTCAAAAGAAAAAGACAGACAATACAATGGCCAAAAGAAAAAGACAAGACAATACAATGGCCAAAAGAAAAAGACAAGACAATACAATGGTCAAAAGAAAAAGACAGACAATACAATGGTCAAAGGAAAAAGACAAGACAATACAATGGTCAAAAGAAAAAGACAGACAATACAATGGCCAAAAGAAACAGACAAGACAATACAATGGTCAAAAGAAAAAGACAAGACAATACAATGGTCAAAAGAAAAAGACAGACAATACAATGGTCAAAAGAAAAAGACAAGACAATACAATAGTCAAAAGAAAAAGACAGACAATACAATGGCCAAAAGAAAAAGACAAGACAATACAATGGCCAAAAGAAAAAGACAAGACAATACAATGGCCAAAGAAAAAGACAAGACAATACAATGGTCAAAAGAAAAAGACAGACAATACAATGGTCAAAAGAAAAAGACAAGACAATACAATGGCCAAAAGAAAAAGACAAGACAATACAATGGCCAAAAGAAAAAGACAGACAATACAATGACCAAAAGAAAAAGACAGACAATACAATGACCAAAAGAAAAAGGACAAATAGACAGACAATAAAATGGCCAAAAGAAAAAGGACGAAAAGACAGACAATACAATGGCCAAAAGAAAAAGACAGACAATATAATGGCCAAAAGAAAAAGGGCAAATAGACAGACAATACAATGGTCAAAAGAATTAAAGACAGACAATACAATGGTCAAAAGAAAAAGACAGACAATACAATGGTCAAAAGAAAAAGGACAAATAGACAGACAATACAATGGTCAAAAGAAAAAGACAGACAATACAATGGTCAAAAGAAAAAGACAGACAATACAATGGTCAAAAGAAAAAGACAAGACAATACAATGGTCAAAAGAAAAAGACAGACAATACAATGGTCAAAAGAAAAAGACAGACAATACAATGGTCAAAAGAAAAAGACAAGACAATACAATGGTCAAAAGAAAAAGACAAGACAATACAATGGTCAAAAGAAAAAGACAGACAATACAATGGTCAAAAGAAAAAGACAGACAATACAATGGTCAAAAGAAAAAGACAAGACAATACAATGGTCAAAAGAAAAAGACAGACAATACAATGGTCAAAAGAAAAAGACAGACAATACAATGGTCAAAAGAAAAAGACAGACAATACAATGGTCAAAAGAAAAAGACAAGACAATACAATGGTCAAAAGAAAAAGACAGACAATACAATGGCCAAAAGAAAAAGACAAGACAATACAATAGTCAAAAGAAAAAGACAGACAATACAATGGCCAAAAGAAAAAGACAAGACAATACAATGGCCAAAAGAAAAAGACAAGACAATACAATGGTCAAAAGAAAAAGACAGACAATACAATGGTCAAAAGAAAAAGACAAGACAATACAATGGTCAAAAGAAAAAGACAGACAATACAATGGCCAAAAGAAAAAGACAAGACAATACAATGGTCAAAAGAAAAAGACAAGACAATACAATGGTCAAAAGAAAAAGACAGACAATACAATGGTCAAAAGAAAAAGACAAGACAATACAATAGTCAAAAGAAAAAGACAGACAATACAATGGCCAAAAGAAAAAGACAAGACAATACAATGGCCAAAAGAAAAAGACAAGACAATACAATGGTCAAAAGAAAAAGACAGACAATACAATGGTCAAAAGAAAAAGACAAGACAATACAATGGCCAAAAGAAAAAGACAAGACAATACAATGGCCAAAAGAAAAAGACAGACAATACAATGACCAAAAGAAAAAGACAGACAATACAATGACCAAAAGAAAAAGGACAAATAGACAGACAATAAAATGGCCAAAAGAAAAAGGACGAAAAGACAGACAATACAATGGCCAAAAGAAAAAGACAAGACAATACAATGGTCAAAAGAAAAAGACAAGACAATACAATGGTCAAAAGAAAAAGACAGACAATACAATGGTCAAAAGAAAAAGACAGACAATACAATGGTCAAAAGAAAAAGACAAGACAATACAATGGTCAAAAGAAAAAGACAGACAATACAATGGTCAAAAGAAAAAGACAGACAATACAATGGTCAAAAGAAAAAGACAGACAATACAATGGTCAAAAGAAAAAGACAAGACAATACAATGGTCAAAAGAAAAAGACAGACAATACAATGGTCAAAAGAAAAAGACAGACAATACAATGGTCAAAAGAAAAAGACAGACAATACAATGGTCAAAAGAAAAAGACAAGACAATTCAATGGTCAAAAGAAAAAGACAGACAATACAATGGTCAAAAGAAAAAGACAAGACAATACAATAGTCAAAAGAAAAAGACAGACAATACAATGGCCAAAAGAAAAAGACAAGACAATACAATGGCCAAAAGAAAAAGACAAGACAATACAATGGTCATAAAGAAAAAGACAGACAATACAATGGTCAAAAGAAAAAGACAAGACAATACAATGGTCAAAAGAAAAAGACAGACAATACAATGACCAAAAGAAAAAGACAAGACAATACAATGGTCAAAAGAAAAAGACAAGACAATACAATGGTCAAAAGAAAAAGACAGACAATACAATGGTCAAAAGAAAAAGACAAGACAATACAATGGTCAAAAGAAAAAGACAGACAATACAATGGCCAAAAGAAAAAGACAGACAATACAATGACCAAAAGAAAAAGGACAAAAAGACAGACAATACAATGGTCAAAAGAAAAAGACAGACAATACAATGGTCAAAAGAAAAAGACAAGACAATACAATGGTCAAAAGAAAAAGACAGACAATACAATGACCAAAAAAAAAAGGACAAAAAGACAAGACAATACAATGGTCAAAAGAAAAAGACAGACAATACAATGGTCAAAAGAAAAAGACAGACAATACAATGGTCAAAAGAAAAAGACAGACAATACAATGGTCAAAAGAAAAAGACAGACAATACAATGGTCAAAAGAAAAAGACAGACAATACAATGGTCAAAAGAAAAAGACAGACAATACAATGGTCAAAAGAAAAAGACAGAAAATACAACAGCCAAAAGAAAAAGACAGACAATACAATGACCAAAAGAAAAAGACAGACAATACAATGGCCAAAAGAAAAAGACAGACAATATAATGACCAAAAGAAAAAGACAGACAATACAATGGCCAAAAGAAAAAGACAGACAATACAATGGTCAAAAGAAAAAGACAGACAATACAATGGCCAAAAGAAAAAGACAGACAATACAATGACCAAAAGAAAAAGACAGACAATACAATGACCAAAAGAAAAAGGACGAAAAGCGAAAAGACAGACAATACAATGGTCAAAAGAAAAAGACAGACAATACAATGGTCAAAAGAAAAAGACAGACAATACAATAGCCAAAAGAAAACGACAGACAATACAATGACCAAAAGAAAAATACAGACAATACAATGACCAAAAGAAAAAGACAGACAATACAATGGTCAAAAGAAAAAGACAAGACAATACAATGGTCAAAAGAAAAAGACAGACAATACAATGGTCAAAAGAAAAAGACAGACAATACAATGGTCAAAAGAAAAAGACAGACAATACAATGGTCAAAAGAAAAAGACAAGACAATACAATGGTCAAAAGAAAAAGACAGACAATACAATGGTCAAAAGAAAAAGACAGACAATACAATGGTCAAAAGAAAAAGACAGACAATACAATGGTCAAAAGAAAAAGACAAGACAATTCAATGGTCAAAAGAAAAAGACAGACAATACAATGGTCAAAAGAAAAAGACAAGACAATACAATAGTCAAAAGAAAAAGACAGACAATACAATGGCCAAAAGAAAAAGACAAGACAATACAATGGCCAAAAGAAAAAGACAAGACAATACAATGGTCATAAAGAAAAAGACAGACAATACAATGGTCAAAAGAAAAAGACAAGACAATACAATGGTCAAAAGAAAAAGACAGACAATACAATGACCAAAAGAAAAAGACAAGACAATACAATGGTCAAAAGAAAAAGACAAGACAATACAATGGTCAAAAGAAAAAGACAGACAATACAATGGTCAAAAGAAAAAGACAAGACAATACAATGGTCAAAAGAAAAAGACAGACAATACAATGGCCAAAAGAAAAAGACAGACAATACAATGACCAAAAGAAAAAGGACAAAAAGACAGACAATACAATGGTCAAAAGAAAAAGACAGACAATACAATGGTCAAAAGAAAAAGACAAGACAATACAATGGTCAAAAGAAAAAGACAGACAATACAATGACCAAAAAAAAAAGGACAAAAAGACAAGACAATACAATGGTCAAAAGAAAAAGACAGACAATACAATGGTCAAAAGAAAACGACAGACAATACAATGGTCAAAAGAAAAAGACAGACAATACAATGGTCAAAAGAAAAAGACAGACAATACAATGGTCAAAAGAAAAAGACAGACAATACAATGGTCAAAAGAAAAAGACAGACAATACAATGGTCAAAAGAAAAAGACAGACAATACAACAGCCAAAAGAAAAAGACAGACAATACAATGACCAAAAGAAAAAGACAGACAATACAATGGCCAAAAGAAAAAGACAGACAATATAATGACCAAAAGAAAAAGACAGACAATACAATGGCCAAAAGAAAAAGACAGACAATACAATGGTCAAAAGAAAAAGACAGACAATACAATGGCCAAAAGAAAAAGACAGACAATACAATGACCAAAAGAAAAAGACAGACAATACAATGACCAAAAGAAAAAGGACGAAAAGCGAAAAGACAGACAATACAATGGTCAAAAGAAAAAGACAGACAATACAATGGTCAAAAGAAAAAGACAGACAATACAATAGCCAAAAGAAAACGACAGACAATACAATGACCAAAAGAAAAATACAGACAATACAATGACCAAAATAAAAAGACAGACAATACAATGGCCAAAAGAAAAAGACAGACAATACAATGACCAAAAGAAAAAGACAGACAATACAATGACCAAAAGAAAAAGGACAAATAGACAGACAATAAAATGGCCAAAAGAAAAAGGACGAAAAGACAGACAATACAATGGCCAAAAGAAAAAGACAGACAATATAATGGCCAAAAGAAAAAGGGCAAATAGACAGACAATACAATGGTCAAAAGAATTAAAGACAGACAATACAATGGTCAAAAGAAAAAGACAGACAATACAATGGTCAAAAGAAAAAGGACAAATAGACAGACAATACAATGGTCAAAAGAAAAAGACAGACAATACAATGGTCAAAAGAAAAAGACAGACAATACAATGGTCAAAAGAAAAAGACAGACAATACAATGGTCAAAAGAAAAAGACAAGACAATACAATGGTCAAAAGAAAAAGACAGACAATACAATGGTCAAAAGAAAAAGACAGACAATACAATAGCCAAAAGAAAAAGACAGACAATACAATGACCAAAAGAAAACGACAGACAATACAATGGCCAAAAGAAAAAGACACACAATACAATGACCAAAAGAAAAAGACAGACAATACAATGGCCAAAAGAAAAAGACAGACAATACAATGGTCAAAAGAAAAAGACAGACAATACAATGGCCAAAAGAAAAAGACAGACAATACAATGACCAAAAGAAATAGACAGACAATACAATGACCAAAAGAAAAAGGACGAAAAGACAGACAATACAATGGTCAAAAGAAAAAGACAGACAATACAATGGTCAAAAGAAAAAGACAGACAATACAATAGCCAAAAGAAAACGACAGACAATACAATGACCAAAAGAAAAATACAGACAATACAATGACCAAAAGAAAAAGACAGACAATACAATGGCCAAACGAAAAAGACAGACAATACAATGACCAAAGAAAAAGACAGACAATACAATGACCAAAAGAAAAAGGACGAAAAGACAGACAATACAATGGCCAAAAGAAAAAGACAGACAATATAATGGTCAAAAGAAAAAGGGAAAATAGACAGACAATACAATGGTCAAAAGAATTAAAGACAGACAATACAATGGTCAAAAGAAAAAGACAGACAATACAATGGTCAAAAGAAAAAGGACAAATAGACAGACAATACAATGGTCAAAAGAATTAAAGACAGACAATACAATGGTCAAAAGAAAAAGACAGACAATACAATGGTCAAAAGAAAAAGACAGACAATACAATGGCCAAAAGAAAAAGACAGACAATACAATGACCAAAAGAAAAAGACAGACAATACAATGACCAAAAGAAAAAGACAGACAATACAATGGCCAAAAGAAAAAGACAGACACTACAATGACCAAAAGAAAAAGACAGACAATACAATGACCAAAAGAAAAAGGACAAATAGACAGACAATAAAATGGCCAAAAGAAAAAGGACGAAAAGACAGACAATACAATGGCCAAAAGAAAAAGACAGACAATATAATGGCCAAAAGAAAAAGGGCAAATAGACGGACAATACAATGGTCAAAAGAATTAAAGACAGACAATACAATGGTCAAAAGAAAAAGACAGACAATACAATGTCAAAAGAAAAAGGACAAATAGACAGACAATACAATGGTCAAAAGAATTAAAGACAGACAATACAATGGTCAAAAGAAAAAGACAGACAATACAATGGTCAAAAGAAAAAGACAGACAATACAATGGTCAAAAGAAAAAGACAAGACAATACAATGGTCAAAAGAAAAAGACAGACAATACAATGGTCAAAAGAAAAAGACAGACAATACAATGGTCAAAAGAAAAAGACAAGACAATACAATGGTCAAAAGAAAAAGACAGACAATACAATGGTCAAAAGAAAAAGACAGACAATACAATGGTCAAAAGAAAAAGACAGACAATACAATGGTCAAAAGAAAAAGACAGACAATACAATGGTCAAAAGAAAAAGACAGACAATACAATGACCAAAAAAAAAAGGACAAAAAGACAAGACAATACAATGGTCAAAAGAAAAAGACAGACAATACAATGGTCAAAAGAAAAAGACAGACAATACAATGGTCAAAAGAAAAAGACAGACAATACAATGGTCAAAAGAAAAAGACAGACAATACAATGGTCAAAAGAAAAAGACAGACAATACAATGGTCAAAAGAAAAAGACAGACAATACAATGGTCAAAAGAAAAAGACAGACAATACAACAGCCAAAAGAAAAAGACAGACAATACAATGACCAAAAGAAAAAGACAGACAATACAATGGCCAAAAGAAAAAGACATACAATATAATGACCAAAAGAAAAAGACAGACAATACAATGGCCAAAAGAAAAAGACAGACAATACAATGGTCAAAAGAAAAAGACAGACAATACAATGGCCAAAAGAAAAAGACAGACAATACAATGACCAAAAGAAAAAGACAGACAATACAATGACCAAAAGAAAAAGGACGAAAAGCGAAAAGACAGACAATACAATGGTCAAAAGAAAAAGACAGACAATACAATGGTCAAAAGAAAAAGACAGACAATACAATAGCCAAAAGAAAACGACAGACAATACAATGACCAAAAGAAAAATACAGACAATACAATGACCAAAATAAAAAGACAGACAATACAATGGCCAAAAGAAAAAGACAGACAATACAATGACCAAAAGAAAAAGACAGACAATACAATGACCAAAAGAAAAAGGACAAATAGACAGACAATAAAATGGCCAAAAGAAAAAGGACGAAAAGACAGACAATACAATGGCCAAAAGAAAAAGACAGACAATATAATGGCCAAAAGAAAAAGGGCAAATAGACAGACAATACAATGGTCAAAAGAATTAAAGACAGACAATACAATGGTCAAAAGAAAAAGACAGACAATACAATGGTCAAAAGAAAAAGGACAAATAGACAGACAATACAATGGTCAAAAGAAAAAGACAGACAATACAATGGTCAAAAGAAAAAGACAGACAATACAATGGTCAAAAGAAAAAGACAGACAATACAATGGTCAAAAGAAAAAGACAAGACAATACAATGGTCAAAAGAAAAAGACAGACAATACAATGGTCAAAAGAAAAAGACAGACAATACAATAGCCAAAAGAAAAAGACAGACAATACAATGACCAAAAGAAAACGACAGACAATACAATGGCCAAAAGAAAAAGACACACAATACAATGACCAAAAGAAAAAGACAGACAATACAATGGCCAAAAGAAAAAGACAGACAATACAATGGTCAAAAGAAAAAGACAGACAATACAATGGCCAAAAGAAAAAGACAGACAATACAATGACCAAAAGAAATAGACAGACAATACAATGACCAAAAGAAAAAGGACGAAAAGACAGACAATACAATGGTCAAAAGAAAAAGACAGACAATACAATGGTCAAAAGAAAAAGACAGACAATACAATAGCCAAAAGAAAACGACAGACAATACAATGACCAAAAGAAAAATACAGACAATACAATGACCAAAAGAAAAAGACAGACAATACAATGGCCAAACGAAAAAGACAGACAATACAATGACCAAAGAAAAAGACAGACAATACAATGACCAAAAGAAAAAGGACGAAAAGACAGACAATACAATGGCCAAAAGAAAAAGACAGACAATATAATGGTCAAAAGAAAAAGGGAAAATAGACAGACAATACAATGGTCAAAAGAATTAAAGACAGACAATACAATGGTCAAAAGAAAAAGACAGACAATACAATGGTCAAAAGAAAAAGGACAAATAGACAGACAATACAATGGTCAAAAGAATTAAAGACAGACAATACAATGGTCAAAAGAAAAAGACAGACAATACAATGGTCAAAAGAAAAAGACAGACAATACAATGGCCAAAAGAAAAAGACAGACAATACAATGACCAAAAGAAAAAGACAGACAATACAATGACCAAAAGAAAAAGACAGACAATACAATGGCCAAAAGAAAAAGACAGACAATACAATGACCAAAAGAAAAAGACAGACAATACAATGACCAAAAGAAAAAGGACAAATAGACAGACAATAAAATGGCCAAAAGAAAAAGGACGAAAAGACAGACAATACAATGGCCAAAAGAAAAAGACAGACAATATAATGGCCAAAAGAAAAAGGGCAAATAGACGGACAATACAATGGTCAAAAGAATTAAAGACAGACAATACAATGGTCAAAAGAAAAAGACAGACAATACAATGTCAAAAGAAAAAGGACAAATAGACAGACAATACAATGGTCAAAAGAATTAAAGACAGACAATACAATGGTCAAAAGAAAAAGACAGACAATACAATGGTCAAAAGAAAAAGACAGACAATACAATGGTCAAAAGAAAAAGACAAGACAATACAATGGTCAAAAGAAAAAGACAGACAATACAATGGTCAAAAGAAAAAGACAGACAATACAATGGTCAAAAGAAAAAGACAAGACAATACAATGGTCAAAAGAAAAAGACAGACAATACAATGGTCAAAAGAAAAAGACAGACAATACAATGGTCAAAAGAAAAAGACAGACAATACAATGGTCAAAAGAAAAAGACAAGACAATTCAATGGTCAAAAGAAAAAGACAGACAATACAATGGTCAAAAGAAAAAGACAGACAATACAATAGCCAAAAGAAAAAGACAGACAATACAATGACCAAAAGAAAAAGACAGACAATACAATGGCCAAAAGAAAAAGACAGACAATACAATGACCAAAAGAAAAAGACAGACAATACAATGGCCAAAAGAAAAAGACAGACAATACAATGGTCAAAAGAAAAAGACAGACAATACAATGGCCAAAAGAAAAAGACAGACAATACAATGACCAAAAGAAATAGACAGACAATACAATGACCAAAAGAAAAAGGACGAAAAGACAGACAATACAATGGTCAAAAGAAAAAGACAGACAATACAATGGTCAAAAGAAAAAGACAGACAATACAATAGCCAAAAGAAAACGACAGACAATACAATGACCAAAAGAAAAATACAGACAATACAATGACCAAAAGAAAAATACAGACAATACAATGGCCAAAAGAAAAAGACAGACAATACAATGACCAAAAGAAAAAGACAGACAATACAATGACCAAAAGAAAAAGGACGAAAAGACAGACAATACAATGGCCAAAAGAAAAAGACAGACAATATAATGGTCAACAGAAAAAGGGAAAATAGACAGACAATACAATGGTCAAAAGAATTAAAGACAGACAATACAATGGTCAAAAGAAAAAGACAGACAATACAATGGTCAAAAGAAAAAGGACAAATAGACAGACAATACAATGGTCAAAAGAATTAAAGACAGACAATACAATGGTCAAAAGAAAAAGACAGACAATACAATGGTCAAAAGAAAAAGACAGACAATACAATGGTCAAAAGAAAAAGACAAGACAATACAATGGTGAAAAGAAAAAGACAGACAATACAATGGTCAAAAGAAAAAGACAGACAATACAATGGTCAAAAGAAAAAGACAAGACAATACAATGGCCAAAAGAAAAAGACAGACAATACAATGGTCAAAAGAAAAAGACAGACAATACAATGGCCAAAAGAAAAAGACAAGACAATACAATGGTCAAAAGAAAAAGACAAGACAATACAATGGTCAAAAGAAAAAGACAGACAATACAATGGTCAAAAGAAAAAGACAAGACAATACAATAGTCAAAAGAAAAAGACAAGACAATACAATGGTCAAAAGAAAAAGACAAGACAATGCAATGGTCAAAAGAAAAAGACAGACAATACAATGGTCAAAAGAAAAAGACAGACAATACAATGGTCAAAAGAAAAAGACAAGACAATACAATGGTCAAAAGAAAAAGACAGACAATACAATGGCCAAAAGAAAAAGACAAGACAATACAATAGTCAAAAGAAAAAGACAGACAATACAATGGCCAAAAGAAAAAGACAAGACAATACAATGGCCAAAAGAAAAAGACAAGACAATACAATGGTCAAAAGAAAAAGACAGACAATACAATGGTCAAAAGAAAAAGACAAGACAATACAATGGTCAAAAGAAAAAGACAGACAATACAATGGCCAAAAGAAAAAGACAAGACAATACAATGGTCAAAAGAAAAAGACAAGACAATACAATGGTCAAAAGAAAAAGACAGACAATACAATGGTCAAAAGAAAAAGACAAGACAATACAATAGTCAAAAGAAAAAGACAGACAATACAATGGCCAAAAGAAAAAGACAAGACAATACAATGGCCAAAAGAAAAAGACAAGACAATACAATGGCCAAAAGAAAAAGACAAGACAATACAATGGTCAAAAGAAAAAGACAGACAATACAATGGTCAAAAGAAAAAGACAAGACAATACAATGGTCAAAAGAAAAAGACAGACAATACAATGGTCAAAAGAAAAAGACAAGACAATACAATAGTCAAAAGAAAAAGACAGACAATACAATGGCCAAAAGAAAAAGACAAGACAATACAATGGCCAAAAGAAAAAGACAAGACAATACAATGGCCAAAAGAAAAAGACAAGACAATACAATGGTCAAAAGAAAAAGACAGACAATACAATGGTCAAAAGAAAAAGACAAGACAATACAATGGTCAAAAGAAAAAGACAGACAATACAATGACCAAAAGAAAAAGACAAGACAATACAATGGTCAAAAGAAAAAGACAAGACAATACAATGGTCAAAATAAAAAGACAGACAATACAATGGTCAAAAGAAAAAGACAAGACAATACAATGGTCAAAAGAAAAAGACAGACAATACAATGGCCAAAAGAAAAAGACAGACAATACAATGACCAAAAGAAAAAGGACAAAAAGACAGACAATACAATGGTCAAAAGAAAAAGACAGACAATACAATGGTCAAAAGAAAAAGACAAGACAATACAATGGTCAAAAGAAAAAGACAGACAATACAATGACCAAAAAAAAAAGGACAAAAAGACAAGACAATACAATGGTCAAAAGAAAAAGACAGACAATACAATGGTCAAAAGAAAAAGACAGACAATACAATGGTCAAAAGAAAAAGACAGACAATACAATGGTCAAAAGAAAAAGACAGACAATACAATGGTCAAAAGAAAAAGACAGACAATACAATGGTCAAAAGAAAAAGACAGACAATACAATGACCAAAAGAAAAAGGACAAATAGACAGACAATAAAATGGCCAAAAGAAAAAGGACGAAAAGACAGACAATACAATGGCCAAAAGAAAAAGACAGACAATATAATGGCCAAAAGAAAAAGGGCAAATAGACAGACAATACAATGGTCAAAAGAATTAAAGACAGACAATACAATGGTCAAAAGAAAAAGACAGACAATACAATGGTCAAAAGAAAAAGGACAAATAGACAGACAATACAATGGTCAAAAGAAAAAGACAGACAATACAATGGTCAAAAGAAAAAGACAGACAATACAATGGTCAAAAGAAAAAGACAAGACAATACAATGGTCAAAAGAAAAAGACAGACAATACAATGGTCAAAAGAAAAAGACAGACAATACAATGGTCAAAAGAAAAAGACAAGACAATACAATGGTCAAAAGAAAAAGACAGACAATACAATGGTCAAAAGAAAAAGACAGACAATACAATGGTCAAAAGAAAAAGACAGACAATACAATGGTCAAAAGAAAAAGACAAGACAATACAATGGTCAAAAGAAAAAGACAGACAATACAATGGTCAAAAGAAAAAGACAGACAATACAATGGTCAAAAGAAAAAGACAGACAATACAATGGTCAAAAGAAAAAGACAAGACAATACAATGGTCAAAAGAAAAAGACAGACAATACAATGGCCAAAAGAAAAAGACAAGACAATACAATAGTCAAAAGAAAAAGACAGACAATACAATGGCCAAAAGAAAAAGACAAGACAATACAATGGCCAAAAGAAAAAGACAAGACAATACAATGGTCAAAAGAAAAAAACAGACAATACAATGGTCAAAAGAAAAAGACAAGACAATACAATGGTCAAAAGAAAAAGACAGACAATACAATGGCCAAAAGAAAAAGACAAGACAATACAATGGTCAAAAGAAAAAGACAAGACAATACAATGGTCAAAAGAAAAAGACAGACAATACAATGGTCAAAAGAAAAAGACAAGACAATACAATAGTCAAAAGAAAAAGACAGACAATACAATGGCCAAAAGAAAAAGACAAGACAATACAATGGCCAAAAGAAAAAGACAAGACAATACAATGGCCAAAAGAAAAAGACAAGACAATACAATGGTCAAAAGAAAAAGACAGACAATACAATGGTCAAAAGAAAAAGACAAGACAATACAATGGCCAAAAGAAAAAGACAAGACAATACAATGGCCAAAAGAAAAAGACAGACAATACAATGACCAAAAGAAAAAGACAGACAATACAATGACCAAAAGAAAAAGGACAAATAGACAGACAATAAAATGGCCAAAAGAAAAAGGACGAAAAGACAGACAATACAATGGCCAAAAGAAAAAGACAAGACAATACAATGGTCAAAAGAAAAAGACAAGACAATACAATGGTCAAAAGAAAAAGACAGACAATACAATGGTCAAAAGAAAAAGACAGACAATACAATGGTCAAAAGAAAAAGACAAGACAATACAATGGTCAAAAGAAAAAGACAGAAAATACAATGGTCAAAAGAAAAAGACAGACAATACAATGGTCAAAAGAAAAAGACAGACAATACAATGGTCAAAAGAAAAAGACAAGACAATACAATGGTCAAAAGAAAAAGACAGACAATACAATGGTCAAAAGAAAAAGACAGACAATACAATGGTCAAAAGAAAAAGACAGACAATACAATGGTCAAAAGAAAAAGACAAGACAATTCAATGGTCAAAAGAAAAAGACAGACAATACAATGGTCAAAAGAAAAAGACAAGACAATACAATAGTCAAAAGAAAAAGACAGACAATACAATGGCCAAAAGAAAAAGACAAGACAATACAATGGCCAAAAGAAAAAGACAAGACAATACAATGGCCAAAAGAAAAAGACAAGACAATACAATGGTCAAAAGAAAAAGACAGACAATACAATGGTCAAAAGAAAAAGACAAGACAATACAATGGTCAAAAGAAAAAGACAGACAATACAATGGTCAAAAGAAAAAGACAAGACAATACAATAGTCAAAAGAAAAAGACAGACAATACAATGGCCAAAAGAAAAAGACAAGACAATACAATGGCCAAAAGAAAAAGACAAGACAATACAATGGCCAAAAGAAAAAGACAAGACAATACAATGGTCAAAAGAAAAAGACAGACAATACAATGGTCAAAAGAAAAAGACAAGACAATACAATGGTCAAAAGAAAAAGACAGACAATACAATGACCAAAAGAAAAAGACAAGACAATACAATGGTCAAAAGAAAAAGACAAGACAATACAATGGTCAAAATAAAAAGACAGACAATACAATGGTCAAAAGAAAAAGACAAGACAATACAATGGTCAAAAGAAAAAGACAGACAATACAATGGCCAAAAGAAAAAGACAGACAATACAATGACCAAAAGAAAAAGGACAAAAAGACAGACAATACAATGGTCAAAAGAAAAAGACAGACAATACAATGGTCAAAAGAAAAAGACAAGACAATACAATGGTCAAAAGAAAAAGACAGACAATACAATGACCAAAAAAAAAAGGACAAAAAGACAAGACAATACAATGGTCAAAAGAAAAAGACAGACAATACAATGGTCAAAAGAAAAAGACAGACAATACAATGGTCAAAAGAAAAAGACAGACAATACAATGGTCAAAAGAAAAAGACAGACAATACAATGGTCAAAAGAAAAAGACAGACAATACAATGGTCAAAAGAAAAAGACAGACAATACAATGACCAAAAGAAAAAGGACAAATAGACAGACAATAAAATGGCCAAAAGAAAAAGGACGAAAAGACAGACAATACAATGGCCAAAAGAAAAAGACAGACAATATAATGGCCAAAAGAAAAAGGGCAAATAGACAGACAATACAATGGTCAAAAGAATTAAAGACAGACAATACAATGGTCAAAAGAAAAAGACAGACAATACAATGGTCAAAAGAAAAAGGACAAATAGACAGACAATACAATGGTCAAAAGAAAAAGACAGACAATACAATGGTCAAAAGAAAAAGACAGACAATACAATGGTCAAAAGAAAAAGACAAGACAATACAATGGTCAAAAGAAAAAGACAGACAATACAATGGTCAAAAGAAAAAGACAGACAATACAATGGTCAAAAGAAAAAGACAAGACAATACAATGGTCAAAAGAAAAAGACAGACAATACAATGGTCAAAAGAAAAAGACAGACAATACAATGGTCAAAAGAAAAAGACAGACAATACAATGGTCAAAAGAAAAAGACAAGACAATACAATGGTCAAAAGAAAAAGACAGACAATACAATGGTCAAAAGAAAAAGACAGACAATACAATGGTCAAAAGAAAAAGACAGACAATACAATGGTCAAAAGAAAAAGACAAGACAATACAATGGTCAAAAGAAAAAGACAGACAATACAATGGCCAAAAGAAAAAGACAAGACAATACAATAGTCAAAAGAAAAAGACAGACAATACAATGGCCAAAAGAAAAAGACAAGACAATACAATGGCCAAAAGAAAAAGACAAGACAATACAATGGTCAAAAGAAAAAGACAGACAATACAATGGTCAAAAGAAAAAGACAAGACAATACAATGGTCAAAAGAAAAAGACAGACAATACAATGGCCAAAAGAAAAAGACAAGACAATACAATGGTCAAAAGAAAAAGACAAGACAATACAATGGTCAAAAGAAAAAGACAGACAATACAATGGTCAAAAGAAAAAGACAAGACAATACAATAGTCAAAAGAAAAAGACAGACAATACAATGGCCAAAAGAAAAAGACAAGACAATACAATGGCCAAAAGAAAAAGACAAGACAATACAATGGCCAAAAGAAAAAGACAAGACAATACAATGGTCAAAAGAAAAAGACAGACAATACAATGGTCAAAAGAAAAAGACAAGACAATACAATGGCCAAAAGAAAAAGACAAGACAATACAATGGCCAAAAGAAAAAGACAGACAATACAATGACCAAAAGAAAAAGACAGACAATACAATGACCAAAAGAAAAAGGACAAATAGACAGACAATAAAATGGCCAAAAGAAAAAGGACGAAAAGACAGACAATACAATGGCCAAAAGAAAAAGACAAGACAATACAATGGTCAAAAGAAAAAGACAAGACAATACAATGGTCAAAAGAAAAAGACAGACAATACAATGGTCAAAAGAAAAAGACAGACAATACAATGGTCAAAAGAAAAAGACAAGACAATACAATGGTCAAAAGAAAAAGACAGACAATACAATGGTCAAAAGAAAAAGACAGACAATACAATGGTCAAATGAAAAAGACAGACAATACAATGGTCAAAAGAAAAAGACAAGACAATACAATGGTCAAAAGAAAAAGACAGACAATACAATGGTCAAAAGAAAAAGACAGACAATACAATGGTCAAAAGAAAAAGACAGACAATACAATGGTCAAAAGAAAAAGACAAGACAATTCAATGGTCAAAAGAAAAAGACAGACAATACAATGGTCAAAAGAAAAAGACAAGACAATACAATAGTCAAAAGAAAAAGACAGACAATACAATGGCCAAAAGAAAAAGACAAGACAATACAATGGCCAAAAGAAAAAGACAAGACAATACAATGGTCATAAAGAAAAAGACAGACAATACAATGGTCAAAAGAAAAAGACAAGACAATACAATGGTCAAAAGAAAAAGACAGACAATACAATGACCAAAAGAAAAAGACAAGACAATACAATGGTCAAAAGAAAAAGACAAGACAATACAATGGTCAAAAGAAAAAGACAGACAATACAATGGTCAAAAGAAAAAGACAAGACAATACAATGGTCAAAAGAAAAAGACAGACAATACAATGGCCAAAAGAAAAAGACAGACAATACAATGACCAAAAGAAAAAGGACAAAAAGACAGACAATACAATGGTCAAAAGAAAAAGACAGACAATACAATGGTCAAAAGAAAAAGACAAGACAATACAATGGTCAAAAGAAAAAGACAGACAATACAATGGCCAAAAGAAAAAGACAAGACAATACAATGGTCAAAAGAAAAAGACAAGACAATACAATGGTCAAAAGAAAACGACAGACAATACAATGACCGAAAAAGACAGACAATACAATGGTCAAAAGAAAAAGACAGACAATACAATGGTAAAAAGAAAAAGACAAGACAATACAATGGTCAAAAGAAAAAGACAGACAATACAATGGTCAAAAGAAAAAGACAGACAATACAATGGTCAAAAGAAAAAGACAAGACAATACAATGGCCAAAAGAAAAAGACAGACAATACAATGGTCAAAAGAAAAAGACAGACAATACAATGGCCAAAAGAAAAAGACAAGACAATACAATGGTCAAAAGAAAAAGACAAGACAATACAATGGTCAAAAGAAAAAGACAGACAATACAATGGTCAAAAGAAAAAGACAAGACAATACAATAGTCAAAAGAAAAAGACAAGACAATACAATGGTCAAAAGAAAAAGACAAGACAATACAATGGTCAAAAGAAAAAGACAGACAATACAATGGTCAAAGGAAAAAGACAAGACAATACAATGGTCAAAAGAAAAAGACAGACAATACAATGGCCAAAAGAAAAAGACAAGACAATACAATGGTCAAAAGAAAAAGACAAGACAATACAATGGTCAAAAGAAAAAGACAGACAATACAATGGTCAAAAGAAAAAGACAAGACAATACAATAGTCAAAAGAAAAAGACAGACAATACAATGGCCAAAAGAAAAAGACAAGACAATACAATGGCCAAAAGAAAAAGACAAGACAATACAATGGCCAAAGAAAAAGACAAGACAATACAATGGTCAAAAGAAAAAGACAAGACAATACAATAGTCAAAAGAAAAAGACAGACAATACAATGGCCAAAAGTAAAAGACAAGACAATACAATGGCCAAAAGAAAAAGACAAGACAATACAATGGTCAAAAGAAAAAGACAGACAATACAATGGTCAAAGGAAAAAGACAAGACAATACAATGGTCAAAAGAAAAAGACAGACAATACAATGGCCAAAAGAAAAAGACAAGACAATACAATGGTCAAAAGAAAAAGACAAGACAATACAATGGTCAAAAGAAAAAGACAGACAATACAATGGTCAAAAGAAAAAGACAAGACAATACAATAGTCAAAAGAAAAAGACAGACAATACAATGGCCAAAAGAAAAAGACAAGACAATACAATGGCCAAAAGAAAAAGACAAGACAATACAATGGCCAAAGAAAAAGACAAGACAATACAATGGTCAAAAGAAAAAGACAGACAATACAATGGTCAAAAGAAAAAGACAAGACAATACAATGGCCAAAAGAAAAAGACAAGACAATACAATGGCCAAAAGAAAAAGACAGACAATACAATGACCAAAAGAAAAAGACAGACAATACAATGACCAAAAGAAAAAGGACAAATAGACAGACAATAAAATGGCCAAAAGAAAAAGGACGAAAAGACAGACAATACAATGGCCAAAAGAAAAAGACAGACAATATAATGGCCAAAAGAAAAGGGGCAAATAGACAGACAATACAATGGTCAAAAGAATTAAAGACAGACAATACAATGGTCAAAAGAAAAAGACAGACAATACAATGGTCAAAAGAAAAAGGACAAATAGACAGACAATACAATGGTCAAAAGAAAAAGACAGACAATATAATGGCCAAAAGAAAAGGGGCAAATAGACAGACAATACAATGGTCAAAAGAATTAAAGACAGACAATACAATGGTCAAAAGAAAAAGACAGACAATACAATGGTCAAAAGAAAAAGGACAAATAGACAGACAATACAATGGTCAAAAGAAAAAGACAAGACAATACAATGGTCAAAAGAAAAAGACAGACAATACAATGGTCAAAAGAAAAAGACAGACAATACAATGGTCAAAAGAAAAAGACAGACAATACAATGGTCAAAAGAAAAAGACAAGACAATACAATGGTCAAAAGAAAAAGACAGACAATACAATGGTCAAAAGAAAAAGACAGACAATACAATGGTCAAAAGAAAAAGACAGACAATACAATGGTCAAAAGAAAAAGACAAGACAATACAATGGTCAAAAGAAAAAGACAGACAATACAATGGCCAAAAGAAAAAGACAAGACAATACAATAGTCAAAAGAAAAAGACAGACAATACAATGGCCAAAAGAAAAAGACAAGACAATACAATGGCCAAAAGAAAAAGACAAGACAATACAATGGTCAAAAGAAAAAGACAGACAATACAATGGTCAAAAGAAAAAGACAAGACAATACAATGGTCAAAAGAAAAAGACAGACAATACAATGGCCAAAAGAAAAAGACAAGACAATACAATGGTCAAAAGAAAAAGACAAGACAATACAATGGTCAAAAGAAAAAGACAGACAATACAATGGTCAAAAGAAAAAGACAAGACAATACAATAGTCAAAAGAAAAAGACAGACAATACAATGGCCAAAAGAAAAAGACAAGACAATACAATGGCCAAAAGAAAAAGACAAGACAATACAATGGCCAAAAGAAAAAGACAAGACAATACAATGGTCAAAAGAAAAAGACAGACAATACAATGGTCAAAAGAAAAAGACAAGACAATACAATGGCCAAAAGAAAAAGACAAGACAATACAATGGCCAAAAGAAAAAGACAGACAATACAATGACCAAAAGAAAAAGACAGACAATACAATGACCAAAAGAAAAAGGACAAATAGACAGACAATAAAATGGCCAAAAGAAAAAGGACGAAAAGACAGACAATACAATGGCCAAAAGAAAAAGACAAGACAATACAATGGTCAAAAGAAAAAGACAAGACAATACAATGGTCAAAAGAAAAAGACAGACAATACAATGGTCAAAAGAAAAAGACAGACAATACAATGGTCAAAAGAAAAAGACAAGACAATACAATGGTCAAAAGAAAAAGACAGACAATACAATGGTCAAAAGAAAAAGACAGACAATACAATGGTCAAAAGAAAAAGACAGACAATACAATGGTCAAAAGAAAAAGACAAGACAATACAATGGTCAAAAGAAAAAGACAGACAATACAATGGTCAAAAGAAAAAGACAGACAATACAATGGTCAAAAGAAAAAGACAGACAATACAATGGTCAAAAGAAAAAGACAAGACAATTCAATGGTCAAAAGAAAAAGACAGACAATACAATGGTCAAAAGAAAAAGACAAGACAATACAATAGTCAAAAGAAAAAGACAGACAATACAATGGCCAAAAGAAAAAGACAAGACAATACAATGGCCAAAAGAAAAAGACAAGACAATACAATGGTCATAAAGAAAAAGACAGACAATACAATGGTCAAAAGAAAAAGACAAGACAATACAATGGTCAAAAGAAAAAGACAGACAATACAATGACCAAAAGAAAAAGACAAGACAATACAATGGTCAAAAGAAAAAGACAAGACAATACAATGGTCAAAAGAAAAAGACAGACAATACAATGGTCAAAAGAAAAAGACAAGACAATACAATGGTCAAAAGAAAAAGACAGACAATACAATGGCCAAAAGAAAAAGACAGACAATACAATGACCAAAAGAAAAAGGACAAAAAGACAGACAATACAATGGTCAAAAGAAAAAGACAGACAATACAATGGTCAAAAGAAAAAGACAAGACAATACAATGGTCAAAAGAAAAAGACAGACAATACAATGGCCAAAAGAAAAAGACAAGACAATACAATGGTCAAAAGAAAAAGACAAGACAATACAATGGTCAAAAGAAAACGACAGACAATACAATGACCGAAAAAGACAGACAATACAATGGTCAAAAGAAAAAGACAGACAATACAATGGTAAAAAGAAAAAGACAAGACAATACAATGGTCAAAAGAAAAAGACAGACAATACAATGGTCAAAAGAAAAAGACAGACAATACAATGGTCAAAAGAAAAAGACAAGACAATACAATGGCCAAAAGAAAAAGACAGACAATACAATGGTCAAAAGAAAAAGACAGACAATACAATGGCCAAAAGAAAAAGACAAGACAATACAATGGTCAAAAGAAAAAGACAAGACAATACAATGGTCAAAAGAAAAAGACAGACAATACAATGGTCAAAAGAAAAAGACAAGACAATACAATAGTCAAAAGAAAAAGACAAGACAATACAATGGTCAAAAGAAAAAGACAAGACAATACAATGGTCAAAAGAAAAAGACAGACAATACAATGGTCAAAAGAAAAAGACAAGACAATACAATGGTCAAAAGAAAAAGACAAGACAATACAATAGTCAAAAGAAAAAGACAGACAATACAATGGCCAAAAGTAAAAGACAAGACAATACAATGGCCAAAAGAAAAAGACAAGACAATACAATGGTCAAAAGAAAAAGACAGACAATACAATGGTCAAAGGAAAAAGACAAGACAATACAATGGTCAAAAGAAAAAGACAGACAATACAATGGCCAAAAGAAAAAGACAAGACAATACAATGGTCAAAAGAAAAAGACAAGACAATACAATGGTCAAAAGAAAAAGACAGACAATACAATGGTCAAAAGAAAAAGACAAGACAATACAATAGTCAAAAGAAAAAGACAGACAATACAATGGCCAAAAGAAAAAGACAAGACAATACAATGGCCAAAAGAAAAAGACAAGACAATACAATGGCCAAAGAAAAAGACAAGACAATACAATGGTCAAAAGAAAAAGACAGACAATACAATGGTCAAAAGAAAAAGACAAGACAATACAATGGCCAAAAGAAAAAGACAAGACAATACAATGGCCAAAAGAAAAAGACAGACAATACAATGACCAAAAGAAAAAGACAGACAATACAATGACCAAAAGAAAAAGGACAAATAGACAGACAATAAAATGGCCAAAAGAAAAAGGACGAAAAGACAGACAATACAATGGCCAAAAGAAAAAGACAGACAATATAATGGCCAAAAGAAAAGGGGCAAATAGACAGACAATACAATGGTCAAAAGAATTAAAGACAGACAATACAATGGTCAAAAGAAAAAGACAGACAATACAATGGTCAAAAGAAAAAGGACAAATAGACAGACAATACAATGGTCAAAAGAAAAAGACAGACAATACAATGGTCAAAAGAAAAAGACAAGACAATACAATGGTCAAAAGAAAAAGACAAGACAATACAATGGTCAAAAGAAAAAGACAGACAATACAATGGTCAAAAGAAAAAGACAGACAATACAATGGTCAAAAGAAAAAGACAAGACAATACAATGGTCAAAAGAAAAAGACAGACAATACAATGGTCAAAAGAAAAAGACAGACAATACAATGGTCAAAAGAAAAAGACAGACAATACAATGGTCAAAAGAAAAAGACAAGACAATACAATGGTCAAAAGAAAAAGACAGACAATACAATGGTCAAAAGAAAAAGACAGACAATACAATGGTCAAAAGAAAAAGACAGACAATACAATGGTCAAAAGAAAAAGACAAGACAATACAATGGTCAAAAGAAAAAGACAAGACAATACAATGGTCAAAAGAAAAAGACAGACAATACAATGGTCAAAAGAAAAAGACAAGACAATACAATAGTCAAAAGAAAAAGACAGACAATACAATGGCCAAAAGAAAAAGACAAGACAATACAATGGCCAAAAGAAAAAGACAAGACAATACAATGGCCAAAAGAAAAAGACAAGACAATACAATGGTCAAAAGAAAAAGACAGACAATACAATGGTCAAAAGAAAAAGACAAGACAATACAATGGCCAAAAGAAAAAGACAAGACAATACAATGGCCAAAAGAAAAAGACAGACAATACAATGACCAAAAGAAAAAGACAGACAATACAATGACCAAAAGAAAAAGGACAAATAGACAGACAATAAAATGGCCAAAAGAAAAAGGACGAAAAGACAGACAATACAATGGCCAAAAGAAAAAGACAAGACAATACAATGGTCAAAAGAAAAAGACAAGACAATACAATGGTCAAAAGAAAAAGACAGACAATACAATGGTCAAAAGAAAAAGACAGACAATACAATGGTCAAAAGAAAAAGACAAGACAATACAATGGTCAAAAGAAAAAGACAGACAATACAATGGTCAAAAGAAAAAGACAGACAATACAATGGTCAAAAGAAAAAGACAGACAATACAATGGTCAAAAGAAAAAGACAAGACAATACAATGGTCAAAAGAAAAAGACAGACAATACAATGGTCAAAAGAAAAAGACAGACAATACAATGGTCAAAAGAAAAAGACAGACAATACAATGGTCAAAAGAAAAAGACAAGACAATTCAATGGTCAAAAGAAAAAGACAGACAATACAATGGTCAAAAGAAAAAGACAAGACAATACAATAGTCAAAAGAAAAAGACAGACAATACAATGGCCAAAAGAAAAAGACAAGACAATACAATGGCCAAAAGAAAAAGACAAGACAATACAATGGTCATAAAGAAAAAGACAGACAATACAATGGTCAAAAGAAAAAGACAAGACAATACAATGGTCAAAAGAAAAAGACAGACAATACAATGACCAAAAGAAAAAGACAAGACAATACAATGGTCAAAAGAAAAAGACAAGACAATACAATGGTCAAAAGAAAAAGACAGACAATACAATGGTCAAAAGAAAAAGACAAGACAATACAATGGTCAAAAGAAAAAGACAGACAATACAATGGCCAAAAGAAAAAGACAGACAATACAATGACCAAAAGAAAAAGGACAAAAAGACAGACAATACAATGGTCAAAAGAAAAAGACAGACAATACAATGGTCAAAAGAAAAAGACAAGACAATACAATGGTCAAAAGAAAAAGACAGACAATACAATGGCCAAAAGAAAAAGACAAGACAATACAATGGTCAAAAGAAAAAGACAAGACAATACAATGGTCAAAAGAAAACGACAGACAATACAATGACCGAAAAAGACAGACAATACAATGGTCAAAAGAAAAAGACAGACAATACAATGGTAAAAAGAAAAAGACAAGACAATACAATGGTCAAAAGAAAAAGACAGACAATACAATGGTCAAAAGAAAAAGACAGACAATACAATGGTCAAAAGAAAAAGACAAGACAATACAATGGCCAAAAGAAAAAGACAGACAATACAATGGTCAAAAGAAAAAGACAGACAATACAATGGCCAAAAGAAAAAGACAAGACAATACAATGGTCAAAAGAAAAAGACAAGACAATACAATGGTCAAAAGAAAAAGACAGACAATACAATGGTCAAAAGAAAAAGACAAGACAATACAATAGTCAAAAGAAAAAGACAAGACAATACAATGGTCAAAAGAAAAAGACAAGACAATACAATGGTCAAAAGAAAAAGACAGACAATACAATGGTCAAAAGAAAAAGACAAGACAATACAATGGTCAAAAGAAAAAGACAAGACAATACAATAGTCAAAAGAAAAAGACAGACAATACAATGGCCAAAAGTAAAAGACAAGACAATACAATGGCCAAAAGAAAAAGACAAGACAATACAATGGTCAAAAGAAAAAGACAGACAATACAATGGTCAAAGGAAAAAGACAAGACAATACAATGGTCAAAAGAAAAAGACAGACAATACAATGGCCAAAAGAAAAAGACAAGACAATACAATGGTCAAAAGAAAAAGACAAGACAATACAATGGTCAAAAGAAAAAGACAGACAATACAATGGTCAAAAGAAAAAGACAAGACAATACAATAGTCAAAAGAAAAAGACAGACAATACAATGGCCAAAAGAAAAAGACAAGACAATACAATGGCCAAAAGAAAAAGACAAGACAATACAATGGCCAAAGAAAAAGACAAGACAATACAATGGTCAAAAGAAAAAGACAGACAATACAATGGTCAAAAGAAAAAGACAAGACAATACAATGGCCAAAAGAAAAAGACAAGACAATACAATGGCCAAAAGAAAAAGACAGACAATACAATGACCAAAAGAAAAAGACAGACAATACAATGACCAAAAGAAAAAGGACAAATAGACAGACAATAAAATGGCCAAAAGAAAAAGGACGAAAAGACAGACAATACAATGGCCAAAAGAAAAAGACAGACAATATAATGGCCAAAAGAAAAGGGGCAAATAGACAGACAATACAATGGTCAAAAGAATTAAAGACAGACAATACAATGGTCAAAAGAAAAAGACAGACAATACAATGGTCAAAAGAAAAAGGACAAATAGACAGACAATACAATGGTCAAAAGAAAAAGACAGACAATACAATGGTCAAAAGAAAAAGACAGACAATACAATGGTCAAAAGAAAAAGACAAGACAATACAATGGTCAAAAGAAAAAGACAGACAATACAATGGTCAAAAGAAAAAGACAGACAATACAATGGTCAAAAGAAAAAGACAAGACAATACAATGGTCAAAAGAAAAAGACAGACAATACAATGGTCAAAAGAAAAAGACAGACAATACAATGGTCAAAAGAAAAAGACAGACAATACAATGGTCAAAAGAAAAAGACAAGACAATACAATGGTCAAAAGAAAAAGACAGACAATACAATGGTCAAAAGAAAAAGACAGACAATACAATGGTCAAAAGAAAAAGACAGACAATACAATGGTCAAAAGAAAAAGACAAGACAATACAATGGTCAAAAGAAAAAGACAGACAATACAATGGCCAAAAGAAAAAGACAAGACAATACAATAGTCAAAAGAAAAAGACAGACAATACAATGGCCAAAAGAAAAAGACAAGACAATACAATGGCCAAAAGAAAAAGACAAGACAATACAATGGTCAAAAGAAAAAGACAGACAATACAATGGTCAAAAGAAAAAGACAAGACAATACAATGGTCAAAAGAAAAAGACAGACAATACAATGGCCAAAAGAAAAAGACAAGACAATAAACAAGACAATACAATGGTCAAAAGAAAAAGACAGACAATACAATGGTCAAAAGAAAAAGACAAGACAATACAATAGTCAAAAGAAAAAGACAGACAATACAATGGCCAAAAGAAAAAGACAGACAATACAATGGCCAAAAGAAAAAGACAAGACAATACAATGGCCAAAAGAAAAAGACAAGACAATACAATGGTCAAAAGAAAAAGACAGACAATACAATGGTCAAAAGAAAAAGACAAGACAATACAATGGCCAAAAGAAAAAGACAAGACAATACAATGGCCAAAAGAAAAAGACAGACAATACAATGACCAAAAGAAAAAGACAGACAATACAATGACCAAAAGAAAAAGGACAAATAGACAGACAATAAAATGGCCAAAAGAAAAAGGACGAAAAGACAGACAATACAATGGCCAAAAGAAAAAGACAAGACAATACAATGGTCAAAAGAAAAAGACAAGACAATACAATGGTCAAAAGAAAAAGACAGACAATACAATGGTCAAAAGAAAAAGACAGACAATACAATGGTCAAAAGAAAAAGACAAGACAATACAATGGTCAAAAGAAAAAGACAAGACAATACAATGGTCAAAAGAAAAAGACAAGACAATACAATGGTCAAAAGAAAAAGACAAGACAATACAATGGTCAAAAGAAAAAGACAAGACAATACAATGGTCAAAAGAAAAAGACAGACAATACAATGGTCAAAAGAAAAAGACAAGACAATACAATGGTCAAAAGAAAAAGACAAGACAATACAATAGTCAAAAGAAAAAGACAGACAATACAATGGCCAAAAGAAAAAGACAAGACAATACAATGGCCAAAAGAAAAAGACAAGACAATACAATGGTCAAAAGAAAAAGACAAGACAATACAATGGTCAAAAGAAAAAGACAAGACAATACAATAGTCAAAAGAAAAAGACAGACAATACAATGGCCAAAAGAAAAAGACAAGACAATACAATGGCCAAAAGAAAAAGACAAGACAATACAATGGTCAAAAGAAAAAGACAGACAATACAATGGTCAAAGGAAAAAGACAAGACAATACAATGGTCAAAAGAAAAAGACAGACAATACAATGGCCAAAAGAAAAAGACAAGACAATACAATGGTCAAAAGAAAAAGACAAGACAATACAATGGTCAAAAGAAAAAGACAGACAATACAATGGTCAAAAGAAAAAGACAAGACAATACAATAGTCAAAAGAAAAAGACAGACAATACAATGGCCAAAAGAAAAAGACAAGACAATACAATGGCCAAAAGAAAAAGACAAGACAATACAATGGCCAAAGAAAAAGACAAGACAATACAATGGTCAAAAGAAAAAGACAGACAATACAATGGTCAAAAGAAAAAGACAAGACAATACAATGGCCAAAAGAAAAAGACAAGACAATACAATGGCCAAAAGAAAAAGACAGACAATACAATGACCAAAAGAAAAAGACAGACAATACAATGACCAAAAGAAAAAGGACAAATAGACAGACAATAAAATGGCCAAAAGAAAAAGGACGAAAAGACAGACAATACAATGGCCAAAAGAAAAAGACAGACAATATAATGGCCAAAAGAAAAAGGGCAAATAGACAGACAATACAATGGTCAAAAGAATTAAAGACAGACAATACAATGGTCAAAAGAAAAAGACAGACAATACAATGGTCAAAAGAAAAAGGACAAATAGACAGACAATACAATGGTCAAAAGAAAAAGACAGACAATACAATGGTCAAAAGAAAAAGACAGACAATACAATGGTCAAAAGAAAAAGACAAGACAATACAATGGTCAAAAGAAAAAGACAGACAATACAATGGTCAAAAGAAAAAGACAGACAATACAATGGTCAAAAGAAAAAGACAAGACAATACAATGGTCAAAAGAAAAAGACAAGACAATACAATGGTCAAAAGAAAAAGACAGACAATACAATGGTCAAAAGAAAAAGACAGACAATACAATGGTCAAAAGAAAAAGACAGACAATACAATGGTCAAAAGAAAAAGACAAGACAATACAATGGTCAAAAGAAAAAGACAGACAATACAATGGCCAAAAGAAAAAGACAAGACAATACAATAGTCAAAAGAAAAAGACAGACAATACAATGGCCAAAAGAAAAAGACAAGACAATACAATGGCCAAAAGAAAAAGACAAGACAATACAATGGTCAAAAGAAAAAGACAGACAATACAATGGTCAAAAGAAAAAGACAAGACAATACAATGGTCAAAAGAAAAAGACAGACAATACAATGGCCAAAAGAAAAAGACAAGACAATACAATGGTCAAAAGAAAAAGACAAGACAATACAATGGTCAAAAGAAAAAGACAGACAATACAATGGTCAAAAGAAAAAGACAAGACAATACAATAGTCAAAAGAAAAAGACAGACAATACAATGGCCAAAAGAAAAAGACAAGACAATACAATGGCCAAAAGAAAAAGACAAGACAATACAATGGTCAAAAGAAAAAGACAGACAATACAATGGTCAAAAGAAAAAGACAAGACAATACAATGGCCAAAAGAAAAAGACAAGACAATACAATGGCCAAAAGAAAAAGACAGACAATACAATGACCAAAAGAAAAAGACAGACAATACAATGACCAAAAGAAAAAGGACAAATAGACAGACAATAAAATGGCCAAAAGAAAAAGGACGAAAAGACAGACAATACAATGGCCAAAAGAAAAAGACAAGACAATACAATGGTCAAAAGAAAAAGACAAGACAATACAATGGTCAAAAGAAAAAGACAGACAATACAATGGTCAAAAGAAAAAGACAGACAATACAATGGTCAAAAGAAAAAGACAAGACAATACAATGGTCAAAAGAAAAAGACAGACAATACAATGGTCAAAAGAAAAAGACAGACAATACAATGGTCAAAAGAAAAAGACAGACAATACAATGGTCAAAAGAAAAAGACAAGACAATACAATGGTCAAAAGAAAAAGACAGACAATACAATGGTCAAAAGAAAAAGACAGACAATACAATGGTCAAAAGAAAAAGACAGACAATACAATGGTCAAAAGAAAAAGACAAGACAATTCAATGGTCAAAAGAAAAAGACAGACAATACAATGGTCAAAAGAAAAAGACAAGACAATACAATAGTCAAAAGAAAAAGACAGACAATA
The DNA here is from genome assembly GCA_963680875.1 of Bathymodiolus brooksi. NCBI lineage: Eukaryota > Metazoa > Mollusca > Bivalvia > Mytilida > Modiolidae > Bathymodiolus > Bathymodiolus brooksi. The sequence goes on along the minus strand of OY804590.1, from coordinate 60,046,301 downwards.
CAATGGCCAAAAGAAAAAGACAAGACAATACAATGGCCAAAAGAAAAAGACAAGACAATACAATGGTCATAAAGAAAAAGACAGACAATACAATGGTCAAAAGAAAAAGACAAGACAATACAATGGTCAAAAGAAAAAGACAGACAATACAATGACCAAAAGAAAAAGACAAGACAATACAATGGTCAAAAGAAAAAGACAAGACAATACAATGGTCAAAAGAAAAAGACAGACAATACAATGGTCAAAAGAAAAAGACAAGACAATACAATGGTCAAAAGAAAAAGACAGACAATACAATGGCCAAAAGAAAAAGACAGACAATACAATGACCAAAAGAAAAAGGACAAAAAGACAGACAATACAATGGTCAAAAGAAAAAGACAGACAATACAATGGTCAAAAGAAAAAGACAAGACAATACAATGGTCAAAAGAAAAAGACAGACAATACAATGACCAAAAAAAAAAGGACAAAAAGACAAGACAATACAATGGTCAAAAGAAAAAGACAGACAATACAATGGTCAAAAGAAAAAGACAGACAATACAATGGTCAAAAGAAAAAGACAGACAATACAATGGTCAAAAGAAAAAGACAGACAATACAATGGTCAAAAGAAAAAGACAGACAATACAATGGTCAAAAGAAAAAGACAGACAATACAATGGTCAAAAGAAAAAGACAGACAATACAACAGCCAAAAGAAAAAGACAGACAATACAATGACCAAAAGAAAAAGACAGACAATACAATGGCCAAAAGAAAAAGACAGACAATATAATGACCAAAAGAAAAAGACAGACAATACAATGGCCAAAAGAAAAAGACAGACAATACAATGGTCAAAAGAAAAAGACAGACAATACAATGGCCAAAAGAAAAAGACAGACAATACAATGACCAAAAGAAAAAGACAGACAATACAATGACCAAAAGAAAAAGGACGAAAAGCGAAAAGACAGACAATACAATGGTCAAAAGAAAAAGACAGACAATACAATGGTCAAAAGAAAAAGACAGACAATACAATAGCCAAAAGAAAACGACAGACAATACAATGACCAAAAGAAAAATACAGACAATACAATGACCAAAAGAAAAAGACAGACAATACAATGGTCAAAAGAAAAAGACAAGACAATACAATGGTCAAAAGAAAAAGACAGACAATACAATGGTCAAAAGAAAAAGACAGACAATACAATGGTCAAAAGAAAAAGACAGACAATACAATGGTCAAAAGAAAAAGACAAGACAATACAATGGTCAAAAGAAAAAGACAGACAATACAATGGTCAAAAGAAAAAGACAGACAATACAATGGTCAAAAGAAAAAGACAGACAATACAATGGTCAAAAGAAAAAGACAAGACAATTCAATGGTCAAAAGAAAAAGACAGACAATACAATGGTCAAAAGAAAAAGACAAGACAATACAATAGTCAAAAGAAAAAGACAGACAATACAATGGCCAAAAGAAAAAGACAAGACAATACAATGGCCAAAAGAAAAAGACAAGACAATACAATGGTCATAAAGAAAAAGACAGACAATACAATGGTCAAAAGAAAAAGACAAGACAATACAATGGTCAAAAGAAAAAGACAGACAATACAATGACCAAAAGAAAAAGACAAGACAATACAATGGTCAAAAGAAAAAGACAAGACAATACAATGGTCAAAAGAAAAAGACAGACAATACAATGGTCAAAAGAAAAAGACAAGACAATACAATGGTCAAAAGAAAAAGACAGACAATACAATGGCCAAAAGAAAAAGACAGACAATACAATGACCAAAAGAAAAAGGACAAAAAGACAGACAATACAATGGTCAAAAGAAAAAGACAGACAATACAATGGTCAAAAGAAAAAGACAAGACAATACAATGGTCAAAAGAAAAAGACAGACAATACAATGACCAAAAAAAAAAGGACAAAAAGACAAGACAATACAATGGTCAAAAGAAAAAGACAGACAATACAATGGTCAAAAGAAAAAGACAGACAATACAATGGTCAAAAGAAAAAGACAGACAATACAATGGTCAAAAGAAAAAGACAGACAATACAATGGTCAAAAGAAAAAGACAGACAATACAATGGTCAAAAGAAAAAGACAGACAATACAATGGTCAAAAGAAAAAGACAGACAATACAACAGCCAAAAGAAAAAGACAGACAATACAATGACCAAAAGAAAAAGACAGACAATACAATGGCCAAAAGAAAAAGACAGACAATATAATGACCAAAAGAAAAAGACAGACAATACAATGGCCAAAAGAAAAAGACAGACAATACAATGGTCAAAAGAAAAAGACAGACAATACAATGGCCAAAAGAAAAAGACAGACAATACAATGACCAAAAGAAAAAGACAGACAATACAATGACCAAAAGAAAAAGGACGAAAAGCGAAAAGACAGACAATACAATGGTCAAAAGAAAAAGACAGACAATACAATGGTCAAAAGAAAAAGACAGACAATACAATAGCCAAAAGAAAACGACAGACAATACAATGACCAAAAGAAAAATACAGACAATACAATGACCAAAATAAAAAGACAGACAATACAATGGCCAAAAGAAAAAGACAGACAATACAATGACCAAAAGAAAAAGACAGACAATACAATGACCAAAAGAAAAAGGACAAATAGACAGACAATAAAATGGCCAAAAGAAAAAGGACGAAAAGACAGACAATACAATGGCCAAAAGAAAAAGACAGACAATATAATGGCCAAAAGAAAAAGGGCAAATAGACAGACAATACAATGGTCAAAAGAATTAAAGACAGACAATACAATGGTCAAAAGAAAAAGACAGACAATACAATGGTCAAAAGAAAAAGGACAAATAGACAGACAATACAATGGTCAAAAGAAAAAGACAGACAATACAATGGTCAAAAGAAAAAGACAGACAATACAATGGTCAAAAGAAAAAGACAGACAATACAATGGTCAAAAGAAAAAGACAAGACAATACAATGGTCAAAAGAAAAAGACAGACAATACAATGGTCAAAAGAAAAAGACAGACAATACAATAGCCAAAAGAAAAAGACAGACAATACAATGACCAAAAGAAAACGACAGACAATACAATGGCCAAAAGAAAAAGACACACAATACAATGACCAAAAGAAAAAGACAGACAATACAATGGCCAAAAGAAAAAGACAGACAATACAATGGTCAAAAGAAAAAGACAGACAATACAATGGCCAAAAGAAAAAGACAGACAATACAATGACCAAAAGAAATAGACAGACAATACAATGACCAAAAGAAAAAGGACGAAAAGACAGACAATACAATGGTCAAAAGAAAAAGACAGACAATACAATGGTCAAAAGAAAAAGACAGACAATACAATAGCCAAAAGAAAACGACAGACAATACAATGACCAAAAGAAAAATACAGACAATACAATGACCAAAAGAAAAAGACAGACAATACAATGGCCAAACGAAAAAGACAGACAATACAATGACCAAAGAAAAAGACAGACAATACAATGACCAAAAGAAAAAGGACGAAAAGACAGACAATACAATGGCCAAAAGAAAAAGACAGACAATATAATGGTCAAAAGAAAAAGGGAAAATAGACAGACAATACAATGGTCAAAAGAATTAAAGACAGACAATACAATGGTCAAAAGAAAAAGACAGACAATACAATGGTCAAAAGAAAAAGGACAAATAGACAGACAATACAATGGTCAAAAGAATTAAAGACAGACAATACAATGGTCAAAAGAAAAAGACAGACAATACAATGGTCAAAAGAAAAAGACAGACAATACAATGGCCAAAAGAAAAAGACAGACAATACAATGACCAAAAGAAAAAGACAGACAATACAATGACCAAAAGAAAAAGACAGACAATACAATGGCCAAAAGAAAAAGACAGACAATACAATGACCAAAAGAAAAAGACAGACAATACAATGACCAAAAGAAAAAGGACAAATAGACAGACAATAAAATGGCCAAAAGAAAAAGGACGAAAAGACAGACAATACAATGGCCAAAAGAAAAAGACAGACAATATAATGGCCAAAAGAAAAAGGGCAAATAGACGGACAATACAATGGTCAAAAGAATTAAAGACAGACAATACAATGGTCAAAAGAAAAAGACAGACAATACAATGTCAAAAGAAAAAGGACAAATAGACAGACAATACAATGGTCAAAAGAATTAAAGACAGACAATACAATGGTCAAAAGAAAAAGACAGACAATACAATGGTCAAAAGAAAAAGACAGACAATACAATGGTCAAAAGAAAAAGACAAGACAATACAATGGTCAAAAGAAAAAGACAGACAATACAATGGTCAAAAGAAAAAGACAGACAATACAATGGTCAAAAGAAAAAGACAAGACAATACAATGGTCAAAAGAAAAAGACAGACAATACAATGGTCAAAAGAAAAAGACAGACAATACAATGGTCAAAAGAAAAAGACAGACAATACAATGGTCAAAAGAAAAAGACAGACAATACAATGGTCAAAAGAAAAAGACAGACAATACAATGACCAAAAAAAAAAGGACAAAAAGACAAGACAATACAATGGTCAAAAGAAAAAGACAGACAATACAATGGTCAAAAGAAAAAGACAGACAATACAATGGTCAAAAGAAAAAGACAGACAATACAATGGTCAAAAGAAAAAGACAGACAATACAATGGTCAAAAGAAAAAGACAGACAATACAATGGTCAAAAGAAAAAGACAGACAATACAATGGTCAAAAGAAAAAGACAGACAATACAACAGCCAAAAGAAAAAGACAGACAATACAATGACCAAAAGAAAAAGACAGACAATACAATGGCCAAAAGAAAAAGACAGACAATATAATGACCAAAAGAAAAAGACAGACAATACAATGGCCAAAAGAAAAAGACAGACAATACAATGGTCAAAAGAAAAAGACAGACAATACAATGGCCAAAAGAAAAAGACAGACAATACAATGACCAAAAGAAAAAGACAGACAATACAATGACCAAAAGAAAAAGGACGAAAAGCGAAAAGACAGACAATACAATGGTCAAAAGAAAAAGACAGACAATACAATGGTCAAAAGAAAAAGACAGACAATACAATAGCCAAAAGAAAACGACAGACAATACAATGACCAAAAGAAAAATACAGACAATACAATGACCAAAATAAAAAGACAGACAATACAATGGCCAAAAGAAAAAGACAGACAATACAATGACCAAAAGAAAAAGACAGACAATACAATGACCAAAAGAAAAAGGACAAATAGACAGACAATAAAATGGCCAAAAGAAAAATGACGAAAAGACAGACAATACAATGGCCAAAAGAAAAAGACAGACAATATAATGGCCAAAAGAAAAAGGGCAAATAGACAGACAATACAATGGTCAAAAGAATTAAAGACAGACAATACAATGGTCAAAAGAAAAAGACAGACAATACAATGGTCAAAAGAAAAAGGACAAATAGACAGACAATACAATGGTCAAAAGAAAAAGACAGACAATACAATGGTCAAAAGAAAAAGACAGACAATACAATGGTCAAAAGAAAAAGACAGACAATACAATGGTCAAAAGAAAAAGACAAGACAATACAATGGTCAAAAGAAAAAGACAGACAATACAATGGTCAAAAGAAAAAGACAGACAATACAATAGCCAAAAGAAAAAGACAGACAATACAATGACCAAAAGAAAACGACAGACAATACAATGGCCAAAAGAAAAAGACACACAATACAATGACCAAAAGAAAAAGACAGACAATACAATGGCCAAAAGAAAAAGACAGACAATACAATGGTCAAAAGAAAAAGACAGACAATACAATGGCCAAAAGAAAAAGACAGACAATACAATGACCAAAAGAAATAGACAGACAATACAATGACCAAAAGAAAAAGGACGAAAAGACAGACAATACAATGGTCAAAAGAAAAAGACAGACAATACAATGGTCAAAAGAAAAAGACAGACAATACAATAGCCAAAAGAAAACGACAGACAATACAATGACCAAAAGAAAAATACAGACAATACAATGACCAAAAGAAAAAGACAGACAATACAATGGCCAAACGAAAAAGACAGACAATACAATGACCAAAGAAAAAGACAGACAATACAATGACCAAAAGAAAAAGGACGAAAAGACAGACAATACAATGGCCAAAAGAAAAAGACAGACAATATAATGGTCAAAAGAAAAAGGGAAAATAGACAGACAATACAATGGTCAAAAGAATTAAAGACAGACAATACAATGGTCAAAAGAAAAAGACAGACAATACAATGGTCAAAAGAAAAAGGACAAATAGACAGACAATACAATGGTCAAAAGAATTAAAGACAGACAATACAATGGTCAAAAGAAAAAGACAGACAATACAATGGTCAAAAGAAAAAGACAGACAATACAATGGCCAAAAGAAAAAGACAGACAATACAATGACCAAAAGAAAAAGACAGACAATACAATGACCAAAAGAAAAAGACAGACAATACAATGGCCAAAAGAAAAAGACAGACAATACAATGACCAAAAGAAAAAGACAGACAATACAATGACCAAAAGAAAAAGGACAAATAGACAGACAATAAAATGGCCAAAAGAAAAAGGACGAAAAGACAGACAATACAATGGCCAAAAGAAAAAGACAGACAATATAATGGCCAAAAGAAAAAGGGCAAATAGACGGACAATACAATGGTCAAAAGAATTAAAGACAGACAATACAATGGTCAAAAGAAAAAGACAGACAATACAATGTCAAAAGAAAAAGGACAAATAGACAGACAATACAATGGTCAAAAGAATTAAAGACAGACAATACAATGGTCAAAGGAAAAAGACAGACAATACAATGGTCAAAAGAAAAAGACAGACAATACAATGGTCAAAAGAAAAAGACAAGACAATACAATGGTCAAAAGAAAAAGACAGACAATACAATGGTCAAAAGAAAAAGACAGACAATACAATGGTCAAAAGAAAAAGACAAGACAATACAATGGTCAAAAGAAAAAGACAGACAATACAATGGTCAAAAGAAAAAGACAGACAATACAATGGTCAAAAGAAAAAGACAGACAATACAATGGTCAAAAGAAAAAGACAAGACAATTCAATGGTCAAAAGAAAAAGACAGACAATACAATGGTCAAAAGAAAAAGACAGACAATACAATAGCCAAAAGAAAAAGACAGACAATACAATGACCAAAAGAAAAAGACAGACAATACAATGGCCAAAAGAAAAAGACAGACAATACAATGACCAAAAGAAAAAGACAGACAATACAATGGCCAAAAGAAAAAGACAGACAATACAATGGTCAAAAGAAAAAGACAGACAATACAATGGCCAAAAGAAAAAGACAGACAATACAATGACCAAAAGAAATAGACAGACAATACAATGACCAAAAGAAAAAGGACGAAAAGACAGACAATACAATGGTCAAAAGAAAAAGACAGACAATACAATGGTCAAAAGAAAAAGACAGACAATACAATAGCCAAAAGAAAACGACAGACAATACAATGACCAAAAGAAAAATACAGACAATACAATGACCAAAAGAAAAATACAGACAATACAATGGCCAAAAGAAAAAGACAGACAATACAATGACCAAAAGAAAAAGACAGACAATACAATGACCAAAAGAAAAAGGACGAAAAGACAGACAATACAATGGCCAAAAGAAAAAGACAGACAATATAATGGTCAACAGAAAAAGGGAAAATAGACAGACAATACAATGGTCAAAAGAATTAAAGACAGACAATACAATGGTCAAAAGAAAAAGACAGACAATACAATGGTCAAAAGAAAAAGGACAAATAGACAGACAATACAATGGTCAAAAGAATTAAAGACAGACAATACAATGGTCAAAAGAAAAAGACAGACAATACAATGGTCAAAAGAAAAAGACAGACAATACAATGGTCAAAAGAAAAAGACAAGACAATACAATGGTGAAAAGAAAAAGACAGACAATACAATGGTCAAAAGAAAAAGACAGACAATACAATGGTCAAAAGAAAAAGACAAGACAATACAATGGCCAAAAGAAAAAGACAGACAATACAATGGTCAAAAGAAAAAGACAGACAATACAATGGCCAAAAGAAAAAGACAAGACAATACAATGGTCAAAAGAAAAAGACAAGACAATACAATGGTCAAAAGAAAAAGACAGACAATACAATGGTCAAAAGAAAAAGACAAGACAATACAATAGTCAAAAGAAAAAGACAAGACAATACAATGGTCAAAAGAAAAAGACAAGACAATGCAATGGTCAAAAGAAAAAGACAGACAATACAATGGTCAAAAGAAAAAGACAGACAATACAATGGTCAAAAGAAAAAGACAAGACAATACAATGGTCAAAAGAAAAAGACAGACAATACAATGGCCAAAAGAAAAAGACAAGACAATACAATAGTCAAAAGAAAAAGACAGACAATACAATGGCCAAAAGAAAAAGACAAGACAATACAATGGCCAAAAGAAAAAGACAAGACAATACAATGGTCAAAAGAAAAAGACAGACAATACAATGGTCAAAAGAAAAAGACAAGACAATACAATGGTCAAAAGAAAAAGACAGACAATACAATGGCCAAAAGAAAAAGACAAGACAATACAATGGTCAAAAGAAAAAGACAAGACAATACAATGGTCAAAAGAAAAAGACAGACAATACAATGGTCAAAAGAAAAAGACAAGACAATACAATAGTCAAAAGAAAAAGACAGACAATACAATGGCCAAAAGAAAAAGACAAGACAATACAATGGCCAAAAGAAAAAGACAAGACAATACAATGGCCAAAAGAAAAAGACAAGACAATACAATGGTCAAAAGAAAAAGACAGACAATACAATGGTCAAAAGAAAAAGACAAGACAATACAATGGTCAAAAGAAAAAGACAGACAATACAATGGTCAAAAGAAAAAGACAAGACAATACAATAGTCAAAAGAAAAAGACAGACAATACAATGGCCAAAAGAAAAAGACAAGACAATACAATGGCCAAAAGAAAAAGACAAGACAATACAATGGCCAAAAGAAAAAGACAAGACAATACAATGGTCAAAAGAAAAAGACAGACAATACAATGGTCAAAAGAAAAAGACAAGACAATACAATGGTCAAAAGAAAAAGACAGACAATACAATGACCAAAAGAAAAAGACAAGACAATACAATGGTCAAAAGAAAAAGACAAGACAATACAATGGTCAAAATAAAAAGACAGACAATACAATGGTCAAAAGAAAAAGACAAGACAATACAATGGTCAAAAGAAAAAGACAGACAATACAATGGCCAAAAGAAAAAGACAGACAATACAATGACCAAAAGAAAAAGGACAAAAAGACAGACAATACAATGGTCAAAAGAAAAAGACAGACAATACAATGGTCAAAAGAAAAAGACAAGACAATACAATGGTCAAAAGAAAAAGACAGACAATACAATGACCAAAAAAAAAAGGACAAAAAGACAAGACAATACAATGGTCAAAAGAAAAAGACAGACAATACAATGGTCAAAAGAAAAAGACAGACAATACAATGGTCAAAAGAAAAAGACAGACAATACAATGGTCAAAAGAAAAAGACAGACAATACAATGGTCAAAAGAAAAAGACAGACAATACAATGGTCAAAAGAAAAAGACAGACAATACAATGGTCAAAAGAAAAAGACAGACAATACAATGGTGAAAAGAAAAAGACAGACAATACAACAGCCAAAAGAAAAAGACAGACAATACAATGACCAAAAGAAAAAGACAGACAATACAATGGCCAAAAGAAAAAGACAGACAATATAATGACCAAAAGAAAAAGACAGACAATACAATGGCCAAAAGAAAAAGACAGACAATACAATGGTCAAAAGAAAAAGACAGACAATACAATGGCCAAAAGAAAAAGACAGACAATACAATGACCAAAAGAAAAAGACAGACAATACAATGACCAAAAGAAAAAGGACGAAAAGCGAAAAGACAGACAATACAATGGTCAAAAGAAAAAGACAGACAATACAATGGTCAAAAGAAAAAGACAGACAATACAATAGCCAAAAGAAAACGACAGACAATACAATGACCAAAAGAAAAATACAGACAATACAATGACCAAAATAAAAAGACAGACAATACAATGGCCAAAAGAAAAAGACAGACAATACAATGACCAAAAGAAAAAGACAGACAATACAATGACCAAAAGAAAAAGGACAAATAGACAGACAATAAAATGGCCAAAAGAAAAAGGACGAAAAGACAGACAATACAATGGCCAAAAGAAAAAGACAGACAATATAATGGCCAAAAGAAAAAGGGCAAATAGACAGACAATACAATGGTCAAAAGAATTAAAGACAGACAATACAATGGTCAAAAGAAAAAGACAGACAATACAATGGTCAAAAGAAAAAGACAGACAATACAATGGTCAAAAGAAAAAGACAAGACAATACAATGGTCAAAAGAAAAAGACAGACAATACAATGGTCAAAAGAAAAAGACAGACAATACAATGGTCAAAAGAAAAAGACAAGACAATACAATGGTCAAAAGAAAAAGACAGACAATACAATGGTCAAAAGAAAAAGACAGACAATACAATGGTCAAAAGAAAAAGACAAGACAATACAATGGTCAAAAGAAAAAGACAGACAATACAATGGCCAAAAGAAAAAGACAGACAATACAATGACCAAAAGAAAAAGGACAAAAAGACAGACAATACAATGGTCAAAAGAAAAAGACAGACAATACAATGACCAAAAGAATTAAAGACAGACAATGCAATGTCCAAATGAAAAAGACAGACAATGCAATGGCCAAAAGAAAAAGACAGACAATACAATGACCAAAAGAAAACGACAGACAATACAATGACCGAAAAAGACAGACAATACAATGGTCAAAAGAAAAAGACAGACAATACAATGGTAAAAAGAAAAAGACAAGACAATACAATGGTCAAAAGAAAAAGACAGACAATACAATGGTCAAAAGAAAAAGACAGACAATACAATGGTCAAAAGAAAAAGACAAGACAATACAATGGCCAAAAGAAAAAGACAGACAATACAATGGTCAAAAGAAAAAGACAGACAATACAATGGCCAAAAGAAAAAGACAAGACAATACAATGGTCAAAAGAAAAAGACAAGACAATACAATGGTCAAAAGAAAAAGACAGACAATACAATGGTCAAAAGAAAAAGACAAGACAATACAATAGTCAAAAGAAAAAGACAAGACAATACAATGGTCAAAAGAAAAAGACAAGACAATACAATGGTCAAAAGAAAAAGACAGACAATACAATGGTCAAAAGAAAAAGACAAGACAATACAATGGTCAAAAGAAAAAGACAAGACAATACAATAGTCAAAAGAAAAAGACAGACAATACAATGGCCAAAAGAAAAAGACAAGACAATACAATGGCCAAAAGAAAAAGACAAGACAATACAATGGTCAAAAGAAAAAGACAGACAATACAATGGTCAAAAGAAAAAGACAAGACAATACAATGGTCAAAAGAAAAAGACAGACAATACAATGGCCAAAAGAAAAAGACAAGACAATACAATGGTCAAAAGAAAAAGACAAGACAATACAATGGTCAAAAGAAAAAGACAGACAATACAATGGTCAAAAGAAAAAGACAAGACAATACAATAGTCAAAAGAAAAAGACAGACAATACAATGGCCAAAAGAAAAAGACAAGACAATACAATGGCCAAAAGAAAAAGACAAGACAATACAATGGCCAAAAGAAAAAGACAAGACAATACAATGGTCAAAAGAAAAAGACAGACAATACAATGACCAAAGAAAAAGACAGACAATACAATGACCAAAAGAAAAAGGACGAAAAGACAGACAATACAATGGCCAAAAGAAAAAGACAGACAATATAATGGTCAAAAGAAAAAGGGAAAATAGACAGACAATACAATGGTCAAAAGAATTAAAGACAGACAATACAATGGTCAAAAGAAAAAGACAGACAATACAATGGTCAAAAGAAAAAGGACAAATAGACAGACAATACAATGGTCAAAAGAATTAAAGACAGACAATACAATGGTCAAAAGAAAAAGACAGACAATACAATGGTCAAAAGAAAAAGACAGACAATACAATGGCCAAAAGAAAAGGACAGACAATACAATGACCAAAAGAAAAAGACAGACAATACAATGACCAAAAGAAAAAGACAGACAATACAATGGCCAAAAGAAAAAGACAGACAATACAATGACCAAAAGAAAAAGACAGACAATACAATGACCAAAAGAAAAAGGACAAATAGACAGACAATAAAATGGCCAAAAGAAAAAGGACGAAAAGACAGACAATACAATGGCCAAAAGAAAAAGACAGACAATATAATGGCCAAAAGAAAAAGGGCAAATAGACAGACAATACAATGGTCAAAAGAATTAAAGACAGACAATACAATGGTCAAAAGAAAAAGACAGACAATACAATGTCAAAAGAAAAAGGACAAATAGACAGACAATACAATGGTCAAAAGAATTAAAGACAGACAATACAATGGTCAAAAGAAAAAGACAGACAATACAATGGTCAAAAGAAAAAGACAGACAATACAATGGTCAAAAGAAAAAGACAAGACAATACAATGGTCAAAAGAAAAAGACAGACAATACAATGGTCAAAAGAAAAAGACAGACAATACAATGGTCAAAAGAAAAAGACAAGACAATACAATGGTCAAAAGAAAAAGACAGACAATACAATGGTCAAAAGAAAAAGACAGACAATACAATGGTCAAAAGAAAAAGACAGACAATACAATGGTCAAAAGAAAAAGACAAGACAATTCAATGGTCAAAAGAAAAAGACAGACAATACAATGGTCAAAAGAAAAAGACAGACAATACAATAGCCAAAAGAAAAAGACAGACAATACAATGACCAAAAGAAAAAGACAGACAATACAATGGCCAAAAGAAAAAGACAGACAATACAATGACCAAAAGAAAAAGACAGACAATACAATGGCCAAAAGAAAAAGACAGACAATACAATGGTCAAAAGAAAAAGACAGACAATACAATGGCCAAAAGAAAAAGACAGACAATACAATGACCAAAAGAAATAGACAGACAATACAATGACCAAAAGAAAAAGGACGAAAAGACAGACAATACAATGGTCAAAAGAAAAAGACAGACAATACAATGGTCAAAAGAAAAAGACAGACAATACAATAGCCAAAAGAAAACGACAGACAATACAATGACCAAAAGAAAAATACAGACAATACAATGACCAAAAGAAAAATACAGACAATACAATGGCCAAAAGAAAAAGACAGACAATACAATGACCAAAAGAAAAAGACAGACAATACAATGACCAAAAGAAAAAGGACGAAAAGACAGACAATACAATGGCCAAAAGAAAAAGACAGACAATATAATGGTCAACAGAAAAAGGGAAAATAGACAGACAATACAATGGTCAAAAGAATTAAAGACAGACAATACAATGGTCAAAAGAAAAAGACAGACAATACAATGGTCAAAAGAAAAAGGACAAATAGACAGACAATACAATGGTCAAAAGAATTAAAGACAGACAATACAATGGTCAAAAGAAAAAGACAGACAATACAATGGTCAAAAGAAAAAGACAGACAATACAATGGTCAAAAGAATAAGACAAGACAATACAATGGTGAAAAGAAAAAGACAGACAATACAATGGTCAAAAGAAAAAGACAGACAATACAATGGTCAAAAGAAAAAGACAAGACAATACAATGGCCAAAAGAAAAAGACAGACAATACAATGGTCAAAAGAAAAAGACAGACAATACAATGGCCAAAAGAAAAAGACAAGACAATACAATGGTCAAAAGAAAAAGACAAGACAATACAATGGTCAAAAGAAAAAGACAGACAATACAATGGTCAAAAGAAAAAGACAAGACAATACAATAGTCAAAAGAAAAAGACAAGACAATACAATGGTCAAAAGAAAAAGACAAGACAATACAATGGTCAAAAGAAAAAGACAGACAATACAATGGTCAAAAGAAAAAGACAGACAATACAATGGTCAAAAGAAAAAGACAAGACAATACAATGGTCAAAAGAAAAAGACAGACAATACAATGGCCAAAAGAAAAAGACAAGACAATACAATAGTCAAAAGAAAAAGACAGACAATACAATGGCCAAAAGAAAAAGACAAGACAATACAATGGCCAAAAGAAAAAGACAAGACAATACAATGGTCAAAAGAAAAAGACAGACAATACAATGGTCAAAAGAAAAAGACAAGACAATACAATAGTCAAAAGAAAAAGACAGACAATACAATGGCCAAAAGAAAAAGACAAGACAATACAATGGCCAAAAGAAAAAGACAAGACAATACAATGGTCATAAAGAAAAAGACAGACAATACAATGGTCAAAAGAAAAAGACAAGACAATACAATGGTCAAAAGAAAAAGACAGACAATACAATGACCAAAAGAAAAAGACAGACAATACAATGGTCAAAAGAAAAAGACAAGACAATACAATAGTCAAAAGAAAAAGACAGACAATACAATGGCCAAAAGAAAAAGACAAGACAATACAATGGCCAAAAGAAAAAGACAAGACAATACAATGGCCAAAAGAAAAAGACAAGACAATACAATGGTCAAAAGAAAAAGACAGACAATACAATGGTCAAAAGAAAAAAACAAGACAATACAATAGTCAAAAGAAAAAGACAGACAATACAATGGCCAAAAGAAAAAGACAAGACAATACAATGGCCAAAAGAAAAAGACAAGACAATACAATGGTCATAAAGAAAAAGACAGACAATACAATGGTCAAAAGAAAAAGACAAGACAATACAATGGTCAAAAGAAAAAGACAGACAATACAATGACCAAAAGAAAAAGACAAGACAATACAATGGTCAAAAGAAAAAGACAAGACAATACAATGGTCAAAATAAAAAGACAGACAATACAATGGTCAAAAGAAAAAGACAAGACAATACAATGGTCAAAAGAAAAAGACAGACAATACAATGGCCAAAAGAAAAAGACAGAAAATACAATGACCAAAAGAAAAAGGACAAAAAGACAGACAATACAATGGTCAAAAGAAAAAGACAGACAATACAATGGTCAAAAGAAAAAGACAAGACAATACAATGGTCAAAAGAAAAAGACAGACAATACAATGACCAAAAAAAAAAGGACAAAAAGACAAGACAATACAATGGTCAAAAGAAAAAGACAGACAATACAATGGCCAAAAGAAAAAGACAGACAATACAATGGTCAAAAGAAAAAGACAGACAATACAATGGCCAAAAGAAAAAGACAAGACAATACAATGGTCAAAAGAAAAAGACAAGACAATACAATGGTCAAAAGAAAAAGACAGACAATACAATGGTCAAAAGAAAAAGACAAGACAATACAATAGTCAAAAGAAAACGACAAGACAATACAATGGTCAAAAGAAAAAGACAAGACAATACAATGGTCAAAAGAAAAAGACAGACAATACAATGGTCAAAAGAAAAAGACAGACAATACAATGGTCAAAAGAAAAAGACAAGACAATACAATGGTCAAAAGAAAAAGACAGACAATACAATGGCCAAAAGAAAAAGACAAGACAATACAATAGTCAAAAGAAAAAGACAGACAATACAATGGCCAAAAGAAAAAGACAAGACAATACAATGGCCAAAAGAAAAAGACAAGACAATACAATGGTCAAAAGAAAAAGACAGACAATACAATGGTCAAAAGAAAAAGACAAGACAATACAATGGTCAAAAGAAAAAGACAGACAATACAATGGCCAAAAGAAAAAGACAAGACAATACAATGGTCAAAAGAAAAAGACAAGACAATACAATGGTCAAAAGAAAAAGACAGACAATACAATGGTCAAAAGAAAAAGACAAGACAATACAATAGTCAAAAGAAAAAGACAGACAATACAATGGCCAAAAGAAAAAGACAAGACAATACAATGGCCAAAAGAAAAAGACAAGACAATACAATGGCCAAAAGAAAAAGACAAGACAATACAATGGTCAAAAGAAAAAGACAGACAATACAATGGTCAAAAGAAAAAGACAAGACAATACAATAGTCAAAAGAAAAAGACAGACAATACAATGGCCAAAAGAAAAAGACAAGACAATACAATGGCCAAAAGAAAAAGACAAGACAATACAATGGTCATAAAGAAAAAGACAGACAATACAATGGTCAAAAGAAAAAGACAAGACAATACAATGGTCAAAAGAAAAAGACAGACAATACAATGACCAAAAGAAAAAGACAAGACAATACAATGGTCAAAAGAAAAAGACAAGACAATACAATGGTCAAAATAAAAAGACAGACAATACAATGGTCAAAAGAAAAAGACAAGACAATACAATGGTCAAAAGAAAAAGACAGACAATACAATGGCCAAAAGAAAAAGACAGACAATACAATGACCAAAAGAAAAAGGACAAAAAGACAGACAATACAATGGTCAAAAGAAAAAGACAGACAATACAATGGTCAAAAGAAAAAGACAAGACAATACAATGGTCAAAAGAAAAAGACAGACAATACAATGACCAAAAAAAAAAGGACAAAAAGACAAGACAATACAATGGTCAAAAGAAAAAGACAGACAATACAATGGTCAAAAGAAAAAGACAGACAATACAATGGTCAAAAGAAAAAGACAGACAATACAATGGTCAAAAGAAAAAGACAGACAATACAATGGTCAAAAGAAAAAGACAGACAATACAATGGTCAAAAGAAAAAGACAGACAATACAATGGTCAAAAGAAAAAGACAGACAATACAACAGCCAAAAGAAAAAGACAGACAATACAATGACCAAAAGAAAAAGACAGACAATACAATGGCCAAAAGAAAAAGACAGACAATATAATGACCAAAAGAAAAAGACAGACAATACAATGGCCAAAAGAAAAAGACAGACAATACAATGGTCAAAAGAAAAAGACAGACAATACAATGGCCAAAAGAAAAAGACAGACAATACAATGACCAAAAGAAAAAGACAGACAATACAATGACCAAAAGAAAAAGGACGAAAAGCGAAAAGACAGACAATACAATGGTCAAAAGAAAAAGACAGACAATACAATGGTCAAAAGAAAAAGACAGACAATACAATAGCCAAAAGAAAACGACAGACAATACAATGACCAAAAGAAAAATACAGACAATACAATGACCAAAATAAAAAGACAGACAATACAATGGCCAAAAGAAAAAGACAGACAATACAATGACCAAAAGAAAAAGACAGACAATACAATGACCAAAAGAAAAAGGACAAATAGACAGACAATAAAATGGCCAAAAGAAAAAGGACGAAAAGACAGACAATACAATGGCCAAAAGAAAAAGACAGACAATATAATGGCCAAAAGAAAAAGGGCAAATAGACAGACAATACAATGGTCAAAAGAATTAAAGACAGACAATACAATGGTCAAAAGAAAAAGACAGACAATACAATGGTCAAAAGAAAAAGACAGACAATACAATGGTCAAAAGAAAAAGACAAGACAATACAATGGTCAAAAGAAAAAGACAGACAATACAATGGTCAAAAGAAAAAGACAGACAATACAATGGTCAAAAGAAAAAGACAAGACAATACAATGGTCAAAAGAAAAAGACAGACAATACAATGGTCAAAAGAAAAAGACAGACAATACAATGGTCAAAAGAAAAAGACAAGACAATACAATGGTCAAAAGAAAAAGACAGACAATACAATGGCCAAAAGAAAAAGACAGAAAATACAATGACCAAAAGAAAAAGGACAAAAAGACAGACAATACAATGGTCAAAAGAAAAAGACAGACAATACAATGACCAAAAGAATTAAAGACAGACAATGCAATGTCCAAATGAAAAAGACAGACAATGCAATGGCCAAAAGAAAAAGACAGACAATACAATGACCAAAAGAAAACGACAGACAATACAATGACCGAAAAAGACAGACAATACAATGGTCAAAAGAAAAAGACAGACAATACAATGGTAAAAAGAAAAAGACAAGACAATACAATGGTCAAAAGAAAAAGACAGACAATACAATGGTCAAAAGAAAAAGACAGACAATACAATGGTCAAAAGAAAAAGACAAGACAATACAATGGCCAAAAGAAAAAGACAGACAATACAATGGTCAAAAGAAAAAGACAGACAATACAATGGCCAAAAGAAAAAGACAAGACAATACAATGGTCAAAAGAAAAAGACAAGACAATACAATGGTCAAAAGAAAAAGACAGACAATACAATGGTCAAAAGAAAAAGACAAGACAATACAATAGTCAAAAGAAAAAGACAAGACAATACAATGGTCAAAAGAAAAAGACAAGACAATACAATGGTCAAAAGAAAAAGACAGACAATACAATGGTCAAAAGAAAAAGACAAGACAATACAATGGTCAAAAGAAAAAGACAAGACAATACAATAGTCAAAAGAAAAAGACAGACAATACAATGGCCAAAAGAAAAAGACAAGACAATACAATGGCCAAAAGAAAAAGACAAGACAATACAATGGTCAAAAGAAAAAGACAGACAATACAATGGTCAAAAGAAAAAGACAAGACAATACAATGGTCAAAAGAAAAAGACAGACAATACAATGGCCAAAAGAAAAAGACAAGACAATACAATGGTCAAAAGAAAAAGACAAGACAATACAATGGTCAAAAGAAAAAGACAGACAATACAATGGTCAAAAGAAAAAGACAAGACAATACAATAGTCAAAAGAAAAAGACAGACAATACAATGGCCAAAAGAAAAAGACAAGACAATACAATGGCCAAAAGAAAAAGACAAGACAATACAATGGCCAAAAGAAAAAGACAAGACAATACAATGGTCAAAAGAAAAAGACAGACAATACAATGGTCAAAAGAAAAAGACAAGACAATACAATGGCCAAAAGAAAAAGACAAGACAATACAATGGCCAAAAGAAAAAGACAAGACAATACAATGGCCAAAAGAAAAAGACAGACAATACAATGGTCAAAAGAAAAAGACAAGACAATACAATGGTCAAAAGAAAAAGACAGACAATACAATGACCAAAAGAAAAAGACAAGACAATACAATGGTCAAAAGAAAAAGACAAGACAATACAATGGTCAAAAGAAAAAGACAGACAATACAATGGCCAAAAGAAAAAGACAGACAATACAATGACCAAAAGAAAAAGGACAAAAAGACAGAAAATACAATGGTCAAAAGAAAAAGACAGACAATACAATGGTCAAAAGAAAAAGACAAGACAATACAATGGTCAAAAGAAAAAGACAGACAATACAATGACCCAAAAAAAAGGACAAAAAGACAAGACAATACAATGGTCAAAAGAAAAAGACAGACAATACAATGGTCAAAAGAAAAAGACAGACAATACAATGGTCAAAAGAAAAAGACAGACAATACAATGGTCAAAAGAAAAAGACAAGACAATACAATGGTCAAAAGAAAAAGACAGACAATACAATGATCAAAAGAAAAAGGCAGACAATACAACAGCCAAAAGAAAAAGACAGACAATACAATGACCAAAAGAAAAAGACAGACAATACAATGGCCAAAAGAAAAAGACAGACAATATAATGACCAAAAGAAAAAGACAGACAATACAATGGCCAAAAGAAAAAGACAGACAATACAATGGTCAAAAGAAAAAGACAGACAATACAATGGCCAAAAGAAAAAGACAGACAATACAATGACCAAAAGAAAAAGACAGACAATACAATGACCAAAAGAAAAAGGACGAAAAGCGAAAAGACAGACAATACAATGGTCAAAAGAAAAAGACAGACAATACAATGGTCAAAAGAAAAAGACAGACAATACAATAGCCAAAAGAAAACGACAGACAATACAATGACCAAAAGAAAAATACAGACAATACAATGACCAAAAGAAAAAGACAGACAATACAATGGCCAAAAGAAAAAGACAGACAATACAATGACCAAAAGAAAAAGACAGACAATACAATGACCAAAAGAAAAAGGACAAATAGACAGACAATAAAATGGCCAAAAGAAAAAGGACGAAAAGACAGACAATACAATGTCCAAAAGAAACAGACAGACAATATAATGGCCAAAAGAAAAAGGGCAAATAGACAGAAAATACAATGGTCAAAAGAATTAAAGACAGACAATACAATGGTCAAAAGAAAAAGACAGACAATACAATGGTCAAAAGAAAAAGGACAAATAGACAGACAATACAATGGTCAAAAGAATTAAAGACAGACAATACAATGGTCAAAAGAAAAAGACAGACAATACAATGGTCAAAAGAAAAAGACAGACAATACAATGGTCAAAAGAAAAAGACAAGACAATACAATGGTCAAAAGAAAAAGACAGACAATACAATGGTCAAAAGAAAAAGACAGACAATACAATGGTCAAAAGAAAAAGACAAGACAATACAATGGTCAAAAGAAAAAGACAGACAATACAATGGTCAAAAGAAAAAGACAGACAATACAATGGTCAAAAGAAAAAGACAAGACAATACAATGGTCAAAAGAAAAAGACAGACAATACAATGGCCAAAAGAAAAAGACAGACAATACAATGACCAAAAGAAAAAGGACAAAAAGACAGACAATACAATGGTCAAAAGAAAAAGACAGACAATACAATGACCAAAAGAATTAAAGACAGACAATGCAATGTCCAAATGAAAAAGACAGACAATACAATGGCCAAAAGAAAAAGACAGACAATACAATGACCAAAAGAAAACGACAGACAATACAATGACCGAAAAAGACAGACAATACAATGGCCAAAAGAATTAAAGACAGACAATGCAATGGCCAAAAGAAGGACAAACAATACAATGGCCAAGCGAAGAAGGACAAACAATACAATGGCCAAGCGAAGAAGGACAAACAATACAATGAACAAAAGAAGGAGGACAAACAATACAATGGCCAAAAGAAGGATAAACAATACAATGAACAAAAGAAGAAGCACAAACAATACAATGGCCAAAAGAAGAAGAACAAACAATACAATGAACAAAAGAAGAAGGACAAACAATACAATGAACAAAAGAAGAAGGACAAACAATACAATGAACAAACGAAGAAGACAAACAATTTAATGAACAAAAGAAAAAGACAAACAATACAATGAACAAAAGAAGGAAAAACAATACAATGAACAAAAGGACAAACGAGATTGATATAAGTTTGAAATGGAATACCAAATACATGTCATGATGTGGCGGTCCCGACTAGGTCATCCCTGGAATGAATTGTGTGTTGTTCCAGTTCTAATCGTATTTTAATTAATGTTTTAATATTTTCAATTATATTATGGTCTGGTGATTGGGATGGCCAATCAAGACAATCGACATCATTGTTATCCTTCTACAATTTTGTCTGTACGGACTGATGTACCAGGGGCGCTCTCATCTTGGGAAATTCACTGATAATTTTCGAATTTTAAAACGACTGACAAAATATGCATGCTGCAGAAAAGAGATGGCCGTACACGTATCTACAGACGCCGGAATGAGAGGTTCGCAAGGAACTGCGTCCTTGAGGTCGACAAATTCGGCGGAGAAAGTGTGATGATGTGGGGTGCCATATCCTACGCCAAAAAACTCAACTGGTGCACATCCACGGCAACCTTAGCGCCGCTCGATACAGAGATGAGGTTTTGACACCGCACATGCTGCCCGCAATGAACCTCCGTATGGAAGCTTTTCTGCACGACAACACTCGGTCGCACACAGCTCGTGCTACTGTTGACTTTCTAGCCAACCAGAACGTAACAGTGCTCCCCTGGCCGTTTAAATCACTAGATTTGAACTCAACAGAACATTTGTGGATGACTTGGATCGACACGTGCGCAGTCGTCAACTAGCGCTGCAAGAACTGCAACAAGCTCTTGAGCAAGAATGAGAGAGAATTCCGCAAGACCG
The DNA here is from genome assembly GCA_963680875.1 of Bathymodiolus brooksi. Taxonomy (NCBI): domain Eukaryota; kingdom Metazoa; phylum Mollusca; class Bivalvia; order Mytilida; family Modiolidae; genus Bathymodiolus; species Bathymodiolus brooksi. The sequence goes on along the minus strand of OY804590.1, from coordinate 60,024,168 downwards.
TATTCGTCGATTGATCGAGTCTATGCCGTGACGGGTCCGTGCTGTAATACAGGCTAATGGTGGACACAACAGATATTGACTTTGAAGTGACGTCATCTGAACGCTATGGACTTTAATGTGATAACTTTTGACATTTTTATTAACTTTAAAGTCTGTGCCAAATTTCAGTGTAATATAATGTTTATTTCTGTATTTAAAATGATGTTGAAAATTTGAAGTAAATTATATTTTTTCACATGTTGCGTTTCTTTTTTGTTTAGAGTATGAAAGGCGCTGAAAGTTTCCGAACATATGTGTCCCGGGAGATGAATTGGCTTTTAACTTTTCGATGTGTATTTAAGGTGTCCAAAAGGATAAATTATGTGACAGATCATTGCAAAATGGATTATGATTATGAAAAAGATTTGTACAAGTGATAAGGTGAGAAATTGAAGTTACAGTATTTCGTTATTTTCCTATTTCTGTTTGCTCTTATTACTTATTTCCTGTCCGTTGTGCCTGTGGTCCAGAATTTTGTAAAGGAATAATAATGTTCATTTTTGTTTTTGTATTTTGTTTTCCTTGGTAGTCATTTACTAAGTGATAATTATGTAATAAAAAAATAGTGAATTTTCATAAAACTCCCAAAATTGGCAAAAAGTTTCATAATTTGTTACTTTGTACCTTTGTACCTTTGTACCTTTTCTTCGGGTCAACATGTAAGCCATTGGCTTTTAAAGACCCCTCATCATAGTCTGGTGTTAGTTTCCTCTTCTCATGATGGTTTAGACATACGAATTGACATATCGCAACTAATAAAGTTTTGTGCATTAACACATATTAAAACGTAAAAAAAAAAGTATATATAGACTGCCGTTAACATGTACATGTGAATTTATATGGGTTCCAATCTTCAGCATTTAAAGCAGATTTGAAGGCATTTACGGACTTTGAAGTGACTGTAGAGTTTGATAATCCATTCCACTGATCTATTATCCTCATGGAGAAGGTGTGTAACCTCTGTGTTGTTCTAAATTGCTTCTTAAAAATCTTAAGTGAGTGACCCTTAGTTGCTGTTGATGGGACTAGCATATATAAACTCATCCAATTAATATCATCAGTGCCATGTATAGCCTTGTAGACCTGTATCATGTCATTTCTGTCCCTTCGATATTCAAGAGTTGGCAATCCTAATTGTCTAAGTCGGTCCTCGTAGTTAAGATGACTTATATCTTTTTCAAGCTAGTGGCTCTCCTTTGAACAGCTTCTAACTTTTGTATATCTTTTTTCAGGGAGGGGGACCAAAGACAAGTGGCGTATTCCAGTGTAGGGCGAACAATTGATTTGTAGAGAACAAGAAACATGTCACGGTCCATATAGTCAAAAGAATGATAAATCAGGGATAGTACTCTCTGATCTTTGGCAATGATGCTACTAATATGTTTATCAAATTTCAAGTTCGACTGAAAAGTTACTCCTAAATCTTTCTCTTCATCAACTTCATCTAAGGCAACATAATTATCAGAGCTATCCAACATGGTATAACGGTAGTGATTATTGATATCAGGATTGAAACGAAGTACTTTACATTTTGCTGCATTAAATTTTAATTTCCAAGCCAATCACATAGCTCATCAAGATATTCTTGTAATCTGTCATGATCATTAACAGTAGAAATTTTCGAAAATGTCTTAGTCATCAGCAAAAATTTTAACAATTCCATTCACAATGTCTGGTAAATCGTTAATAAATATCAAAAACAGCACAGGACTAACTAAGTACGCTTCCCTTGAGGCACTCCACTAACGACTTAAAGCTGAAGTTGTACTATTAATACGAACACATTGATTACGTCCAGTTAAAAAGATCTTAATCAAATTCAACAAACTTCCTTCAAACCCAAGTTTTTCAAGTTTCAAAAATAATCGCTGATTCGGCAAGGAATCAAACGCTTTGGAGAAGTCCAAATATATAGTATCAATTGAGAAACCATTGTCCATTAATTCTGACCAATCGTCTAAAACTTCAAGGAGTTGGGTAACACAAGATCTACCTGGACGAAATCCATATTGACTGTTTGTAAATAAATCATTGTTTGACATGTAATTCATAATTTTATCCCTGATGATTGACTCGCAAATCTTACACATTATGGAAATCAAACTAACTGGCCTATACTTGCCTGGGCTTGATTTCTTGCCTTTTTTGAAAATAGGAGAAACGATTGCCTTTTTCCACTCAACTGGAACTTTGCCTTCTTCGATAGACTTATTAAAAAACGAGTATAGAGGATAGTAAATAGAATCCTGTACATCAAACACAACTTTAGGGTGAAGACGTCACGAATTGGACAATGATATTCAGCGAACGTCGCATTTTCTATTTTTCAGTCATTGAATCGGATACAGCCACTTCCGGTTTGCGCTGGATTTTTGATATGCATTGGGAATTCTCTAGACCGGCCATGTGTAACAATGCCATCATGATCATCTCCTCTCAAATGTAAAGTAAGCCTTTAAAATACAGATAATTGTTCCAATGTAGATTATAAAAATATGTTCAACTCCAAATTACTGACATTTGATATTTAAAGCACCTTTTTTTTAGTTTCTAAATCAATTTAGACCGGACAGTAAGTGGCTGTATCCGTTTCAATGACTGAAAAATAGAAAATGCTACGTTCGCTGAATATTCTTGTCCAATTCGTCCGAGGGGGGCCCGGTAGGTATATTTAAATGTGGCAGCCGAAAAGAGAAATATCTCGGGAGTGTAACGATATAACTGGGTCAGCGAAAGGATCACAAATAAGCGAAAAATAGTGAGGCGAAGTGAGGAAGGGGAAAAGGGCAGATGTTTACCTTGAGGTAAGGAAGAGGAGGGGGCATATATGTTTTGAATAAAACAAGTGCCTGTGGTAAATACACTTGCGAAAAATTTATTGAGAACTTCAACTTTATCAGCCTCACTACTTGCTAAAGTTCCGTCACTTCTTTCAAGGGTATCAATACCGGATCTGGTTTTCAATTTACTATTAATATAATTCCAGAAGGATTTCACCTTAGATGCTATTTTACGTTCAAAACTCATTTTTGCAGACCTTACTGCGTTTGTACATTCATTTCTGTCTTTGACATATTTTGCATGAGCAAGTACACTTTTAGAATATTTATAAGATTTCCATGATTTGCGTTTCTTAATTATAACTGATTTTGTGTTCCTATCCATCCACAAGGGTGGGTTAAAAAAATCTATCATCAGACTTTCTCTTTGGAATACATTTGTCCATGCCATCAGACATAATCTTGGAAAAAATAGTCCACATTTCATCTACACTTTTCTCATCAAACAAATTGTCCCAGTCCACATCATTTAAATGGTCAGAACAATCTCTATAGTTACCTTTAAAATATGAGAAACGATCCCTAGAAAAAGTTTAAAATATGAGAAACGATCCCTAGAAAAAGTTTAAAATATGAGAAACGATCCCTAGAAAAAGTTTAAAATATGAGAAACGATCCCTAGAAAAAGTTTAAAATATGAGAAACGATCCCTAGAAAAAGTTTAAAATATGAGAAACGATCCCTAGAAAAAGTTTAAAATATGAGAAACGATCCCTAGAAAAAGTTTAAAATATGAGAAACGATCCCTAGAAAAAGTTTAAAATATGAGAAACGATCCCTAGAAAAAGTTTAAAATATGAGAAACGATCCCTAGAAAAAGTTTAAAATATGAGAAACGATCCCTAGAAAAAGTTTAAAATATGAGAAACGATCCCTAGAAAAAGTTTAAAATATGAGAAACGATCCCTAGAAAAAGTTTAAAATATGAGAAACGATCCCTAGAAAAAGTTTAAAATATGAGAAACGATCCCTAGAAAAAGTTTAAAATATGAGAAACGATCCCTAGAAAAAGTTTAAAATATGAGAAACGATCCCTAGAAAAAGTTTAAAATATGAGAAACGATCCCTAGAAAAAGTTTAAAATATGAGAAACGATCCCTAGAAAAAGTTTAAAATATGAGAAAGGATCCCTAGAAAAAGTTTAAAATATGAGAAACGATCCATAGAAAAAGTTTAAAATATGAGAAAGGATCCCTAGAAAAAGTTTTATCTTCAATATAGCAGCAAAACTCGAAATATATCATACAATGGTCACTTTTACCAACTGGTGAATCTGTTTTTATATAATCTTTTATTATCATGCCTTCTTCAATAGTAAAGACAAATCTAGAATATTAGAAGTTTGACATGTACGGATTCTAGTAGGTGAGCATATATGTTGGAATACAAAGTTCCCCAAGACACAGTCAAAATTTTTTAAAACGTCTGATTGGCGGTTACCCATAACTTCATTTTTTAACCAGTCTATTTCCGGATAAGATAAAATAAGAATAAGAAAACTTTATTTGAATTCGGTTTTTGTATAACAATAAACACAAGCTCAAGTAGCACAAGATACATACAGATATTAACATAATCACATAAGCACACATATAGGGTAAAGTGACCAAATGCCGGACAGGACCGAATTCCGGACAATTTCGGGTTGCATAAAAACGCGATAATACCTATAAAAGCGGTAGTTTTATTGCAAAAACGCGTTTTTTGCATCTTAAATAAAGAATTTGCATTGCGTATTCTTTCTTTTATTCTGAATGACGTTAGCCAGCCAACGTCAAAAAGTGGGAAGTTTGACCTCGGAAGGTGAGTAGGTTTTTCCTATTTTCTACATTTAGACCGAGTTTCCATTCATGATATCGCTAAATCCCGAAAGATACGGGTATGAGGCTCCAAATAACTTGTATTGGAAATATTATTCTATTGTTTTACCTTTTAAAATAGCTCGAAAATAATATAATATTCTAGAAGAAACGTCAAAATAAAAAATGTCCTTTGTGACCAAATTACCGGACAGCTATTTTGATTGTCCGGTATTTGGTTGAAAGAAAAATGTAATCCTAAAAATAAACGCAAGATTACATTTCTAAATTTGTAATATTTAGAATCAAATCCAGAAAGTCAATGCATATTCTGGATTATACATTGTACTTGATGCGAGATAATTAAAAAAAAACCAGGTCTATGAACTAATGTTCAGTTTGAAAAAAATATATATATATTTTGCTACTTTTTCCTGCATAATCCGAGAAATTCCGTTTCATTTGTAGATTACAATGGCTGTAAAGACAATTGTAATTCAAGTATATGCTTTGGGCATGTACCAGCATGGTCGCAAAGAATTGCATGTTGGAGTAGGCTACAAGCTAAAGCGGGAACCCGAGAACAAATACCATGCAAATGCATAGCACTTAATGTAGTTGAGTCGACAATGGATTCTGCTACAGTTTCCAGATATAATAAGGCATATAATGATGGGCGTGATCTGCCAGAAAAGAAGAACCCTCTGTACAAATCCTGGAAATATTACAAAGATCTAAGTCAAGCTGAACTGTCTGCTACTCCACTGAACACCACAATATCGCTAGCAACAGAGTCAAAATCTGATGAAGGTGCATATGATTTATTTGCCCTTCAAATTCAAAACAACCGCTAAAAGAAGTACCAAAAACCAAAACCAAAGCTTCTTTGTCTTAACATCAGATGAATGTTATGAAATCAAAAGGAAAGCAATGCAGGAAAAGGAAAGAAAACAATTATTACAGGCTGAAAAGCAGAAGAAAAAACTTAAAACCGTGTCATAACTAAAACCTTAAATAAGTTATCGCTGTTAGGCGATTCTATTATTTGCCTTGACTGTTACTGATGTTTCGGTTCAACTAAGTAATTAGGTATCAGGGGCGGATCCAGGGGGGGGGGGGGGGGGGGCGCACCCCCTAAAATCGAAAAAATATGATCTTTCACACGAAATACCCCCCAAAAAGTGACCAAATTCCGGACACGCGTTTCTCGTTTCCTGTCCTAGAGTTATGTAGCATCAGTATATTTGTCAAGGGACATAATACAGTATCTATTGGTCCTTGAACTATCGTTTTAATGCAGAAATAGCTTTATAATTGCAATAATCCAGTTTTGACTCTATATTATATCACATAAGTTAACTTGACCAAAAACCGGACACTATGACCAAATAGCGGACACAATGACCAAAATACCATATATTTGTTGTAGTCCTATAAGATTTCGTAAGTTCCTGTCTTTTGCTTTTATCAATATTTATTTATTTATTTTGCATTTTCTATATTGCTGGAATATAGAAAATGCAAAAATCGAATCAAAACAAGGAACCTACGTAGTCTTACATATAACACCTTCAGCTTGTAAATGAACTTTTTAAGGTTCATCATTACTATTCGTGTAAAATGGACTCTATTTTGTCGTGATTTCATACTGAGCACAGCCAAAACCATGAATTAAAAAAAAAATGCTGGCAGCACATAGATATAGAATAACTGTATGTAATTTGTGAAGAAGAAATTTAAAACCTTACCTGGCTTTTGCAGTTCATTTTCTTTCCGATTCTGCGAGGGGCCCGGGTGGCTCAACGAGTTAGGTCGCTGGATCTAACAACTCATACAAGCCTATCACCAATACGACGTGGGTTCGCACCCAGCTTTGTAAATTACTAAAAAGGATGCACTCGACTCACAGTCGCAAGTGATAAAGTTTACCAGTTGCTTGTCCATGGTCGGTGGTTCTCTCCGGGTACTCCGGCTTCCTCCATCACTCAAACTGGTCGCCATGATATAGCTGAAATATTGTTGAAAGTGCAAATGCAACATAAAAAGCACAAAAATAAAAGACATACTAAAACATGCTGAAGCAATATCAAGCAAACATAAAATAACTAAGCAGCATTAAAACTTGGAAAAAGCACTAGAAATAAAACAGAAAGCTGAATATGCTATCTGCATGCAGAACAACGACATACTGAGCCATTCCAGGACTGAATCAAACTTTTAAAGTGGTTGAAACTGTTTTCAGTTCTGAAATGGTTCGGAAGGTCGTTCCACAGAGTTGCAGCTGCAAACATGAATGATTTTTTGCCATACCTTGTAATTCTAACTTGAGGTACATCTAATATGTTCGAATACCTGAAAGCATATTTAGAATTCTTCACATTAACTAAATCATGAAGGCATACAGGAGCTAATTTGCTAACGATTTTATATGTCTCCAAGGCCATTGTCCTAATACGTCTGATCTGTAAGGAGGGCACTAGAGCTTTTTCAAGAAGGTTGATATATGAACTGGTGTAGTCATCGTATACAAACCCAGTGCTCTTTCCTGCACTTTCTCTAATTTTTTTGAATTTTTATCGGTACAAAAATGCCAAGCCAAAGGGCAGAAGTTAAAGTTACTGAGAATGAAAGTGTGGAATATAGTTAATTTGCTTAATCTGTCTAAATATCGGCCCAAACGTTTAAGTATATTCAGTTGCTGTGATGCCTTCCTACAGATTGAACTGATATGAATGTCAAAATTTAATTGATAATCTATTTCAATTCCTAAAAGTTTTACTGTCTCTTCACATGAAAGTGTAGAATTCTGTATGCAAATCTTCATGTTTTTGTCAAAAGTCTTCTTCCCAACCGCAAGTACCTGAAATTTATCTGGATTAGCCTGCATTTTGTTAACTTTAAACCAATTAATAAGAACATTTGACTCCGATTCTAAAACTGAGGTAAGTACGTTAAAATCAGGATGACCATAAGACAAAGTATTGTCATCCGCATAATTATATAAAGTACCCTTTTTTACAAAATAAAAAATATCATTAATAAAGACATTAAAAAGTAGAGTTCCCAAGATTGACCCTTGGGGTACCCCTTTTTGGATGTCAGACCAACTGCTCAGGATACCATTAATTTTAATTTGTTGTTCCTATTTGATAAGTAGGACTCAAGAAGGGATACAGAATCAGTGGACATACCATAGGCCGAAAGTTTATCCAATAAAATAGCATGGGGTAGGCAATCAAATGCCTTGGAAAGATCCATTAGGACTGCGGCAACATACTGATTTTTTTTCAAGGGCATTCCGCCAGTCCTCTAATAACCTGAGCAGGGTTGTCTGACATCCATGACCTCTTCTAAAAGCACATAAATAAGGATTAAAAATATTTTCAAAAAAATCAGACAATTGCTGTTCTAAAATTTTCTCAAAAATCTTTGAAAAAATACATAGTACACTTACGGGTCTGTAGTTAGTCTTCAAAAGTGGATCATTCTTTTTATATAAAGGTGTTACTTGTGCTTTCTTTAATTTATCCGGAAAAACACTCTGATCTATTGACATATTTAAAATACTTGTAATCTGAGGTGCAATAATAGATTTACTACATTTTATTATTTTGGCAGGTATACCATCAGCACCTGTTGCTTTTTTGATGTTGATATTATTTATAATCTTTTCAACTTTATCTGTTGTTACCTTTTCAAAAACAAATTTGTTTGTGCAATCATTTTGTTTCTTTATTTCTATTAAACTTGGATGATCAGAAGGGTCGTAAACAGTATCTTTTCCTATATTCTCAGCTACAGTGGAGAAAAAATTATTAAAGTGATTGGCTACTTCTTTTTGATCATTTACAATCTTGTCAGATTCATTAAGCACAATTTTTTGTTCTCCACTGGACCCCTTTTTCAAAAAGAATGGCTTAATAGTTTTCCAAAAGTCGCCCGATTTTGTTCCCCCAGAGCAACGTTCTAAAAAGTATGTTTTCATTGATTTTCTTTTCAATTTGGTTACAAAATTTCTTTGCTTTCTGAATTTTTCCCAATTTTTGTTGCTCTGACATTTTGTAAATTGAGAATATAGCATTTGTTTTCTGTATACAGCTCTTCTGAGCTCCTGATTCATACATGGTAATGGTTTTTTTCTTTGATATCTAGATTTAATTGGAGCATGTTTGCTTAACACATTGATAAAATCTTTTTCATATTCATTATAAACAGAATCTACTTCATGACATGTTTGATTGATCTTAATTTGTTCTATATCATCATTGAAATTTTCAATATCAAAAGTCTTGTAACTTCTATAATACCTGAGATTTATTGGTTCGTGAAGAACTTCACCTTTGATAATAGAACTTATAATGTTATGGCAGTCACTGACACCTGTTGGAACATTTTGTGACTTAAAACATAATGATTTTTTGTTTGTCATTATTACATCTACTAGTGATGGGATACAGCCCCTTTTGAAACAGGTTGGACCATTAACAAGTTGTGATAGATTGAAAATATCACAGAAATCATTCAAGGTAGCACATTTATCTGAATTGAGCATGTCAAAATTCAGGTCACCAAATAATAACATATGTTCATAATGTATTAAAGATCTATCAGCAAATCTGGAGAAATGTTCAGTAAATTCATTGTTTGACATAGAAGGGGGTTTATATGCCCCAGCAATCAACCACTTTCTGTCACTTATATATACTTCATGACACAGAGTTTCAATTTTTTCACTCTCTAAACATTGTTTTCTGCTGGATGGAAAGTCAGATCTGATAAAGGTAAGTAGGCCCCCGCCGTACTGGTTCCTGTTCCTACGTTGCACTTTGTATCCATCTACACTGAACAGATTGTCATTAAAAGATTCATCAAGTTTCGCTTCAGAAATAATTAATAAATCTACAATGTTGTCAGTTAGTACCTCTTTTATTTCGTCAAATTTGTACCGAAGGCTGTTGATGTTCAGGTGTGCTGCCATGAAATTTTTGGGATAAGATCTCCGGACATCTCTAAGGTCTTTAAACGTGTGTTTGTTTATATTTACACCGGAAGTAACAGTTTGATTTATCCTCTACATCTTCAATATTAAAAAAGGAGTTGCTAAAAATAGGCAAAATACAGTTTGCACAGTACCAACTTTCAGATGATGTTGATAAACGTTGGTATTCGTCTATCGGTAGGTCAATACATTTAATGTGATACCAATATGTACAATCTTCACAATAAATTCCACGTTGATTTCGTTTTACTGGTTTGGAACATTTCCCACAAGGATATTTTACTGGACCAGGATTAGTTGAAATATCTCCTGATAGCAAAAGAATTCTAATTATTGATGTATATGTTGTTGTATTTTGGTTTGGTAAGTATTTGTAGTAACGTCTATTTGTATAATGGCGGATCTTTTCTGAGACGATCCTCGGGTATAATAAATCTAGTGAAAAGTCATAGCAAGATGGTTTTAGTTTCGTTCCCGAGTATAATCCGAGATCTTCTACCATGTATTCGTTGTCTGGGAGATCAATTTGCGTTGGAAATGCAAGGATGCGAGCTACAATTAAAGTTGTTGTTAGAGTAAACAAAAGCCCGTCTAGTCCCGTCGCCATCTTTGTGTATCGATAATCGGATAATTAAAATCTCCCATAATTAAGTAATGACTATATCTTAAATCTCGTGCCTTAGATATAAGATGTTTTAATTTATTATTGTTGTCTTTTGAAGAGGAGGGACTTCTATATATACATCCCACTAAAAGTTTATCTGTACCTCGTAATGATACTTCACACCAAACAGATTCCGAAAAGCCTGAGTCTGATAAAATGTCAACCTTGAAAGCTGTCAAGGACTTATGAATATATAACACAACTCCTCTATCACCTAATTTATCCGTTGTTGAACTTGTGATTAAACTAACCTAATTCCTAATCCCATAGCTGGCTTATGCAATGATTAAATTTTGTTGCTGAACTCAAATTTAATCAATGCATTAACTAATCATATTTAATCAGTGAATTAGCTAATTATGTGATTAGGAATGAATCATGTAATTATGGCTAATCATATGATTAGCTTAATCACAAGTTCAACAACGGACCCCCGGTAGATATTTGTCATAATCATGCAAGTCCAACTTAGATGCCACTGATTTATCAAAACAGTTTTTTGGATAAATTTCACACAATCCTATTACATGTTCATTTTCTACTGATAATGTTGCTTCAAGCTCAGAGCACTTATTTGACAGAGTGTCTACATTAGAAAATAAAACATTCAAAGAATTCTTCTTGTCCTTAGAAGAAAAAAGAAAAAAAATTGTCCTTCTCAGGATTAGTAACATCTGGAACATCAACAGGAACAAAATTCTTAACAGGAACAAAATCTTAACAGGAGCAAAATTCTTAACATGAACGGAATTTTCAACATTAACGGTAACTAATATAACGCATTTACAGTTGAAGAAACAGTATGAACTGTATTAATGTCAAGTTTGTTCTCCTGGGGCCCAGGGAGGAATCTCCTTCCATGGCACCTCAACTACTTTCTCTTGAGGAATTGCTCAATTTCTGTTTGGAATGTCTTTCTTAATCTTAGCAAGTTGAGATACTGGCATTTCTTTTTACATCGCTGGATGATGCAGATATTTTCCAAGGTTGGATTTATACCAGTTGTTGCCAATTAATGCCTTGAACAACGAGTAGCATCTGATAGGGTGAATTTACTAGGCCTGTAACAAAAACAAAAGTTAATCTTGATATTGTGGGTACTTTTTAAAAGTATTAGTGTTTATATAAACTTGAAATGATGTCATGTGATAGAAGAAAATTTAGAATACACTTGATTATTTTATAAACATGAATGTTGGGATGTTGTTATTTTTCAAATTTATCATAATGATTATTATATTATTAGGTTATATATCACAAGCTTTCTATATCAGAAAGCTTGTGATATATAACCTAATAAGAAAAGTCTCTTATTAAACATTATTTATACTTGTCCACGCAATGGCTCGCATGATGATTCTAAAATTTTTAAAAATCACATTGAAATCTGAGTTGTGTCCCTTTAACTGATTTGTTTTCTTGATTCACTTCCATTAATTTTTAACAGTTCTGATATTGTGGTTTTTTTAATTTTCATATTATTTTTCAAATTTATATTGTACTGGATGGCAATGTAGAGAGGCTACACACATCTTTTTTTTAAATTATTATTATTAACTAGTTGAAATATTATTTTATGTTTTGTGGCAGTAATGAAAATAGTTAAAGGTGCCTTTCTAAACAATATTGCTTCATAAATTATCAATATAAATTCAGATGTTCTTTATAAAAAATAAAAGAATGGGCATGTTTGTCCTGTTTTGATTGGTTGTTTAACTTGTCTATTATCTGTTCAGATCTGGTACCCTATTTCCCGCAGAATCCAGTTTAATATATCACGTACCCACCAATGAATGATGCTTAACTATACTTTGATATTCTTCTGACACTCAAACCTAAAGCTACCGATGGTAAGGACAAACTCAGATTTTAGATATTAAGATGTGTATTTGTTTTTCACTGTTTTCTTATTTTTATATTGACTGTTTTAATTCCCAGGGTAATCAGTGCAGTGTAACAGGGTAAATCAAGAAAAAAGTAACCATGAACAATGATACACACAACACAAGATTAAAATTGATACCCTTAACTCAACTTCAAGGTTATATGTTTTGTGTTCCAGGTTTTTGTGTTTTTATTGCAGATCTATGTATCACTGTCGTCAAAGAGCTCCGGTCGGAATTGTTCTGTCATCTTCCGGTACAAGTCAATTAGGCATGTTTGACATACAGGCGACGACAAAATGTAAGTATTATGATCATATAGTTTTATTATATCTTGAATCCAGAAGATGTCGTTATCGGTCGATTATTTTTGCTTGTTTTTACCTATATGTTTCTGTGGTTAACTTAATAGATTATTCAGATATAGATAAAATGATGGACATAAACAATGAAAAATGCTAATAATGAGATTGAAATCATCAAATAAAGCTATAAAAAGTAGTCTATATGTGTAATTGAAGTACACAAACCCTTTGTAATGCTTATATACATGATAGTTTGCACTGGCGTGCCACTATGAATAGTTTTAGACTTGCTACAGTAAAAAACACGATGCTTATTTACGTACATTCGTTCCGGCTCTGTCAGCCACTACTTTCCGGTTGGGTCTCAAAAATTGTTTTTCATTAGAACCGGTTTTGTCTATGTAAAAAATTGAAAGAATAGCGAAAACAGCTCAATATCACAATTATGTTTCCTTTTTGTAATTTATTTAAGGTTCATTATAACACTTGTCAAGGGTATGTTCGACTTGCAAATTGATAAAAAGAAAAAACAAAAAATTGTCTTCAATGAATAAAAGTTGTGAAAAAAAACCCAACAGCACATAGTCAAAATATTTTACATGTGGATGTTTTGTATAACATTAAAAGAAAGAAATACCAAACGGTTTGTGCAGAATTGGCATTCGCCAAGTCACCTTCGACAGAATGGTCATGATTTTGTATAGAACTTATAATTCGTTTTCTTTATTTGCTATGCAGTTGGATTATTGCAATATTCAAAGAGTGTATGAACAAAAGTAGGAACTCTCAATGTTTATATAGATATCAAGTAACTCTTATTGTTTTGGATTAATTTTTATTTTCAAATAATATATTGAAGGACAATAAGAAATTTTGATTAAAAAAATAATAAAAAGAAAATAAAAATAGGGAACTACATCGGTAGCGTAATGGTTAGCGTGCTCGCCTCGAGTGTGATAGATTGTGGGTACGAACTGCGGTCTTGTCAAACAAAAGAATATAAAATTGGTATTTGTTGCTTCTCCGCTAAGAACGCAACATTAAGGAGAAAGAGCAAAGACTGGTTGGCTCGGAATCAGAATAATGTGTCCGAGTGGAGCGACATATCTACCCAATGACTGTTGCTAGCTCACCTTGCCAAAGGCAATGTGAGCTTTTATCATCACTCCGTCGTCTTTCGTTCGTCGTCTGTCGTCCATTAACTATTCACATTTTAATCTTCTCTGAAACGCCTCAACCAAATGAAGTGAAACTTAGTAGGAAGCATCTATGGAAGGTCCTCTGTAACGATTACTCATTTCGTCCCGATCCGTTAAGGGCTGTTTCATAAAAAATGGCTCCAACATGTGAAAAAAATGTCCAAATTAAACTCGCTCCTAAAAACTTTCTGCTGATAATTTTCAATGTTGTATACATTGAAGTAAATGAAACAAGAAAGAAATTATGAACAGATAAGCAATAAATTTTTAAGAACCTTTTATTGAACACAAATTGGCATAAAAACCATGTAAAACACAGGGTACCTGTAAAATGCGAAACGAAATCGAAACGAAACGAAATAAATCGAAACGAAATTCACCGAAACGAAACGAAACGAAACGAAATAAATCGAAACGAAACGGAATAATTCAAAATGAAATAAAACCTATTTTAACGAAATAATTTCTTGGGGAAAAATTAAACGAAAACAATAGAGAAAGTATCTTTTAAGCGTAGAAAAGGATAGTAGAAAAGTTCATTGTTTTCCAGGTTATATTTAAAAAAATCGTTCTTCATCTAGCAATGACGAACTGATTGATTCATCGATTGTTGACTGCTAAACACCACATCAGTGATATTCCAGTTATACTGTGCCGAATGACAAAATGAAAATGACTGTTACGTGGGGGGATATTACTTCCTATATACATGGTGATGTTCTGACAATCGGGGTCCTATTATTGATTATATGTCTGGCATGGGGTAATCTTTTTGTCACAAATGGCTGAAAAGGGGTATATGTTTTTGCTTGGATTATTTTTCAAAAATTGGGGCTTAAAGAGGCTTTAGTTAGACAACGGTCTTGAGATTGGGTCTAAAATTGGCATCAGAATCCGTATGTACAGGGGTCGGGGTCCAGCGGCCCGGAAGACCACCCACCATTTTGTAAGGTAGGCCGGGTATTGTTACTTGAGAATGCTTATTAGTGCCGCTTCGAAATAAATGCAAAATTACCGTTGTTGTTTAATTATTCTATTATTTATTATATGTATTTTTTTTCAGTTTTTGCGCGTGAGAATTTTTTTCATTGTTTTCTTAAAGTTTACCCCTTGCTAACGATGATATAAACAACATATATTCATATTCAAATATGCAACAAATTATGGCTTCTATTATTACATTTTTGTATAAGAAAGACTGTCGAGATAAAAAGACATTTTAAATCGGTGACCAATCTGGCAAAATTTAAACGGTATACTGCACAAAACGGTACACTCATCTTGCAAAACTACATGTTAAATCTCTTTTTTAAGATTTGGGGACCGGCCATTTAACTTGAAGAGGGGAGGGGACATGCACATAGGAAGGGGCTGCGAGGAGTGCGAGCGCCACCTCTCCCTTAATTTTGGCAAGAAGTAAAAAAGAATCAAGTTTATGACCTGAAAACTTAACAAGCGTGAAATATTATATTTGTTTCTAACATATACCCAGTCAAATAACTAAAAAAAATAATTACTTTTGGTTAATTATTTTTTTCTTCCAAGCTTCAGAATCGGAAGATTTTATAGAAAAAATGACATGCCCCCCCCCCCCCCCCCCCCCCCCCCTCTTCAAGTTAAATCGTAGTTCCCTTTGTAGCTTAGTTTGGTTGAATACATGCAACTGGTTCGTTATTCGGTTTTTACTCTGACTGAAAATAAAGTAAAATGAAGAAAAGTAGTGTATCGGGTCCGTATAGCGCTATTGACCCCTATGTTATACCATTTTTCCCTCCAGATTCTCCTCAAATGAGGGCTCTGTACGCGTTCTTTATTGTATTGTTTGCGCCTGTTTCACGTTTGTACGAGTTTTTGTCGTATTGTTTGCGCGTGTTTCACGTCTTAATCACGTTTTCACGTTATGATTTCAGTTTTGATCACGTTTTTCGTGTTCCTTTAACTTTTTAATGGCTATTTGTTCGTTTTGTTAACGATTTTGTTTACGTTTTTCGTGTTTTGGGTGGAATTTCAGCGCTATTGCGGTGGTGGTGGTAGTGGCTGTGGTTGTGGCGGTGTTGGTGGTGGTGGTGGTGGTGGTGGTGGTGGTGGAGGGAGGGAGGAAGAGGTCTCTTTAGGTGTAATTATAACTAACACAGAAATCAAGTTTCATATTTTATTGTTCACTTTAAGTTCAAGTTCTGTTTCTCAGTCTCTTTCATTTAATCTTCTCCAGTCACTTTATTGTCCATTGTTCTTAGTTCTGACTCTCTGTCTTCAAATAAAGGTGGGTTTTTTTTCAGTTCTTTCCATTCGTAGGATGCAATGTCCATTCTCCATGAGGTACGAAGTGCTTCCTGATGTGAATTGTCAGTTGAGGGGCTTTGATGATAACGTAGAAGTCTTCTCCCAGATGATATCTCCAGTCCATGTGGTCTCCATCTTTCACTCCACTGATCAAATCGTCCACCACTTGCGGAAACTGAATAGATTTTCTCCAAATTAATTTAAAAATAAACAAGAAAATTGACAATAAAATTTAACAACGAATTGAACTGAATCTACATTGAATATAAAAATAAATAAAAATAAGAAATAGACAAATATATATATCACAGCACTGACAGACTATCACAAAGTCATTAATATATCTTGATAAGTGTATTGTAATTAATTTGTGTACTTAATTGGTAATATTGAAAGTGGTGTTAAAAACCCTAACCCTAACCCTAACCCTAACCCTAACTCTAACCCTAATCCTAAACCTAACCCTATCCCTAACCCTAACCCTAACCCTAATCCTAACCCTAACCAAATATAAATAATCTACCATCTCTTGTCCTCATGTGTTATTGACTTTCTTGGTCAAATGGCCTTAAGTTGTTACCGTTCCTCGGTAACCGGACATGGTATAAGCTTTAAAAAAAAAAAAAAAAAGTTTATTTAATAATAATTTGAAAAAATATCTCAATTGTTTTTTCTTACTCATGCTGTCGTTAATACAGTATATCATCTATAGTCACAAAACGTTTCACTTGATTTTCTAATGGGACATCATAATCTCATTAAAACTTAGCTTGTTCTGTCATGATATAGCTCAAAATGATTTATAAATGTTAATTTAATGGATATGTCATACCGAGGGTTTTAATTTGAAATACTTTCTGGTGGTATATCAATATAATAAGAATGAAAGGCTATTCATTTCAAACAAATAATGACATGTACATTCATGATATCCTCAGTGGGTGATTGTTTGTGAATTATCAATTAAAGTATGCATAATTAAAACAAGGTGTTAAACCCCATATGAATGGTACAATACTTGGAATAATAGAATAATAATGAGAGGTCTTTAATTAAGCAACACAAAATTATGTAAATTTACTCGGTTTGGAATACTTCATTATCGATTGAGACAGGTGGAGACAGGTGTTCCTGTGAAGAGCCAAATCCAAGTGAACTAATTACAGAGTACAGTGCTTAGGGATGTTAAAATCATACAATTTGTCGTTTTACACGAAGATTGAACAGCTCGGTTTTTTTTTTCATAGATGTATTGACCTTCAACCCATTATTGGGAGGGGGAACTTTTATAACCTTAGAAAGACAGTATGAATTTTTAAGTTCATGATTGATTTTTATGGTATTGGTAATATATTCAGTGTGTAATTATTGGTAATTAAAACACGATCAACAAAATAGTGATTAAGATATTGAATAAACACGAAAATTAGCATTTATAATAAGTTATTAAACCAATACAATTGAACGCAGCCTATCATTTACCGTATCGGGTACATAACTTGGTAGCAACAAGTTTTAATGTGTATTAGATCCTGTTTGTAATTATTCTATTCAATTATAGCAGTTATTTATTCTTTCATAACGTCTGTTAACTTTTATGTGTTCCTTGACATGCTATTATTGTGGTTATTTTCAAAATTATGCATGTAACATTTAAAGTGTAGTTTGACTTCTTTAAAGACAAAAAGTTTTCTACAATTTCTTGGTTTATTGGGAAAAAGACGGCTAATCTATATAATTCGTGATTTTATATAAAATGTGGCAATTAGAAAAAAAAAATATGAAAATGTTTCATAGGTCTAAATTTGTTCTTAATTAATAGTGTTGGCAACCACGTTGAAATTTTAATTGCACAGAGTAAAATAAACACACAAAAAGAAGAAGAAAAAAACCCTTAACTGGTTTAACCCCGCCACGACTCGTAGTCCTTTCTTGCGTTCAGCTAAAATGAGAGGTGATTGTTTAAACTTTCTTTTCATAAAAAATGTCAATAAAAGAGTTAGTCAATATTGATTGTTTTCTTATCTCCAAGTGAGCCATTTTGAGCTATATCATGACAGAACAAGTTAAGTTTTAATGAGATTATGATGTCCCATTAGAAAGTCGTGAAGCTTTATGTGAATATAGATGATATACTGTATTAACGACAGCATGAGTAAGAAAAAACAATTGAGATATTTTTCTAATTTTTTATTAAATAAACTTTTTTTTTTAGTACAGGAATATTCCCCAAAATAACAGTTTCACTTCTACAGTATTACATGAAAAGAAACTAGCCGGGAAGATATACAGTAAATCTGTATACATGTATAACATCTCTCAATGGAACCTGAAAAGGTGTCCTTTATGAACAACTTTCCTTGATATACAGGTTAATATTATATACACTATTCATTAATGGGTGTGTGGGGGGGGGGGGTGGGGGGGGGATGAGGTTGTTCTTTATAGACAGTTATTTGTCATACAGAGATGATGCCCTTAAAGACAGGTTCGAATGTATAATAAATATCCGATTTAAAACAACATTTTTTTTAAGCTTATACCATGTCCGGTTACCGAGGAACGGTAACAACTTAAGGCCATTTGACCAAGAAAGTCAATAACACATGAGGACAAGAGATGGTAGATTATTTATAATTGGTCAGGGTTAGGGTTAGGATTAGGGTTAGGGTTAGGGATAGGTTTAGGATTAGGGCTAGAGTTAGGGATAGGGTTAGGGTTAGGGTTAGAGTTACGGTTAGGGTTAGGGTTAGAGTTAGGGATAGGTTTAGGGTTAGAGTTAGGGTTAGGGTTAGGGATAGGGTTAGGGTTAGGGTTAGGGTTAGAGTTAGGGTTAGGATTAGGGTTAGAGTTAGGGTTAGGGTTAGAGTTAGGGTTAGGGATAGGGTTAGGGTTAGAGTTAGGGATAGGGTTAGGGTTAGAGTTAGGGTTAGGGATAGGGTTAGGTTTAGGATTAGGGTTAGAGTTAGGGTTAGGGTTAGGGTTAGAGTTAGGGATATGGATAAGGTTAGAGTTAGGGTTATGGTGTTTAACACCACTTTCAATATTACCAATTAAGTACACAAATTAATTACAATACACTTATCAAGATATATTAATGACTTTGTGATAATCTGTCAGTGCTGTGATATATATATTTGTCCATTTCTTATTTTTATTTATTTTTATATTCAATGTAGATTCAGTTCAATTCGTTGTTAAATTTCATTGTCAATTTTCTTGTTTATTCTTAAATTTTCTTTTCTGTTTTTAAATTTTCTTGTTTATTTTTAAATTAGTTTGGAGAAAATCTATTCAGTTTCCGCAAGTGGTGGACGATTTGATCAGTCATGTGAAAGATGGAGAACCCATGGACTGTAGATATCATCTGGGAGAAGACGTCTACGTTATCATCAAAGCCCCTCAACTGACAATTCACATCAGGAAGCACTTCGTACCTCATGGAGAATGGACATTGCATCCTACGAAGATAGGAGTCACCCTGAGTCTTTACGAATGGAAAGAACTGAAAAAAACACACCTTTATTTGAAGACAGAGAGTCAGAACTAAGAACAATGGACAATAAAGTGACTGGAGAAGATTAAATGAAAGAGACTGAGAAACAGAACTTGAACTAAGTGAACAATAAAATATGAAACTTGATTTCTGTGTTAGTTATAATTACATCCAAAGAGACCTCTTCCTCCCTCCCTCCCTCCACCACCACCACCACCACCACCAACACCACCACCACTGACACCACCACCACAACCACCCAACAGCAGCCACAACAGCAATAGCGCTGAAATTCCACCCAAAACACGAAAAACGTAAACAAAATCGTTAACAAAACGAACAAATAGCCATTAAAAAGTTAAATGAACACGAAAAACGTGATCAAAACTGAAATCATAACGTGAAAACGTGATTAAAACGTGAAACACGCGCAAACAATACGACAAAAACTTGTACAAACGTGAAACACGCGCAAACAATACAACAAAGAACGCGTACAGAGCCGTCATTTCATGATTTGAGGAGGATCAGGAGGGAAAAATGGTTTAACATAGGGGTCAATAGCGCTATACGGACACGATACACTACTGAGAAAAGATATGAAAATTATGTCAGTTTGATTTAGAATCAAGGAGACATCACTGAAATACCGCATCTGTATGAGTACCTGTAAAATGCGAAACGAAATCGAAACGAAACGAAATAAATCGAAACGAAATTCACCGAATCGAAACGAAATTTACCTCGTTTCGTTTCGGTAAATTTCGTTTCGTTTCAATGAATTTCGTTTCGATTTATTTCGTTTCGTTTCGTTTCGTTTCGATTTCGTTTTGCATTTTACAGGTACCCGTAAAACACATACTTATTCTATATCAGTTAAACAATCTTTAGTCTCAATTATTTTGTATAATGGTTTCTCAAACAATGCAACTGGATATAAATGACTTTGTGCAAACTATTGGGTTATTGGTAGTTGTAGTTTTTCTTAAAAGCTATTTTTTATGAAAAATTCTCAATATTTTTGTCCAATCTACCTGATTAAGTTTTTATTATCAAAATAATAATGAATATTTTTACTTAAGACAGCAAAATTTTCAAACTTTAAAGATAAGTAGCCATTTGTAAAAAATAATAACATTGATTTTTTGAACATCGCAAAATAATTGGTTGTAGAAAAAACATTTTGTCTATTTTTGTTGCACTCCTGACATTTTATAAATTTATAATAAAGGAAAAAAAAGAAGAAAATATCACATTTTAAAACGCCAACATTGAACAGTGATGTTACTGTTAACTCATACAATAATTTTTACCTGTTTTCAATGAAATATTTGTACAGAAATGACAGTATTTGGAAATATGTAACAATTTTTTGCCATACCACTTCTTTAATACCCAGTTTTAGCAGCAATATTTTTAATTATGTACATTTGAAAATTTGTATTATACCACTCTAATATATTAGATAAATCATAAATAAATAATTAGAATATTTTTATAGGCTAGAAAAGGCAATTTATTATAAATTATCATTATTTTATCAATGGTACTATTTTATCAGGATATGTTGCACTCCTGACATTATATTGGCATCAAGAAAAAGAAGAGTTATTAACTTAAAAACAATTCACAGGGGGAAAAAATCAGTTGGTGTTCTTTGAAGCATTAGTTTTACCAAGTTTTAATGATAATTGTTTCTTAAAGTAATATTTTTCTAGTTATTTGTAACTTGTTTACAGCCATACTTCTCGAAAATTCCAACTTATTTTTGAAATATACTATACAAAAACATTTAAAACATGTATCAATCTAAATTAATATTGAAAATAGATGTTTAATGTACAATTACAAGTATTTTTTGGATACTTAGAAAATTAATTATATCAATTTTCAATGATTTTTAAATATTTATGTCAGGAGTGCAACATTTACATGGTTAACCATAAATTATCTATAAGAAAGTAGATAAATGCATTTATCATAAACTTTATCAAGTCAATTAATCTCTAATGAACATAGAAAACATATTCCCTTGTCAGAGAATGTCTCTAGTATTAATACCTAATATATATTAAAGCATGAGACCATTTAAAATGAACAAAAATGTTTTATTACATAACATTAAAAGCACATAAAATGCTATTGGCACTTTTAATTTTTTCAAACATTATTCTAAACTTGATAGAATCTCATTTTATTTAAATCATCCATATAAAAAGCTATAATTTAGACTGTAGAAGATCACTTAAAACTAGTAGCACTCCTGACATGAATCAAATGCTTCTGTGAGAGATATTTTATGTATCTCAAACAGGTAAATGGGTTTTATCTGTTCTCTTGGTCAGTCTCTGTTGAAATAGAAAGACAAATGTGATTTTAGTTACATTTAAAAGAAAATATGTCTAGGAAAATATCAAATGTTGCACTCCTGACATTTGAGGGTGCTGCCTTTAATGTGACATTCTTGGCCTTACTACTGATTTTAGTGTATCCTTTAACTATGGTTTTGAAGCAGCAACGATGTATTAAGATTTATTTGTACCCCATATCTTTGAAAACTAAAAGACAACATTTCTACAATGTAATTTAGGAAAACTTGCATAAATGTTTGTTGCACTCCTGACTAGGTACATCTTTTTTACAAAGCCATATTTTTATGCAATAATAAATAAAGGTAATAACAAAATTACCGAACTCCGAACAATCTTACAAAGGGAAAGTCAAAACTCATAATTATATAAACAGACAAAATCAGTCAACAACCGGAAAACTGTGAAAACCATAATGACCCTGACTTGGTACAGGCATTTCTAAAGAAATGGTGGGTTGAATCAGATTTTAAGGCGCCAAACCTCCCGCTCTCATGAAGCATGATCTATTGCTATCTTAAAGTATGTCAACATATCAAAGTTTGTGATGAAATAGATTTTGATAACATATTGTTTGATTTAGCACTGTGGTAAGTTGTTGAAAATTAAGGATTTTTTAAAGTGTCACAAAAAAGTGTTGCACTCCTGACAATTAGACATGTTTTTTGGACATATTTTTTTTGTTATTCTAGATATCTTAAAGATTTTTTGAAGTAACAAACATCAAATCATGACAGATCTTTTGAACTATTTAGATTCAATAAAATCATAAAAATGAGTAAATTAGACAGCTATAGCAGTAGGAGCCATTTTTTTAAAAACTGCCCTTAACAAACATGGTCGCCACAAGCGATTCTTGCAATCGTAACTACTCGACCATTCTCGCTACCCTACAAATAACCTCGTACGTAGATAGTAGAAATTCTTCTTGAATTGTTTGCCGGAAGTTAAGTTAAGTTTAGCCGCACAAAAAAAAGTCCACGAAAATCCAATATGGAAGACATACTAAGTAAAATCTAATCATGCAAAACTAATTAAAACTTTAACTTTTATCCATGAAAATAATTGAAATATAGAAAATTGTTTAAAATATAACTTTATCAAACTTTCATGTAACTGACATGTGAAAAGTAGTGCGATTTATACGCCTAATGCATACGGGGTTATTTGTAGGGTAGCGAGAATGGCCGAGTAGTTACGATTGGCAGATTAAAAAAAAAAATCTTCTCCTCTAAAAGTTCTTAGCCAAATGAACCGAAACTTGGTATGAAGCAACTATGAAAGGTCTTCTATAAAGATTGCTCATTTCATCCCGATCCGTTAACAAACATGGTCTCCACAGATAATTTTTGCATTGTTTCTAATTGGCCCATTTTATAAAAAGCTTCTCTTCTCAAACTGCTTAGCCAAATGAACCGAAACTTGGTAGGAAACAACTATGGAAGGTCTTCTATAAAGATTGCACATTTCATCCCGATCCGTTGACAAACATGGTCACCACAGACAATTCTTGTTTCTGATTGGCCGATTTCTAACAATCTTCTTCTCTGAAACTGCTTAGCCAAATGAGCCGAACTTTGGTGTGAAGCACCTATAGAAGGTTCTGTCTGTATTAAGTTTCCTCAAAGCAGAATGAAAAGTGAACGACATAGGCTCAGACCACTGAACCTCTATTTTCAGTGAGCAAAGCACGAACATTTGTCGTATTACAACTTGTAACGAACGTTGCATTAATCGAGTACACCTAACATTTTCTTTGTATACAAACTGCCAAAATCGTCCGTGCGGAAAGGAATTCAATACTACAGCCTTTGTTAATTTGCTTATCTGTAATGTTAATGTAACCATTATACTGTGAAGAAACTTTAATATCGTATTCATGAAGTTATTTCCACAGAGTGACTTACTTCGTTATCAACGAGTATAACATTAAAATATTGCGTTATAAAAAGAATCTCCCACTATTCAATTGATGCGCCTGGACAACTACTTAAAGTGAGTGTAGCGTATTGAGCACCAATCGTGATGTCAGTGCCACAAAAAGCATTAAAAAAAATCAAGTGTTCGCGACAGTAGCAATTTAACATAGAAATAACGATTTTTTTTATTGTTCAAAGTAGCTGAAATTAGCAGCCATGGCGAATATTCATACTATGGATCAGTATTTATCGCCTTTGAGATATTTCCTAATCATAGCTATTGTTAAATTGCAATATAATGCTCAATTACAATAAGATCAGTGGTATTTACATACTGACAAACCCGATTATGTATAAATGACCCAACCGGTTTGTATACATGTTTACATTTTGACCAAGCCGGATTTCAAAAACATCTGTTGACATCATGTTTTAGGGTATAACTAGTTACTAATTGACTTTTCATCAACATAATAGTATTTTTAAGTAAAATCAATCAATCATCAATATTTTTTTCTTTTTGGGCAACATTTAATTCATTCGTAAATGCAAGATATAGCGATATTTCAGTTGATTGTAATGATTTTGAAGCCGGATTCCTTATAACTTATAGAAAAATCTAATTTTACACTGCAAAAATAAATGATATTTGGACAAAAAATGAAATTAATAATAATAACAATCATAAAGCATCATGATTCAAAACATTATATACATAGTATATTTATAAATACTTACGATAATTATCCGTGTCTGCTTTAAAAATACCGCTTTAAAATATCCCGGATGTTGACCAAACATTTTCGATCGGAGCTCTTTGACAACAGTGTGTATTGCTATTGTCAATAATATCCTTTTTATTATTATTCCAGATGAAAAGATAACATGAGAATGAAGATGAAATTAGAAAATATTTCAAGAAGCACATGTAATTATTTTGCCGAGATACCGGAAATGGATTTTACACTCTTTTATGGGTGTCTTCTTCCACATTCGCGTTCTGGCTATACATGTATAAGTAAGAATAAATTCTCATTTGTCGTCTAAATCCCACAGTAGAAGGCTTCAAGTTGAAGATTCCAGACAAAAAGATAACAAAAAGATGAAAAGAAAATTAGAGGAAGATGACTATGAGACACAGACAATTACTGTCCAAAGACAGTTACTCCTGGACATTTCTAGGTCCAAATTATTAAATTTGAAAAGAACTAGGGTGGTTTATTCAATGGTTAGAAGAAAAGTCATCATCCGTAACTTTGTTAAATACATTTTTAGGGAATATCAAGAATCGATGAAACTTTCACAATCTGGTAACTGAATATTCTGACGTCCTGTAACATCCGACAAAAATTTCTGGTACCAAAGTATTTCTTTAGCACTCTGTATTATGTATTGGAATAAGCTGGGTTTTACTGTAAATTTTGTGAATTTTTGAAACTTGTATCTGTATGATCTAATTTTTGTCAGACCAGTCCCAAGGGACCATCATGGTCATGCTCGTATGGTGTTTAATGTCACTTTTAACAATATTTCAGTTTTATCGCAGAACACCGCCAACATGTCACAAGTTCAAAAACTGACAAATTTTATCACATAATGTTGCATCGAGTACACCCGCCATGATTTGGATTTAATCTCACAACTTTAGTAGTGATAGGCACTGATTGTATAGGTAGTTGTAAATCCAACTACCATACGATCATGACCACAACGGGCCCCGCTTGTAATGATTTATCTGATACATTTTGATGTCATGTTGTAATGATTGAATTTCCGCTTTTTCAGTCTTGGTTTCAGTCATGTCATGATCAACATTGTCAGTACTCTTTTTGTCTATATTTTCTTTATTTTTGCACAAATACATTTATAAATGTGAGGTTTAAATAATATGATCTTCAAGTTTGCACAAGCATAAATCTCAATATCCAAGAATTTTGGATTTGAAAACGATGTTTATAAACTAAAAAAAGAAATGATCATGTACCTATACATATTTCTATTACATACACTTTTTCTTTGAATGTCCTTTTTACAATGAAGATAGGGCAATCTTGTTTAATAAATTAGAGAATTACTAGTTACATTTGAATTGATATTAGCTGGTGATGAAAATTTGAACTCCTAACTAAAACATTGAAATCTTCTCTGCTGTTTATTCTTTTATTAGAAGCACCCAGAGCTTTAACTAATATACTAAGCTTACTCACTCCAGTCCATGTTGTTTTTTGTTTGTTTTACACCTTTCTTCCCTATATCTCTGTTTTTAACATTTTATTTCACCTTATTTTTCTGTATATTTTCTTTATTATTATCGTCTAAATATATCATGTTGTAAAATTTATTTGTATAATTATCGCCATTATGTGCAATAATTTTTTGTTTATATTGTTGTAAAAGGGAAAGGACTTCACTAATGTTGTTATAACTTGTGGTCCAATCCCATTTGCAACTTTTATGCAAATAAAATATGTTCAAACTAAAACTATTGTAAATTTACAAATGAATGTTGATGTTCTTATCAATGTGAATATGACATATATGAACTGATTCCAGACTCATTTCATTGGTTCACGAAATTGCCCATGGGTTTGGTGGTCCTAGTGAAAAAAAATGTCAGTCCTCATTAATTTTCTATTGCAAAATGCCAATCTTGTGTCAGTTCTAATTTTGCTGGTCATGTCTGACAAGACTGACAAATTTCTCGAACTCTGACATTATCTACAGAAAAAACCTTGTTGAGACCAGATTGATTTCATCCATTGTGAGAATTATTCTTTACATCATTGAATATCTTGTTAATTTATCTGTAGTTTTACTGGATTTATAATGATAATACAGAATAAATGATATTTGAGACTGTATTATAATTTTAAAAATCTAATACTTTGTTTGACATTTTGTAATCTATGAATTATATCTATACCTTATTGAATGGTTAAATGAAATAGGGAAAAAGGGGGGGGGGGGGCCTGTGTAAACTTTTGTTACCATTATATATGTACACATGTACTAGTTATTTAAGGAATATTTGAAATTTTTGAATAGGTTATGCGATATAAACTGGTTTGGGACAGTTTAAGCTTAATAAACCACGAAGGGTTTATGAAAAGTGTAAACTGTACCAAACCAGGTTATACAAGTATAAGTTATCTATTCAAAAATTTCAAATATTCCTTATAATTTAATTTTTACAACACAATTTAATGATTCCTCGATTTTGATTATGATTATTTCATGGGACTATTTGAATTTGTCTTTGACTTTGGCGAATGAATATGTTGGTGACGTCACAATACCAAACCAGGTTATTGAGTATTACCAATATTTTCTCTAAGCAGATCAGCCAAACAGATTGCAGTATTCAAATCAAATTAAATTATATTTAAAAATTTTGAAAATAAAGTGCTAGAAAAAATATAGTATTTGTGTTTTATGTAGTCTTGTATGTGAATCTCAACAAATATGTATGGCTTACGGTTATGGTTTATTGTGTTTAACGCCACTTTCAACAATATTTCAGTTATATCTTGACAGTCTGTTTTATTGTTAATTTAATTTAAACGTATTTTATTCAGAAAAGTACTGAAAAGGATTGGATAGCAGGACAAGCCTATATATATCATCTCCTCCTGTTCTATTGTTGGAGGAAACCAGAGAAAATCACCGACCTGTCGCATGTTACTAACAAACTTTATCACACATTGTAGTATCTAGTACGCCTCGCCATGAGCGGGATTTGAACTCACAACGTTAGTGGTGAAAGGCACTGATTGCATAGGTAGTTGTAAATCAAATGCAAACTACCACCATCAAATATATATGACAAATAAGAACTTTAATGGGAACAAAAACTGCAGGAAATGATATGTGTTTTGGTAGTTTGCAACTGAAAGGGGATTGTATTATATATTGTCCCAGGTAGCTGTGAAATGCTTGAAAATAAATATTATTACAATTGGTTTTCAATCCAGTTGTTTGGGAGTACCTGTAAAGTGCGAAACGAAATAGAAACGAAACGAAACGAAACGAAACCGAACGAAACGAAACGAAATCAAACAAAACGAAACGAAACCGAACGAAACGAAACGAAATGTAACGAAACGAATTGTATTGAAAAAAAACGAAACGAAATCAAACAAAACGAAACGAAACCGAACGAAACCGATCGAAACGAAACGAAACGAAATGTAACGGGGAAAAAAAATGAAAAATTCAATATGGCATGAAGACTAAGAGGGTTTATAATATATTGATTATCCAAATTTATAAGACTTAAAGGGTTCCCGGTTTTATACTATAATGATTATCCAAATTTATTATACCTCAGCATTTTTTTTCTATATGAAATTTTAAACAACTGATAGAATTACTACTTTCGCATACTTGATAATAATACTTAGATGACTGTTGTTAGGTCAATAGATTCCGAACTGTTGCCGTCTGAAAAACTCGCGGACTTTTTGTAAAGTACTCCTTTCGATTGAATTTTTTATTATCACAAGGTCGCTTTCAGCCAATGGAGTGACATCTTTTCGGGGACTTTCTTACGCGATTTATTGTTACTGTACAGCCGATATGAGACAGAAAGTATAGAGTATGGACATGTTCGGTGGTTGAAATTCTCGGATTAGACTCTATACTGGGGTGACATTGGACAACCCAGCAGGTCCCAAATGCGGAGCAGAGGCCGCTTAACATTTCGAAGCACCTTGGAATGTCTAAAAATATAAACGATTCTTTTGGTTTTTAAAAGGTTAAAACATAAATCGTTAAGATGCAAGGCATCGCAGTCATGTATTTTTTTCCCTCACGGTTTGTGATTTCGTGCTATTAAAGCTTTTTTTTAGACACAACACGACTAATGTGTGTGAAAAAAGTATGGCTTTTTGTCAGAGGACCTTTTTGTCTTAAGCTACACGTAGTTGTCAGTTAACTTCGATTATTCAGTTGTGAGACCCTACTCATTTTCAATTTGTTTAAACTTGTTCAATCTGTTGTTGATCTTGTATGTTTCTGGTTTTGTCTCGTATTAGACACTGGTTCGTTCTGATTTTTACTGTGTCTTATTTGTTCTTATTTTTTATCACTAGTCTGCATTCAGGGGGAGGGTTGAGTGCTCATGTAACTGATGTAACCCCGTCACATTTCATGTGCTTGTCCGAAGTCAGGTTAATGTTGGCCAGTGATTTTACCCGTCTGATTTTCATCTTTTAGTTTCATTTATTGTATTTGTTAACAAGATGTTCTGCCGTTTTTTTGTTTTGATTTTGTACATATTTTTTTTATATATTAGGGGCCTTCTAGAGGTGACTGCGTAGAATGAGTATACTCATCATTCATTGAAGTTTTTACAGTGTTCTTTAATAGTAATTTTCTTTTGGTCTTTCTAAAAAAAAATATTGGTGAAGAGTAGGTGATTGTCTCTTTGGCATCTACCACATTGAATTTGTAGGTTTAATTAAAATCCGTTCACAGATTTAGAAGATGTTTCTGATAAGATATAGATTCACCATAACTTGAAATTACAAAGTCCATTTTTTAAATACTGGAAACCCCAAAAATCAAACATTATAAATATAAACCAGGAGGGACACATCTTTAATGTAAGTAGAATAATGTTTAAAGAAAGTTTCATTTGTCTGGGTGGAGTTGCCAATAAGAGATTGACCCTAGCTCAAGCGTTACGGACCGACGGACGGACTATACCCAAGTTGGGGTATAATAAAAACTCTGGGTCAAAACAATTAGGACAACGGAGTTGAAACTGTACAACCTGCGTTAAAATGTAACGGACGGACAGGAGCGTGGATATAATACTACTGCTCCATTTTTTTGTTCAATTAATATTATTAGTTATTCATCGCACCTCGAACAAATTTCTCTATCAGTAATTGGTTATATATTACGTCGATCACATGGTGACCGCCACCATCATGAGACTAGATATCTACATGTATTTGAAAAAAATCCCGAAATGCATCCCAAAGAACCTTGATCTTCCGCCTCATCCGATCTAATCTTGCTGGTAATTTTTGTTGTCTACAGTACTCACTTTTCCGTTTCAGTTTCAAAGATATTGGCTAATAAACAGTTGTGCTTACAGTGCATGAAAGCCCGTTTTCAAGTATTCGTAACTTGCAATATCAGTAGAAAGTTTAATTCATAACTATTGGATCAGTTTTGCAGAAAATATCTATTAAATACACAGCTACTGCGATCATCAAACGTTTGAAAGAAATCAAGTTTTCACACAATCCCTTACTCCCCTTTTTTTATTAAGCAAAGCCCAAAATATTCTAAGCCCCGTGGAGTAAAACTCTAAAAGTATACAGGTCCTGCGAACCACAAATGTAATATATGTATAAAGTTTAAAAGAAATATATGTAGGTGTTCTCAACTTTCGACGTGACATGTATATCTTGAACCCCCCTTTTTTCAACACAATCCAATAATAAAAAAAAAACTTTGGAGTAAAGCCACCAAAAGTATACAGCTCCTGATAATCTCAAATGTAATAACTGCAAAGTTCTCAAGTTACGGCGCGACACGGCATGGCAGATGAGAATCTGTGACGAACAATTTTGGGACTTGCGTGTTCCTACGGACGGCGGTGATACTGAACTCCCTGACGCCTATAGACGTAACATAAAAATTGCAATTTCCATTTATCTTTTATGGTGTCCGAGAAAATAGCCAAAACTCCTAAAATTGGGAAAAAAAATTAAGGGATACAACTTATAAACAGATTTCGATGAAACATTGCTGTGATGAAGATCTCGTCTAATTGCTGATCATTTTTTTTTTTTGCACTAACAATTTATTTGTTACTTAATTTAAAGTTCATCCCAGTGTAGCATATTAAAAACTGTTTGCCTTGGATCTTCATACCCCCGCCACGTTTCACATATTTTCAGTCTTCAAACTGTCACAACTTTTGAACCAATTATCTGATCACACTGAAATTCGAATTTGATCTGCATTTTATGGTACCAAACAACAGTACAAAATTTGAAATCCGTTCTCAAGTTATATCTGGAAACCATTGGGGCGGATAGAAGGATGGGCGGACACATACACATCAAACCAAACGAAGGGTACCATATAATACCTCGCCACTTACTAAACCATCGGCTGAATTAGAAATAAAGGTTGATGTAAAATATGTCGGCGAAGACGAACGAACGAACCGGTTAAAGGAGAGAGTTGGCACGGTTTGGGGAAATGGGAAAGAGGTAAAGATTTCGGGAAATGGGTACCATGTGGCAAATATTGAAGGATAAGGGAATTGAAAAGGCAAAAAGGAATTGTTAAATGTAATTGAGAATTGAAAAAAATTGGTCCAAATTGTAGGGAATTTGGAATGGGAATTGCTTAAAAATGTGGAAATTAAGAAATCTATATAGGCCCGTATCACAAACACTCGATTCGTGAACCCCCTTTTCGAGAATTCCGCCTATATCAAGAAAAATCACATATTTTCTCTTCTGTTCAATAAATTATGTTTATATGATATGAAATAGGGTACCTGTAAAGTGCGAAACGAAATGGAAGCGAAACGAAACCGAACGAAACGAAACGAAACGAAACCGATCGAAACGAAACGAAACGAAATGTAACGTCGTTTCGTTTCGTTTCGTCTCGTTTCGATCGGTTTCGTTTCGTTTCGTTTCGTTCGGTTTCGTTTCGTTTCGCACTTTACAGGTACCCGTTGTTTGGTTGTTTATCATTTGATACAAAACATGAATAAGGTAAGGAAACCTTTATAAAAATATGCTTGATTTATTTTTTAATCCTGCCAACTACGACAGATCGCTGGTTTTCTCAGGGTACTCTGGTTTCCTATATCAATAAAACTGACCACTACAATATAACTGAAATATTGTTGAAAGCGGGATTAATCACCATAACCAAACCCGGCTCTAATATTGTTCATAATACTGGTAGTTATGGTGCTTAACGCCACTTTCAACAATATTTCAGTTATATCGTGGCGGTCAGTTTTATATTGGTGGAGAAAGCCACCGACCTGCCGCAAATCACAGACAACTTTTATCACAAAATGTTGTATAGAGTACATCTTGTCTAAGCGGGATTCGAGCTCACAACTTTAGTGGTGATAGGCACTGACTGTACATGTACATGTAGTTGTAAATCTAACAACCATACGATCACGACCATGACGGTCCCTCGTTCTGATATATATAGATGATGTCCTTTCACTGAACAATTGTAAGTTTGGTGATTTTGTTCATGCATCTATCCCATTGAGCCTGAAATAAAGGATACCATAGATACAGCTAGGTCTGCTTCATACTTTGACCTACACATAGGAATTGACAATGAGGGCCGGTTAAGAACTAAGCTTTATGACAAAAGAAATTATTTCAATTTTCCCATTGTGAACTTTCCATGTATTTGTAGCAACATTCCAGCAGCACCTGCATATGGAGTATATTCCAAAGTTTGTGGTTCCTATCATGATGTCCTTGATAGAGGAGTGCCGTCTTAACACATGAGCACGCTGGGCAACTGCCCAGGGTCCATGAGCATATAGGGGTCCATGCTAATCTATTTATGTTGTGTATGGCATGTTTTTTAATGTTCGAACACTGATTTTCTTGGAAGTACCAATACAATTAATATATGTTTAATTTTATTGCCCTGTACAGTTTTATTCTTGTGAGTGGTTGTGTATGGGCCCTAGTGCAGGCCCTATGAGAGAGGGGCTCAGCCGGTACATCGGTCCGGGGCCCGGAGAGCCAAGAAGGGCTCTGAATCTCTGAAATGCCCCATAGTCTTAGCCATATTTAGGGGCGGGGGTATTTTCAAATATTTTTAGTTTATTTAGAAAAATAATTATGTAAAATTCACTTAGACTTTTATGAAAGTTTACCAGTGGTTTTATTGGACCTCAACGCAGGTGTGTTAAGGCTGTTTCTAAGATTCCATGCAATAAAAAAGGGGGGTCAGGTATGTAATACAAATTAATGAGTAAAACCACAGGTACTATCGTGTTATCGGTTTTCGTGCTATTATCGATTTTCAGATATAGTGATTAACAGTGTTAACTCTTCATTCATATGACGATTGGAATTTTCAAAGAATGGCTAGTTAAATATTTCTTTGTACATAAAATTGTTTTTAAAGCCATTCTTGTATTTTAATATACTCTCGATTATCTGCCAACTTTTGTTGTCAGTAAAATGGCGTCATCTGTTTTCGTGTGAAGTAAAAACAAGGCCGATATACGGGATGGAAACGAATATATAATCCGGAAATGGCTGGTTTTAAAATTTCATGGTTCTGGCCATCTACCAAATCATACTACATCTAAATAAAATAACAGAATGTTTGAAAATTACCACTTTCAAAATTGTGTTTACTTTTGATGTTTTTTTTAGTGCTGAAACCACAATGCACTGCAAAGTGACATGTATTTTATATAAGAAACAGGCACATTTCAGTCAGCTCTTTTGTTTACAAGTACGATCAGTGACCCCAGAGCAGTTACATGACAGGAAGAGCCGGTGTCTGAGAGGCAGATGACATAGTTAAATTTTATATAGCCCTTCTGGATTTTTTCCAGCTACTTTATAAATGAAGTAAATTTTTAACATTACAAAAAGTATGGTTCAGTAGGTAGGTTCACTGTTCTTGGTACTTACGTCTTTAAAAGCAAACTTTAACATCTTTTACAGATGTCATGCTGTAGTCTTGTTTATGTTCCATAAATAGAAACCGGAAGACACGTCAAAAATAATGCGTGCGCTGTGGAAATCAAAATAAAATGGATAAAACGAAAACAGATGACGCACGAAAACACATACCGTGACGATACGTGTGGACAGGACCCTATGTTGCCCCACCTTTTTTTTTTAACATCGATTTTTTTTCATATAAACAACATTTTGCAACTTTCTATGTATCACTGTATGACATATATACAATCAAACAGTAATTTCTATCCATGCCGGGTTTCTGACATAATAGAAGGTAAGTCACTCTTCTTTGTTTACATTGGGGTACCTGTTGCACAGGGGCTAGGTGCGTCCGAAAAAAAAAAAAATAAAAAAATACTATATAATACTACAAGGGGGCGAACTCACTTGCTTCCATTTTTTTAAGTCGTCGTGTTAAATTGATCGTAACTTCGGAACGCCTTAATATTTTCAAAAAATGTTTCCACCAGTCGAAAGTCAAGTAATTTTCCTTTCCAAAGAGACCCCAATTGTTAGTGTAGGCCTCCGAACTGCTGAGGTATCATACACGAACCAAAACAAAACGGCGTGAAAATCCGAAGTCGTACAAACGTTGGGTTGACCACTTCCCATCTGTGTACAGACTTTCCCATGCGTAAACGAGTCATTTTGACTAGCTAAATACTTTCATCCATTCAAATTATGATAAAAATTTCTTACCTTAAGCCAATTTATATGTCCTTTAAGTCTGTTTTTGAAAGAAATCCCATTTGCATCCTTGACAAACGCCATAGACGTGAAAATTGAGAGAGTTCTAACGGGCGTTTTGATTGGCTGAACAATCTGTTTCAGCTAATCAAAAAGCCCGTTAGAACTCTCTCAATTTTCACGTCTATGGCGTTTGTCAAGGATGCAAATGGGATTTCTTTCAAAAACAGACTTAAAGGACATATAAATTGGCGTAAGGTAAGAAATTTTATCATAATTTGAATGGATGAAAGTATTTAGCTAGTCAAAATGACTCGTTTACGCATGGGAAAGTCTGTACACAGATGGGAAGTGGTCAACCCAACGTTTGTACGACTTCGGATTTTCACGCCGTTTTGTTTTGGTTCGTGTATGATACCTCAGCAGTTCGGAGGCCTACACTAACAATTGGGATCTCTTTGGAAAGGAAAATTACTTGACTTTCGACTGGTGGAAACATTTTTTTTAAAACATTAAGGCGTTCCGAAGTTACGATCAATTTAACACGACGACTTAAAAAAATGGAAGCAAGTGAGTTCGCCCCCTTGTAGTTGTAGTATTATATAGTATTTTTTTTTTTTTTTCTTCGGACGCACCTAGCCCCTGTGACCTGTTGTGCATTCATCTTAAATTTAGTGAATAAAAAAGGCCTACCTGTCTGGAAATTGGCTTATTCCTTCTCTGTATATATTATTCTCCCTGAAAACACACATCAATATTTATTTACAGCAGCTGACAACTCTCCATGGAACATTTTCCACTCTCGATTTGCGATTTTCAGACGACATTTTTGAAAACTCGAATTAAAGCTATGGCAGTGTCGATATCAGTCGGGAAGCCACGCACAGATTCCGTACCTCCAACAATGCAAAGTCAAATCCCGAAATCAAGGGACATAACTCTATTTTTTTAGACATGACGCTTTACAAGTGAGCGGCCATGCATTGTTTACGTCGACACCCCATGTGTTTTTACTGAATATCTTCATAAATAAAACTTAAAGAAGTATTCATTTTTATTGAATCCATTTTTTAAATAAAATTGTAACGTGACTGACGCGTGAATACGTGTATTTATGATATCGTTTGCTTGAAATCAACGTTGGAACTCGGGATGCCGCTGCTGATGAAATGTTGTATAAAAAAAAATGGCGCTAAAAATAGACTCTTTAACTAAGTGGAACAATTGCATCCCATTGGCTGTTTATTAATAAATTTGGTAAAAATAGCTAGAATCACGTATTAGAGTATGGATTATTTGCATATTTCCCCATCATTCGTCACTAGAATTCCATATTTGGATGTAAACAAGAAGCACTATATTTCGAGATTCTAACCAAATATTTCTGGGTTTTTTCATAGATTGATCGATCTATTAGGATGAAAATGTGACTGTTTCTGTTTAAACACGAAAGAACCACTTGACCAATCATAGTCACACATATATAGAGTCATTTTATTCCATTTTTAACAACAAATCTGTCATTTTCGTTGACTCGTTCCATGGCATTTATGGACATGTCAAAATATTGACATAATTAATAAATACATTTTAGAAATAAAAAGGTCTGCATTATAATGTATGATCTTGTCATGCAGAGAATGGTGAAAGATTATGTTAAATTCACTCTAGATTAACATGGCATAGCATAAGGCTACATATTTAGTTCATGTCTAGCATTTACACCCCCCCCTTTTTTTTCATTTTCAGTCTGTTTTCCTGAAATACTTATTGATGTGTGTACATGCTACTTTTCAGTGCCAATGGTATTGACAACCTCCAGTTTTAGTTAGTTTTAGATCATTGTAGGTAGATATATATATATACAGACATGGGATGTTTATATTTTTTAACAAGAGTCTGAAGATACCAAAGGGGCAAAGTTACAGATTCTATTAAATAAAATGGATGTTTATTTTCTGTTAGTTTCAGATTCTATGAGTATAAATGCAAAGTTTCCTGTGATGTTTAATGGTTGAATATTTGAATAAATAAAAATAAGAATATATGATAAGTCTTATATATATATTCATACAGGTTTGAAAATCAATATATATATATATATATATGGTTTTTTTCTTCTAAAATATCCATGAAGTAAAAAAAATGGAGCAGCATTCCAATTATTTTTAAAGTACCTCATCAAACAAATGCCATGAGTTTTCAAGACACCTTGTGTCATAAATTATAATAAAGTCATTCAGAAAAGAACTTTTTGATTGTGTAATTTGTGTAATTTGTGAAACTTCATCTGAAAGTCAAAAGGTTTATTTCAATTTCAATTGAAAACCAGGACTTGTCTTAAACATTTCAAGAATGAATTAAATTTCTGTAAAGAATTTGGCTCAGAAGATAAATTATATTGTGGTACATATTGTTATAACAGTTGTAACACATTTTCTAGGTCAGAAAGTGGAGCTGAAACAAGATCTCAAACTTTTCAATTTCTTATAGATATATTGAACCAGAACCAAGTTGTTGAACAAGTTTCTACAGACATTTAGACCTGTATACACTCCAACATGTTGTTGAATTTGTTATTCATGCTTTTTTTTTTAGATGAAAAGGTACTTATGTTGCCTGTTGTTTATGAGAAATATAATTATCTTTTATCTATGAATATTAATGCCGAAATTTATAAATTTTCTTTTACAGAAAAGAATTTTTCAAAATGTGCCCATTTATTAACTTTTTTCCAGTCATTGGAACAAATAAAATAATTTGTTTAACTTCAATTTTAAACAATATTAACCAATACTTGGTTATTTTGCCAACAGAAAACATATTCATTCTATTCTAGTCATTTAATTCAGTTAGTGAAATTTGGA
Source organism: Bathymodiolus brooksi (assembly GCA_963680875.1). Classification (NCBI taxonomy): domain Eukaryota; kingdom Metazoa; phylum Mollusca; class Bivalvia; order Mytilida; family Modiolidae; genus Bathymodiolus; species Bathymodiolus brooksi. Next base: position 59,987,100 of record OY804590.1, on the reverse strand, counting down.
ATTCTGGTTTGTCCTTTCATGTGAATGCAAGTACATTTGTATTCTGTATGTGTCTTAAAATTATGTGAATGGTAGTCATTCAATATGCTCTTTTATGTGAATGCTAGTTATTCTGTATGTGTCTTTTATGTGAATGCTAGTCATTTTGTGTCTGTCTTTTATGTGAATGCTATAGTCATTCTGTTTGTGAATGTCATGGTGGAAAAATTATTGCAATCTAAGTATCCATATTCTTAAATGCTGGTAATTTTGTGAATGTCCTGGAGAAAGAATTATTGCAACCTAAGTACTCATATTTGTAAATGCTGGTCATTTTGTGAATGTCAAGGGGAAAGAATTGTTACAACTTGATCACCCATATATGTTATAAAAGCTAGTTTGTAGTTGTGTCAAACACATGAATATTCCAAATACATTGATATTTACATTGTGAGATAAACATGAAACTTGGTAGCTTTCATTCAGATAATAAAATTTCCTAATTTCAAGAAAAATATTTGCTTACACTGATTTTTTTTAATTTGCCTTGATATAATAGGAAGGGTTAGGATATCTGAATACAATTTGTTATGCCCCTTTTTGTCTCAAGGTTTCACTTTTTTTTTTAGATTTTAAAAAAATTATTAATTTTTTTACATGTTTTTTTTTTTTTTTATAATATTTTCATATTTTTTCAATTCGCTTAATTTTTGTTTACATGCTTTTATTTTTTCCACACATTTATTTCTTTCTATTTATCTTGTACCTGTTGTATTGAAATTAAATTAAATTGAAATTATTAATTGTTGTACATTCCCTGTGCAAGTCTAGTATCATAGATGATTTTTTTTTTAATTTAAAGTGATAATAAATAGTCATTCCCCAGTCTAAATTACAAAATGCACAATGTCTAAAACAATATTGCAATACAAATAATTCAATTAAACTGAAAAATACGGTATTAATACAAGAAAATTAAAAAAAGACATAGACACCCCTTTCCCAAATGAAATATACTCTTTCGGATGTACGCTTAGCCTTAGGTGTCGTTTATTGTTGATGTTAAGAAACACCACCGATGTGTTCCGAAAGACAATGAATTTCGATGTTTGGCAAATCACAGGCACTCGACGTTCAGTGAATAAAATGTAGGGTCAATGTGGAAAAAAAATAGTGTCACTGTTATAATAAAGAGAAGGCGGATCTCCTGTACTTGGCGATCACAATACTGGTATACTAGTATTGTGCACAATACTGGTATAAAAAAAGATTCCAGTATTGTATTCTAGTATTGTTCCAGTATTGTTAAATTAGTTATTTTTTGGGAGTATTGTATATATTAACAATACTAGAACAATACTAGAATACGATATTGGAATAAATTGATAACAATGTGTCAAGTTGTCAATGTGTATTGTAGGACAGGAAATGGCAACATGAATTGACACTTTTTCAAAAGCCAAAAAAACACAAAAAAACATTATCTTATTTTTTATTGATTTAAGCACTATTCACTATTTCATTACAGTGTTCCAGCTAGGATTTCAAAAGGGCAGGGTGCTGGTCCTGAAAAAGGGCTCTTTAGTGCGCTGTTGGATTTTCAAAAAAGGCATTTTTTAGGGACACTGTAAAATCAAATAAAGTATACAATGAAATATTGACTTTTATTATTTATACATGAGCAAATAGGTCAGTTTATTCAACAAATCAACCTAGATATAATTCTATCTTTCTGTCATTAACTCTAAAAAACTTGGCAACTACTGTATCTGACACATGCTCATAACATTGTTTGTTGCAATTTAGTTTGACATGTAAAATATTGTTCATTGTGACCTGTTTCATGCGATTTATGTGATCACACTTTACCAATTTGACCTGTGAAAATACCCTTTCTACTTCTGCTGTACTCAGAGGTAACACAGCAGCTGTACTCATTAAGTGTATGCTATTATTGGGGTACAGTGCTGATAAACCAAGCTTTTCATTTAATAAAAGCTTAAGGCATGCCATGATGCTCCTTTCATGACATTCCTCTATTGTTATCACTTGTTTAAGTTTCAGATGAATTTGAAAGTTCAACATTTTAAAATTGGATTAAATAATTTTTTTTATCAAAATACAAGGATGTTACGGGAGGACAGACGGACGAACGGAAGGTAGCGTTACTACATGTATATCCCTTCGCAACTTCGTTGGCGATGGGATAAAAACTACCCCCCCGCCCCCCCACAAAATAAAAACCTCTACAAACTATCAGTTGTAAAAGGCAACCCCTTACAACAATTACAGCAGCATCAATTATGGCAATAGACGATGTAAGTGGTTTTTTTTCTTCTTCAAATTTACAATAAAAACAATGATGCCTGTGATATGGCAGTTAAAGGCACTCACTAAAAACTATAAATATCATACTTCTACACAACATTTATACTTATATAACAAGTGTCATTCTATAAAGAATTATGAGAGACTATATAAATTTCAATAAATTAAAACTTTAAATCACGTCTATAAAACATTTCAGTTCTGTAAAAACTTAACTATCAATCAAGAATATAAAAAACTATTTCTTCTACCTTAAATATTAAAAAGAAACCATCATAAAGAAAGATAATTAAAAAGTTGGCATGCGGTGAAATATTTCTGCAATTACAAATTATACCTCAAAAAACGGCATTGTCATAATTTGGTGTTAATTTATGGTACAAGGATGTGCTTTACAAAGTTTTGACCTTTTTATCTAAGACATCAGCATTTCTGGCATGCATTCAGGATATATACAATGAAAGATGAACACAGGATTTACACAGACATCGTGTTCTTTGTATTTGATCTCGATCTACTTTATTAGGTTTAAATAAAATACCTTGTCTTTTGTATGAACAATTATTTATATACACGACTATATGGTTAAAAGGAATATATTACTTGGCTCTATTTTAAGCTTGTCTTATTATTTGTTATGTTAATTTGTCAAGTACGCACATGTGTTTACCAAGAAGCTAATTGTATTGATTGATCAATTAAAAAGTAATATTTTTTTCTATTAGAATTACCATGCAGAGTCAGTGTGTTTTAAATCGGTCATCCAATCAGGATGCTCATTATTCTTGTCCAAGATAAAAATACATCGCTAAAGTAAATTTACCTGTGGTTTCAGAGTAGAAGATTTTTAGAAATCTAACATAAAATTTCCCCACTTCAACTCGTAAATTTACATAGAAATCGGAGATATTTCGTCATAAAACTTCACACATGGTTTTGTCTATCATATTTCTTGAAGACAAACATAAAATTTTATTGCATTTATTCATATTGTATGAGTATCAACAGTTTTTTCAACACCGTATCTGTTTCTCGATACAGCCACAACTTCAACTCGGAAATTTACATAGAAATCGGAGATATTTCGTCATAAAACTTCACACATGGTTTTGTCTATCATATTTCTTGAAGACAAACATAACATTTTATAGCATTTATCAATATTTTATGAATATCAACAGTTTTTTCAACACTGTATCTGTTTCTCGATACAGCCGCCCGATTACAGTGACCCGTGACCCAGATTAGCAGATCTCAAGCAGTTTTTTCTGAATAAGGTTGTTTAATTAATTTGCTAATATAATGATTATATAAGTATTGGGATAACATATTTGCAAGTTTTCAATAATAATGTTAATTATTCAAATGTTCATACACAGCTGTTGTTATCAGGCAAATTCTCAAATCTTCAATGGTTTTGTTTTTAAAAAACGGTATGTTGGCGTAGGACATCCACAGTTTCTTGAGAATTGCTGATATTTTGCTGTAGTTGTTGTTTGGTCATTCTCATAATATTGTGTAAAGAATTTTTGATTGAGATAGCCGTCTCTATATTTGGATCATCAGCGATGTCATCCTCATTGTTGTCTTGTGTATTTGCAAGTAATCTCTTCCGATACTGGTACTCTGTTTCGTCATCTTGCCGTTTCCGTTTTACAGCATGTCCAGTAGGTTGCTGTGATGGCACTTGGACGGCTTGAAAATGGTAACCAGACCTACACATCCGCTAAAGGTGGTTTTGGATGGCGCTGTGCCAACCAAAGATGTCCGAAACGCCGTACATACCGTACCATTCGTGCTGGATCATTTTTCGAAAGGTCTCGCATCACCTTAGATAAATGGTTATACGTCACATACCTATGGAGTCAAGGAACAAAAGTTAATTCCGTAGAAAGACAAGTACAGATTGACGAGAAGACCATACTACAGATGTTTCAATACTTGAGAGATGTCTGCTCCACTAAACTACTATCAACTCCAGTTGAATTAGGTGGACCAGGTGTGATTGTCCAAATTGATGAAAGTCTTTTTAATCACAAATCAAAATACAACAGAGGGCGACGGGCCAGCAAAGAGCAGTGGGTTTTCGGTTTAGCAGATACATCCAGCAAGCCTGCCATTACTACATGGAAACTGTTGACAAAAGAGATGCCGCAACTCTTTTACCTATTATACAACGTGTTGTAAAACCAGGGACAATCATCCATTCAGATCAATGGAAAGCGTACCATAACATCAGCTCACGACTGCAGCTTAGCCATGGCACAGTTAATCATTCGCTCAACTTCGTGGACCCTGCAACGGGCATACATACTCAAGCAATCGAGTCGTACTGGGCTAAAGCCAAACAGAAGTTTAAAGAGATGAAAGATGTGTCATCACATCTACTACCCAATTACCTAGATGAAAGAATGTGGAGAGACAGATGGGGTACCACAGGTGACAATGCATTTACAAACATTCTCATACATATTTCAGAACAATATCCTGTGTAAAAGTGATATTTATTATGGACATGATAGACTCTTTATAATTCTAGTGCTAGTACATTATATTGTGAATGTGATGTTATTATTCATAAATCATGTTGTTCATCAAAGATTATTAAAAAATTGATGCCATCTACAAAAATGTATGATCATCTATAAAATAAATGAAATGTAAATTATGACATGTTGTTTTATCAATTATTATATATCCTGGTATTGCATATTTTTATTTACGAACAGTATTGTTAACAATACTGGAATATGATTTTATACCAGTATTGTATTTTACTGGAATAATTTTTTATACCAGTATTGTCAACAATACTGGTATACCAGTATTGTGATCGCCAAATACAGGAGATCCGAGAAGGCTTCCAATATATTTTTCGGCACAAATGTAAACAAATCGGTTTAATTTTTCGTATACGGTTTTCGCTTGACCTTTGCGGTATTTATGGATGGAGACCTACCTAATAGTTTCTCCGCCGCATCATTTATTAGAGAGCAGACGATCATACTTCATTAAACCATACTTTTGTGACGTCCCCAGAAATATTCGACTTCCATTGTGGAGCGACCATGATATTGCAGGACCGCACAGAATAATTAATAAAAGAAAACTAGATATAAAAAAAATTACGACCGCTTACTGGTCACAAAAAAATGTCAGAAGCTTACCAACTAAATAAAATGTATACCTTTTAGTTTAATTGTCCAGTAATTGGTCGTAATTTTTTTTATATCTAGTTTTCTTTTATTAATATGCTATTTATTCTGTGCGGTCCTGCAATGTCATGGTCGCTCCACAATGGAAGTCGAATATTTCTGGGGACGTCACAAAAGTATGGTTGAGTGAAGTATGATCGTCTGCTCTCCAATAAATGATGCGGCGGAGAAACTATTAGGTAGGTCTCCATCCATAAATACCGCAAAAGTCAAGCGAAAACCGTACACGAACAAATAAACCGATTTGTTTACATTTGTGCCGAAAAATGCATTGGAAGCCTTCTCTTTATCATAACAGTGACACTATTTTTTTTTCCACATTGACCCTACATTTTATTCATTGAACGTCGAGTGCCTGTGGGCAAATCAAGGTGGGTGTAGGGCTAAGTGGAACAATTGCATCCCACAAGACATTGACACTAGTTGTCGGTATGACAATGATCCTAGATGATTTCCTCAGGCAATGTATGTTACAGAAAGCCATCATATTGTTTTAATTAAATTTTCTCTTTTAAATAGAACCACCTTGACATTTGTTTTGAAATTGAGTCCACTTCAAGTAGCAAAATTCGATGTTTATACACAATATAAATAAAAACTGAAGTGATACAATACATTTCTATTTATCCATAGACATCTTCCGTATATTTTAATTGATTTCAAGCATAAATATTTATTGTAAACCGACGTATTTTAAGCGAAGGGTTGAACGTCATTTTTCATCAAAAATGAAGCGAAAGTCACGTGACTGGGACTTGACTTTGGAGCTCTCCTGTCACGCTGGCTGTCCTACTGTATTAGCGACATCTGCTGGTCATTTGATATATTGACGATACGGTAAAACGCGAGAGTTCCGGGTAAAATAAAATTTTGCGCCAAAAAATTCCCGAACTTTTTACCCGGAACTCTCCCCTTCTAAATTTTAGACAGCAACTGTATTCCTTCATGCACATCTGCAGGTTGTGTACTACAATTGTGTAAAGTTTAATAAAAATTCAATAGGTAGCTTAGTAGGAGTTGCGCTTACAAGGTACATGCCCCCCCCTTTTTCGTTGAATTATCTCCCCTTTTAAATTTTGGACAGCAACCATATTCCTTCATGCACATCTGCAGGTAGTGTACTACAACTGTGTAATGTTTCACAAAACTCCAATAAGGCGTTTAGGAGGAGTTGCGCTTACAAGGTACACGACCCCCAATTTCGTGAAAGTATAAATTGAATTACCTTCCCTTCTAAATTTTAGACAGCAACGGCATTCCTTCATGCACATCTACAGGTTGTGTACTACAATTGTGTAAAGTTTCATAAAAATTCAATAAGCAGTTTAGTAGGAGTTGCGCTTACAAGGTACATGCCCTCCCCTCTTTTCGTGAAAGTATAGGTTGAATTATCTGCCCTTTCAAATTTTGGACAGAAACCATATTCCTTCATGCACATCTGCAGGTAGTGTACTACAACTGTGTAAAGTTTCACAAAAATCCAATAAGCCGTTTAGGAGGAGTTGCGCTTACAAGGTGCATGCCCCCCCCCCCCTTTTCGTGGAAATATAAGTTGAATTATCTCCCCTTTTAAATTTTGGACAGAAACCATATTCCTTCATGCACATCTGCAGGTAGTGTACTACAACCGTGTAAAATTTCACAAAACTGCAATAAGCCGTTTAGGAGGAGTTGCGCTTACATGGTACACGACCCCCCTTTTCGTGAAAGTATAAGTTGAATTATCTTCCCTTCTAACTTTTAGACAGCAATGGTATTCCTTCATGCACATCTGCAGGTTGTGTACTACAACTGTGTAAAAATCCAATAAACCGCTTAGGAGGAGTTGCGCTTACAAGGTACATGGACCGACGGACGGACGGACGGACAGGGTGATTCCTATATACCCCCCAAACTTTGTTTGCGGGGGGTATAATAAAAATGAATCTTGGGTTACATTGTTTTGTATATGTTTTGTGAATCTGGGGAAAGCTAGTCTACTCAGGGTCGTCTTAACAGCATTATAGGGCCCCAGGCAAAGCAGTATACCGAGACGGCTACCTATACAACCATTCGCAGGAATAAAAATGTAAATGTCGATTAAATTAAATATATAGTTATTGTATAGGTACTTCCAAAAAAATCAGTGTTTAAACATTAAAAAACATGCCGCATACAGCATACAAAGATTAGCATAGGACCCCTATGCTCGTGGGGCCCCCGGGAAACTGCTCAGCGTGCCCATGCGTTAATATAGCACTGAGTCTACTGATACATTTTTAGTATATCTGTATATCTACATATATATGGTTCAATGTTATGTATTTAATCTTGTTTTCGTTATGTGTGTATGCTAGGTTAAATAAGCTTGAAGAAAGGGGCAATGAAATACAGCGGTACATGTAGCTTTATACCAATTGTTTTTCACCATTAAATAGTAGCAAGATAATTTTTATTTCAGTTCTGCAAACATATAAACAAAATAACATAAAAGCTGTATCAATCTCCATGGGCTTTTGAACCAACAAAATAAACTATAAATAGTTAAAAGTTTTTAGACACAAGCAATAGGAACCATTCACTGCTTCTCCCGTTTGGTGACGCTGCTGTTCCATAAGTGGTTACATGTGCGTTTGAATTACAAAAACGCTTGTATCTAACGTTAACCTAATGGCGGAACTGAATTATAAAACTTGGACAGTGCAAACATTGAAGGTTTAACTAGTACAGCGCGGGGTGGTATTACCTGTTAGAGAAGTGTAGATTTAGTTGACGACTATAAGTAAAATAAAAGTATAAGTCTTTAAGTCGTAAGAAAAGAGTTTTATTATGAACATATTAAGAAATACAACGGACGTTTACAAACCATATTGGCATGTACCTTGGTGTAGCCTATACAAGGTGTACATGATGTTTGGTTACTCACACTGCAATACTGATGAACTTCATTTCAACATTTTAAAGTAGCTGTTTTTTGGGAAATACTACCTCTAAGTTAACAAAATAGAATGATAAAGACACCGTCTCCAAATACAAAATTTTGAATCATGAATATATCTAGGTCTATCTATATTTAGCTTGTAAAAGATAAGAAGATTCATGAGGCTAGAGCCTTTAATTTCACATACAGGTATATTGATGACGTTTTATCTATCAATAATTCTAGATTTGCAGAATTTCTTCCATTGATATATCCTCCAGAGCTGAAAGTTAAACAGACCACCGATACAGCTTCGTCCGCATCATTTTTGGACTTATACCTCGAATTTGACGACAGTGGTCAACTCAGTACTAAAATTTATGATAAGCGGGACGACTTCAATTTTAAAATCATAAATTTTCCAAACATGTGCAGCAATATACCAGCTTCTCCTGCATATGGTGTTTACATCTCGCAATTGATTCGCTATGCAAGGGCCAGTAGCAATTATTCTGATTTCCTGAAACGTCATCTTCATCTGAGAAACAGGCTACTGGACCAGGGCTATAAAAAGATTCGCCTTATTCGATCTCTTAAAAAGTTTATATTCCGATACCAAGATCTTGTCGAAATATATTCCGTTTCTGCAGAAAAAATTATAAGCGATGCATTTTCATATAGTGAAAATGTATAAAGATAAAGAAGTAAAAAAATGTCAAGGATATTTTTTTTGTCAATGTGTGACGTAAAAATATTTTTGACATTTACGTCACCGAATATGGTACTGCTTTGACAACTATTTTACCTATTTTGTTCCTGTATTTAAATACTGTTATAGTGACAGCCGGAACCTTTGAACCGTAATGAGAGCGGGAGGTTTGGCGCCTTAAAATCTGATTCAACCCACCATTTCTTTAGAAATGCCTGTACCAAGTCAGGGTCATTACGGTTTTCACAGTTTTCCGGTTGTTGACTGATTTTGTCTGTTTATATAATTATGAGTTTTGACTTTCCCTTTGTAAGATTGTTCGGAGTTTGGTAATTTTGTTATTACCCTTATTTAAGCAATCTTCAAATCTAAATCACACTCTTTAAAATTATTTGGTACAAAATTATACATATAATATATTCCTTCTTCGTGTAGTGTTATTAACTGTTAAAGATTCGACAACAAGCGGATTACTCATAGCATTTATTTTTGAAAGATTTTGAGCAGATGTATTATGAATGGCATAACTTATGATAAATAGTTAAATAAAGAAAATTTGCTGTTTCTTACTATTTTAAATTATTTTCGACAGATTTTGGTAGCACTCAAATATTTTGTACAATCAGACTGGCGGACCATGGTACAAAACCTGGAACTGCCATACAATGTAAAACTAAAGGCTCAAGCTGTCACCGACAAAGTTCCGTCCGGGTTTTAAGTGTGATTCGTGCTGCTCAATCTTCAGATTTCTGTGTAGTTTTTTTTAGACCACTGTTTATCATTTTTTCCTTTTTCGATTGGCCATTGCATTGCATTTCGATAACTCTTTTGGCATCTACAAAAAAACTTTTCTTATCTGTTGACATATTCACGCACCACTATACTATCCCAATTATCAAATTTATCTCATTGTAGTATATATGCCACCTTATTTTTTGTGGGTTTATTCTATTCTAATGCAGGTAAACATGTTATTTATAACATTAGTTGCCTGCATGTTATTGAAATGAACAGTCAAACTATTTGAATTACAATTTCAGAAATGCTACGAAAAAACCTGGAATTTGCATAAAACCCAGCGTTCTATACAATAAAAACAAAACATAAATAAAATGTAAACGTATGGACTACTGGGTTTGGTGTTTAACACCACTTTCAACAAATTTCAGTTATATCGTGGGGGTCAGTTTTATTGGTGGAGGAAAACGGAGAGCACAGAGAAAAACACGGACCTGCCACAAATCACTGGCAAACTTTATCACATAATGTTGTATCGCTTGGGCGTGATTCGAACTCATAACGTTATTGGTGATAGGTACTGATTGCATAGGTAGTTGTAAATCCAACTACCAAACGATCACGTCCACGAAGGCCCCTAACGGACTACTGAGTTAAATATTGTAGGGAAGGTCAATTAAGATTTTCCTTTCTTTAAACTGAATATATCATACAGATAAAGAATATTTTTTGTTGAAAAATTTTGGAAAATAATCATCAATGTGTTTCCTTTGGATTGTTTATTACAAACAAATGTATTATTGCTATTACTTTTTTTTTTTTATCATTAGCCGTTTTGGGATTTATTTTGAATAAGCTCCCCTTTAAATGATATGAAGTACCAACTATGTTATTTGAAAAGGTGTCTAGATCGAGATTGGAACACAAATTCTGCTTCAGAATGCATTTTTTTTTTCAGTTACAAAAATGTAGCATCGAAATCTTTTTATAAGAGTTAAATACACCCTTTTCCCCTAATACTAATGTAAGAAATGAAATGTGATACACGTATACACCGTTAGGAATTTATATCCCTGTCGTTCTGTAGTCAACTGTTCAAGCGAAATGGTTTTAAGTATAAGATACAGTACTATTATAAAAAAAAGAAAAGGCCCGTATTGAATATCCCGCAATACGTGCAACTTTTTTTGTTTCAATTGTAGTTTATCTACAGAGGGAACGGCGTGGTTTTTTTTTACATTTCCCACTATTCTGTCACGGAAATTAATCCTTTCCACGATGGCTCCGTCGCGGAAAACACGACGGAACAGGTAAACTGATATTTTTCATCCGCGGTGGTTATAAGCAGGAGCAAAGGTGCAATAACATAATGTGCCATTCCATGACAGTGTGTAAACATATTGTCTCTCTTTACTTACCTCTTCCATGTTTAAATTAAAAAGAGTTGAACCTACCTTGATTTCCTTCAGCAGGTAAACAGATCGTCAAACAACATGTGTTAAACAAATCCTGAAACATTTCCCACTGACTGACTCTGGTCTGAGACAAAACTTTCTCTACACTGGTAAATATATCAATATACAACTCATCTGGACCACAAAAGATAGAAAAGACAATAGAGTAGTGTGAGATCAGAATGACAGGGCTCCAATTTCCACAGGCCTTTCAATAGACCTTTTTATTCTTAAAAACATGGGCGCGGCCATTATCGACTTCCGAGTGTGTCCGCCATTAGTAAAGTGTAAAAATCGTATGTTCTCTGGGTTTATCGATACGCTAATGTATGGTTTCTCTAGTACAGGTGTCACAATATACTGTTATTTCGGCTTGAAATTCAATGATAACACCTGCTGTGAAGTGATTTGTAAACGGAGATATAATGACAACAAATGAATTACCTGGTATGTTTTTGTTTTTTTTTAATTACCGTTATTTTCCCCATACAAAATCAGTATAAATCCTACTTGATAAAAAACGGCATGCACTTTTTTTTCTTTTTTGTTTTTTTTTTGTTGCTTTTCAACCATAAGAAAAAAGGGGTAATCAAATTAATATTTTGTATGAAATTAAAAAGTAAATATATAAATTATAATATACGCTTTTTGAAATTATTACTATACGATTTAAAGTGAAGTAATAATGATAAAAAGTGTGCCTAACTTATAAGAAAGAACTTAACTTTGAATGTGACATCTTATAAGGTGCATTTTTTCAATTCTGTTTTATTTTATTTATTTTTTGTTTGTTAAATTGTAAAACAAATTAAAACTTTTTGTCGGTCAATTTCTTTATAGGGATCTGTAGTGAAGATGAAAAGGAATTTAAGTTTTATCAAACTAAAACATCTGAATATCTGAATTTCTTTATCTGAAAAAAAAGTTTCATGAGGAACCTAATATAACTATTTGCTCCCAGGTTTCAGATACGTGAACCGGACGGGCATTTTTCACCCCATTTGTCTTCTTTTTTAAATTTCTTTGCTAGGATTTCATAGTTTTATATTGATTTATTCTTTAATTTTATATGTTTTTGAAGATTAATTAAAATTTAATATTGACGTGTTAAGGAAGTGGTAGCGCTTTCTAGACTTGTAGTCTGCTGAAGGTCAACCGTGTCAACAGCGATGCGATGCTTCCCGGGTTTGACACTTAGGGGAATAGACAGTCGTGTCATTTTGCAACAAAGGTGTTAAATTCATATTGTAGAAAGATAACTATCATTATAACTGATAGTTAACTGTGTATTGCATAACAAGTTATAGCAAAGACATCACTAAAACACAAAAATTTAATTTATGTATTGGGTTGATTCTTAAATGTATTTGATTTGCAATACGGCAGTTAAACTCTACCCCCTTCCCACAAAGGGTTAAAAATGATAAAAATATATATAACTGAATTATAATGACAAAAAACTAAAAGAAAAAAAAAATCGCCGAATTTTGTTGCAGGACATCATGTCGTTCATTTTTACTTCAAGTACAGAATCAAGATTTATCTACAGAAATGTGATACCTCTTTGTAAATTGTTAATTATTTTATGCGGCTTCTACATGAAAAACAATAATTCCTACACTGCTCACTTTGTTCCCGTTTCCTTTGTTTATAGTATTTAAACTTTCATTTAAGACAACATTTAACTCAGTTTTTTTACCTTTCTATGTTATCCTCTATCGCATACGGAAGGAACATCATTCCTCCACATATTTGCTACTCTATCATTGTGCAAATGATTGATTTTTTGGTCAATTGCATAAGTGCTCCCTACATCATAAAAATATGCGGCTTTGTGAAGTGAAGACGATATTCGAAGGGAACTTAGTTCTTTGTACAAAATATATACCGTTAGTAAAAAATGTGTGTTGAGGGTTTCCATACAGACCGTTTTTTTTTTCTTTTGCGTACCCTGTTTTGTATTGAAATTCTGCCATATAAGCAAGGTTAAAATCTGAATAGCTACAGATCGATCTGTTAGCCCAAATCTGGCAAAATGGCTAATTCTTTAATTTTGATAATATTGATGACCGTATAGATTTGTCCGACCTGGTCCTGAACTTTGTGATTCTGAACAATTTAAACAATAACCGTTTAAGTTCGATTCAATAATCCATATTTCGAAATATTCGGCCAAAATCACGGGAATAAGCCATAAAATATCAACTGAAGCGTGTTTATCTAATCCAATTATGAATACTGATTAATCGTAACTAGTGTAAACAACCGATTGTTACACTTTCTTAATGGCGGACGATAGTAACGCCACCTAGCGTCCACGAACGATAACTAGGTAATCACCGATTTCTGAAAACGTCTATGGAAGGGATTAACTTTTATTATACGTGTGTTTTTTCCACGATATAGCGTGGAAATCATCGTGGAAAAGATTAATATATGTGTGTTGAACACGATATAGCGTGGAAATCATCGTGGAAGAGATTAATATATGTGTGGTGAACACGATATATTAATCTTTTCCACGATGATTTCCACGCTATATCGTGGAACATATTTTTAAAAAGTTTAATATGCCTAACATTGATATTTATTTGGAATGCATAAGCTTCCTAAAATTATATACACGAGAGTTTTTACAGTCTGCATTGTCATAGATGTCACAATGAAGCGTAGAAATTAATTATGGGACAAACAGATAATTATTTGTACAGAATATATGATTTTGTTCAGCCAAGCTCAAGCTAGCAACCAATTTCTAGCGACCAATAAGAGATATGTCTCAAAACCAAAAAAATATATAAGAGCAAAATGTACTTTTAAATATTTCTAGCGACCAATAATAAATATATTTCTGTAATTGCACATTCAACACATTGAATCGTCATCTGGGCATACAGGAAATATTTCTGGACCCCCCCCCCCCCTTTCCACAATACAAAGTTGACATTTGACACACTACTGTGGAAATAAGGTGCAGAATCTCACACAGACACTCATGTGAGTAAAAGATAATACATTTTATGTTCCATTTCCCATGTTCACCCGTACATAAGATATGCCTTCTCTTTACTGAGCTTAATAACGAAGACAAACATATATTTAGGGATGGCGAGCTTAGAAAACAGTCGGCCAACTTTGAACAAACACAGCGTAAACAAATAATATACTTTCATGTTAACCGGTATATAATTTGGATTTGCCAGCACTTTGTCAAACAAAATAAAGTCCTAAGATTTCCAGTTCACATGGTCGCTAGAAATTGGTCGCTAGCTTGAGCCTGGTTTTTGTCCATCATAAATGGTATTGTTATTAATTTACCGAAGTGTATGAAAATTGGGCATTTCAAATATAGAGTTCTATTTCTTATTTTGTAAGCTTATATAAAAAGGGAAACGTTTTACGTTTTCTTGTCAATTTGGCATAGTATAATAGAACAAAAATTGTAGCGGTTGTCGCCGGTTGTAAGTCCATTTGAATTTGAAAGGAGAACCTTTACGTCTACACTATACCAGTACACTTACAGACAATAACAATGTATATGGAGAGAATGTAGGGAAAAAAGTCACAGGAAAAAAAGTCACGGAAAAACATGTGATCAAATAACAACAGCATATGATAACTTCATGTTTATTGGTGACCTTAATTATGACATGCTAGTCTCTGATAAATCTTCCCCATTACAAAATGTATGTGATATTTTTGATTTAACTAATTTAGTAAAAAGTCCAACTTGTTATACCAAAAACTCAAACCCAAGCCTTAATAATGTTATCTTAACCAATATGCCAAACAATTGCATGAATGTAACAAATTTTAATTGTGGTATTAGTGATGTTCACAATCTTATTGCTGTGCAAATCAAAGGTTCCATGTACAAAGAAAAAATGAGCTAAAAAGTTACAGAAGTTTTAAGCATTTTTCAGAACAAGAATTCCTTAAAGATCTTCAAGGATTTAATTTCAATTTCAATAATATAAGTAAACATGAAGACAAAGATGAAGCTTACTCAAATTTTGAAAACTCTATCATCAAAACTTTAGATAAACATGCCCCTATTAAAAGAAGAAAACATATACCCCAACCTGCCCCTTTTATGAATAAACAGCTAAGACAAGCAATTTACAAGAAAAGAATGCTGCATAACACCTTTATTAAATGTAAAAATGATTATAACTGGGAATGATACAAGAAACAGAGAAATCATGTTAATAAAATTAAAAAACAATCAATAAAAACATATTTTTATGAAAGCTGTCTGGGCGAGCCAAAGT
Source organism: Bathymodiolus brooksi (assembly GCA_963680875.1). Classification (NCBI taxonomy): domain Eukaryota; kingdom Metazoa; phylum Mollusca; class Bivalvia; order Mytilida; family Modiolidae; genus Bathymodiolus; species Bathymodiolus brooksi. The sequence continues at coordinate 59,971,507 of OY804590.1, read as the reverse complement.
CCAGTGACTTCTGGCCGACAATAAAACCTTTTTTTATCCAATAAAAGCAACAACTGTAAGAAAGATATAATATTGGTAGAAGATAAAATTATAAATAACCAAACTGAAGTGTCAGAAATTTTAATAATTTTTTTATAAATGTAACTAAAGATATTGGATCAAGTAATATTAAATCTGATGAAAGTCACCCAAGTATATCAAAAATTATTGCCAACACTCCTGATATAGAAAATTTAGTGTTCCATGATATAAAAGAAGACTTCATAATAAAACAAATTAATATAATTAATATAAAAAAAGCAACAGGACGAGATGGCATCTCGTCTAAAATTTTAAAAATTGCGAAACCAGTTATTGCAAAACCTATCTCTGAACTAGTAAATAAATCAATTTCATTGGGTAAATTTCCTGAAAAACTTAAAGAAGCTCAGGTAGTACCTTGTTATAAAAAGAGCAATGCTCTAGATAAAAGTAACTACAGGCCTGTGAGTATACTGCCAGTAATTTCTAAAAATTTTGAAAGAGCAATAAACGATCAGCTCGTTTTCTACTTCAGTAAAATTTTTCACCCTTCCTTATCTGCTTTCCGTTCTGGAAATGGGTGCCAAACTGCTCTTTTGAAGATAATTGAAGACTGGAAAAATGCTTTAGGGAACGACCATTTAACTTGAAGGGGGGGTTATGTTTTTTTTCTAAAAAAAATATTCTGATTCCCAATGTTGCTGAAAAAAATATTCTGATTTTGGTGGAGTTTTTGTCAAATAACCTAATGTTAAATTCTGGAAAAACAATTCGCGCTTTGCGCGACAATAAAAAAAATTCTAACTCTTGTGTTGTCCGAAAAAAAATTTATGAACGAAACAAAAAACCATACCCCCCCCCCCCCCCCCCTTCAAGTTAAATGGTCGGTCCCTTAGATCAACATAAATTTGCAGCAGCTATACTCATGGCCCTATCTAAGGCTCCCCCATGACCTCTTACTTCAAACATTAAAATATTATGGTACCTCAAAATCAGCTCTAAATTTAATACAAAACTATCTATCAAATAGAAAACAATGTGTTAAATTAGGAACAGCATTAAGTACGTGGCAAGATATTTACAAAGGCGTACCTCAGGGATCAATCTTAGTGCCAGTACTTTTTAGCATATTTATAAATGATATATTTTATTTCATATCTGACAGTTCCCTATATAATTATGCAGACGATAATACATTATCATATTCTGGCTACGATTTAGATAAAATTATAAACACCTTGGAAAAAGACAGTCTTAATCTAATAGATTGGTTTACCTCAAATCAAATGAAAGTGAATCCTGATAAATTCCAAGCAGTTGCTATTGGTAAAAACACACAATCTAAAAATATTTCTTTTAATTTAAATGGTAATATTATAAAAACTGAGGATGAAGTTAAGCTCTTTGGAGTAACAATTGATTATGAATTAAAATTTAACTCTTACATCACAAATATCTGTAGAAAAGCTTCTAGGCAACTTAATGTATTAAAAAGAATGGGAAAATATTTAAATAGATTAGGCAAATTAACTATATATCACTCATTTATTCTATCAAACTTTAACTACTGCCCAGTAATTTGGCATTTTTGTTCTGAAGCCAATGCTAAAAAGATGGAAAAAATTCAAGAGAGAGCACTAAAATTTGGTAGCATCCCAAATTGCCGATTCCCAGTTTGCCGAATCCCAAATTGCCGAGTCCAATTAGCCGATTCCCAAATTGCCGACATATGAAAAATATTGTTATTGCAAGTAGAATAATGCTTCTAATTTATGAAGGAAAATTGTAAATAATTAAATAAATATTTCTTTTGAAATGGTCCGACATACCAAGGAGTTTAGATTATATCAAAAGGATATACGGTGGATTAGTCCTGCAGACAACCATGATTTCTGTCAAGATGAATGATGCCAAGAAATAATTTCAAAACATATGCTCTGTGAGAGAATACACATTTTTTGTTTTGCAAATACGCCCCAAATTTCTTTGGAGTTAATTGATTGCCGATCATTTATTAAAATCTACCATAATCACCTAGCTTGGATATTGTGGGTATAGTACTAGTTCATTTTTAGATTATCGAAATCATCAATCAGTTCTAAATAATTTGCTATTTAACGACAATTTTCGGCATTTTTGTTCTTTCTTACTTTAGTAAAACTCTAAAAAAGACATTTACTTATTTATAGTTTTTTTCTATTGTTCTTCAATTGTTTGAGTAATGAGTATCGGCATTTCCTATTCAACAATCAGTATGCATTTGATTATGGTTTTTCTAATTAAAATTGCGCGAAAAATTACTGCTTTCAATATTTTTTTTTAAATAAAAAATAATATGATGAAATTTTGTCATTTTTAACAAAAGTCGGCAATATGGGATTCAGCAAAATGGTACTAATTCCTAAAATGTATATATAATGAAAACCACTCCACATATGAAGAACTTCTGGCTAAATCAAAATTACCTTCTCTAAAAATTAGGCGTATACGTACAATAGATATTGAAATATTTAAAATTATAAATGAGGAAACCCCTCAATATCTACATGATATTGTAACTTTAAAAGATAATAAATATAATTTTAGGTACAGCAATACAGCACATATACCAACAGTCAAGACTATCCGGTATGGATTGAACTCTTTTAGATATTATGCTTCAAAAACTTGGAATGAGCTGCCAGACCATTTAAGAAAAGAAGTATCTTTCAATCAATATAAGAGTTTATTAAACTCTTGGAATGGCAGCTCATGTCACTGCAGCTTCTGTGCATGATTTTAAATTATTTTCATATTTTTTTTCTTTATTTTTTAATATTTTTAGATATAAATGCATGTGATTTTAAAAATTTTGATTTCTATTTGTCTCATTTTATCCATGCTTTTCGTTTATTCACATCAATATATAATGTGCTTTTAAATTATGCTTCTGCTACTGCTGTGTTTTTAAATTGCTTTCATATTTTAATTTGGTTTGAAATTTCATAGAAAATTTTAATATGACAATGGTTTTTTTTTTAACAAATATTGTGTGCATGTTTTTGTTTTATTGTTTATATATGCATATTCTTATGTCGGATTTAAAAGCTCATTAGAGCTTGTGTTGTAATGTTTGATGTTCTCCGACTTTAAATAAAGCTTATTGTATTGTATTGTAAAAAAAAGTCATGGATGAAAAGTCACAGGAAAAAAAGTCACAAGAAAAAAGTCACATATATAATGTCATCTTTCAGATAATTAAAGTTTTTTATAAAAATTATTTCAATGCCTTAATCTTTAATTTGTTTATACTGTAATTAATATATTCTTCATGAATAGAGACCCAGTTGTTTATTTAGTACATGTATTTAATTCATAAATGACCCAGAAACCATAATGATTGAAATGGAAAGGGGTAATTTATAAAAAGAAGCCACTTGATTGCTATTGTTATAATGTTTATACACAGACATACATAGGTCATTTTATAAGAATACAATTATAAAAGAAATTGTTGAACATCAACATATGGTGAAACCATACCTGGTGTATTCCATGCCCTAGTCAATTCAGAGCAAAATGTATGGTTTCTTTCACTTTTTGTATAAAAGGAAAAAGTTAACTTTCACTATCAATAAACCAAAATGGAGATTATACCAAGCAACAGAGGTGGTTCCAAGCTGTGTTACCAGGGGTACATGTATACCAAACATGCTACCAGGAAGACCAATCAGTGGTGGAAGTGTGTTAAACGGTCAAGTACAGGATGCAGAGGAAGCCTTAGCACTACACTTCAGAAACTCCAGAATGAAAATCCAGTTCCTGGGCAGCCACACAATCACGCTCCCAGTGATACAAGCATCAAGTACTCAAAAACCAGAAATGCCATGAAAGACCTGGTAACCAACACCAGAGACAAACCCAGCCAGATCTTTGCCCAAGTTGTGTCACAGTGTGACGACAATGTCCAAGCCTTGCTGCCCCGTGAAGAAAACCGCAAACGCACAATTCGATACCAGCGTCCAACTCCTCCAGTCCCAACCACCTATGCAGATGTCAGATTACCTGAAGAGTACACAACAACAACCAACAGTTCCTCCTATACGACAACGGCCAGAATGCAGAAAACAGAATGTTAGTCTTCTACTCACCAGACAGTTTGGAAAGATTAGCCAATGCCCAGATCATCTTCATGGACGGTACCTTCTCTGTAGCTCTGCACCCATTTAAACAGCTGTACATCATCCGGGTTCCATTCAAAGATGTAACAGGCACTGCAGTATATGCGTTCCTGCCAAATAAATGTCAAGATACTTACAAGGAACTATTCCAGTCTATTGTTGACAACTGCCATGCCAGCAACCTACAATTCAATGTCCAGACTTTGAAGATGCAGTCCTTCGTGCAGTTACAGCTGTATTTGATCGCCACATCAACCAACAGGGCTGTTTCTACCACCTGAAACAAGCATCATGGGGAAAGATACAGCAGCTTGGTTCGGTCCCTCTCTACAAGAACGACGACGACTTCAGACTGTTCTGTGGTATGATGGATGGTCTTGCCTTTTTACCAGTACCTGATTTTACCAATGGTATTCATCTGCTTAGAACACTGCCCTGATGACCCACCAGAGGCAGCTGAGCTCCTAGATTACTTTGATTCAACTTACATCAGTGGTAGACTTAGACAGCAGAATCCAGGACAAAATCAAGCAGTCCGCCTGGTCTTAACACGCAACCCACCTATGTTTCCACCAGCCATTTGAAACGTACATGATGCCACTGTCAACGGTGATGCCAGAACCAACAACATGTGCGAGGGCTGGAACAAGAACCAACAACATGTGCGAGGGTTGGAACAACAAATTCTTCAACCTGGTAGGACATGCCCATCCGTCTATATGGCGTGTCATCGAGTGGTGTCAAAAGGAAGAAGCTACTGTCCGTACTATTATCCAGCAAGATGCCGTTGGTAATCCAGTTAAGCGTACTCAACAGAGACATGTTCAGCTCCAGGAGCGTTTATAGAACCTATGCAGAGACATCACTACTGGCCAGAAAACCATTGCCAACATTAGTGCTTAACAGACAATTGTATTGTATTGTATTGTATTGTATTGTATTGTATTGTATTGTATTGTATTGTATTGTATTGTATTGTATTGCATTGCATTGCATTGCATTGCATTGCATTGCAAAATTGCATTGCATTGTATTGTATTGTATTGTATTGTATTGTATTGTATTGTATTGTATTGTATTGTATTGTATTGTATTGTATTGTATTGTATTGTATTGTATTGTATTGTATTGTATTGTATTGTATTGTATTGTATTGTATTGTATTGTATTGTATTGTATTGTATTGTATTGTATTGTATTGTATTGTTGTATTGTTGTATTGTATTGTATTGTATTGTATAACATGCTTAGCATCTTACCTTGATGCCCATTTATCATACCCTTAATATATTACCAAGATGATTGAATGCATAACGATGAACTTAGCTCAGTGCAGAGACAGTTAATTTGATACTCAGCTACTGAACTACATTTGTAAATCCAATGAAAATGCTGAATATTGACTATCTTCTAAAATTATTATTATTAATGTAATATGCTGTATACATTGTATATGCCTACAAAATATACCTGTCTATTTGTACTCAAAATCACACAATTGCAGGATAAATTCATTCTACAATCGGGTTTTATATAAAAAAAAAAATTATAATTAACAGTACACTGTACAATGTACATAACCAGGTATGTCTTCTCGAAAACAATACATTTTTTTAAAACACAGTAAACGAGAGTTTTGTGCAGAATTTTACTACCATTTTTAAAATATGCATTTCATCTAACAATAACCTTTCATTATTGCTGCACTCATCTGAAATTTGACATTTTCCCCGATTTTTACCGCCAAAATAGAGGTGGGAGTAAACTAACTAGAGGTAGCAGCCAGGTAAATCTTACCTTGATAGAGACAGAGACACGTGTACAGGCATATTTTGACACTCCATTTTTAAACTTTAAAATCTTTCTAAAAGTTCACATAAAATTTCTTCATAAACCTATTTTTTGACATCTTAACATATATATAAACATCGCAAGAATGGGTAAAACAAAGGACTTGTCAAAAGATTGTAAAAACATTGTGTTAAATCTATTCAAGTTTTTTCAGCTTGAGAAGGCCAGGGGAAGACCATTTTATTCCCCAGATAATTTGATTAAAAGAACATGCAAGGCTGCTGGCATATCTTACAGTTCTGTGTATAGAGTTATAAACGGTAAAAGTCCTCCTGAATCCAACAGACCGAAAGAAAGAAAGAAAACTCTTGATGATTTTGACCGTTGCGTTATTAAACGGACCGTTCATAGCATGTACAACAGGAAAATTGCCCCAACAGTCTCAAAAATTAAGAAAGAAATTGAAGATACAATTAAAATCTCGAAATCAACGCTTACTTTAACTTTATTAGATCTTGGTTATAAGTGCAAAAAATCCGGCGATAATAGGAGGCTTTTATATGATCAGAGGTCAGTAATAAATGATCGGTGTAATTACCTCCGAAAAATCAGGAAGTTTCGAGAGGATGGGTATGAAATTTTATATTTGGATGAGACCTGGGTTAATCAGAATCATGCCACTGACTACATGTGGTTACCAGTTGATGGTTCTGATGCCCCAAAGATCCCTTCGGGAAAAGGTAAAAGGTTGATAGTTTTGCACGCTGGTAATCGTGAGGAGGGTTTGATTGATAGGTGTGATTTGGTTTTTCTTGCCAAAGCTAAAGATGGGGATTATCACCAAGAAATGAACGGGCCCATCTTTCTAAACTGGTTCGAAAATCAGCTTATGCCAGCATTAAAAAGCCCAAGTGTTATCGTTTTAGATAATGCCAGTTATCACAACATCAAGACTGAAGAAACTGTTGTGCCAAACTTTAATCAGAGAAAAGCTGTCTTACAAGATTATCTTTCAAAACACAACATTCCTTTTCAGCCACTTGAAATTAAAAAACAACTTTATGAAAAAATCAAATTTAAGAAACTCCTTTCCGTTTTTAAAACTGATAAAATTGCCAACCTACACGGTCACGAAGTTCTAAGAACCCCTGTTCGCCATTGCGAATTGAACCCCATAGAACTTATTTGGGCACAGGTTAAAGGGTTTGTTGCAGAAAACAATACAACTTTTCGTTTGAAGGATGTGAAAGAACTTGTTTATGGGGGGTTTGGCAGAATTACAAAGGAAGTTTGGGCGAAGGCAGAAGACCATGTATTAAAAATAGAAAAGGAGTATGGGAAAGAGAATTGCATTGATAGGAGTGAGATTCCCCCAATAATAATTGATTTTGATGACGACGAGTCCAGAGACGAGGAAAGCTGAATCCAGTCCAACATGATTACATATTGAACGAGTATACCGGTTGTAAATGACAGATTGTACATAACGTTTTTACCTATAAAATTTTATTCATATTCAATAATTGTGTACTCTATGTCTAACTTCAGTGAATTTATTAGCAGAAAAGACCGTTCTTTTTCGAATTATTTCAGAAAGATTGAAATAGCTTGTTCAAATTAAAAATCAGTAATTATGGAAATTTATGATTTCAAGATTTTTTCCAAATTTTCGAGGTAAATCTCAGGTAAGCATGTGTATAAATGTCACGTAGTCAAATGCATTAACCATGAAGGGAACAATAGCCTTCTCCGGCACTTCGACGAGAGACAATAGACCAGCTGCGGGACCACCGTCGTTCCTATTGTTATATGGGATTACGTCCACGGTGAGTTGGCTGTCACATTTAACGAGCAAACTTGGCCTATTTTGAAGAACTTAGCCTGAAATAAAGACCAAAATAACGCCAAAAATTGGTAATTTTTCAGATGAGCAGGGCCTTCGGAATAATTTCAACCGTAAATATTTATACAATTCCAAAATGGTAGTAAAATTCCTGACAAAACTCTCGTTGGATGCGTTAAAAAAAAATCTACGCTTTACGAAATATTTAGATTTTTCCGTTTTCTAATCAAAAAATTATTACTTTAATACCGGTATCAATGCTTATACAATTTGATCAGTGCGATTTTTAATTATGCAAAGGTTTAATTTTACTGAACATGTTTTGGCATAACTAAATAAACTACAATATATTAAAAGGAATTAAGCATCTGTCTTAATATATGTCTCAATACAAATTTCTTTGATCAAAATGTGATATTGTAGCACAACCAGATCACCCACCTTTAATTAAAAATTGGATTTAAATTACAATGTACATAATAGTTTCATATCAGGTTTTGGTTTTATGGTTTTATGTAATAACTGTATGGACCATGATCTGTTAGTTAGTAAAAAGACAAACTGGATTTAGAGAATAACTAACAGGTGTCAGATCAGTTTTCGCCCGTTGTTTATTTGATCAAATTTGTTATGTGCAAATTAATTTTGATCAAAAAAAAATTCAGAAGCTTAAATGTTTATGAAATTGAAGTCATCCACCCCGGTAACTTGACAGAAAATTTGTTTGAGGAAAAAAAAACCTCTGAAAAGGGATGTTATTCTCTGATAATACATACATACTTTTTGGTTGTCGATTATTAATAGGCATTGAGAATTGGTCATACACAAGTTGTCAGAATGGACAATTTGCCTTTCCAAGCCAAGGTGTTATGGAGATTGTATGTTACTTGTAAAGAAAACAAATGTAAATTCTAAAAATAAACAGGACCCCCAACCCATCAAGATATTTTTTGTATAAAGATTCAAACGTTTTTTTAATGATTTTCATCATTATAGTCATTTTATTGATTATTTCTCTATAAATTGTGTTCCACAACTTGCAAAAAAAAGGGGGGGTGTCTGATTCACCTGTGCCTGTGGCAAAAATAGATACTGCATGCAAATCAAGCATCTCGATCTTAATAAAAAAAGATCACGAAAATCTTGGTATTAACATGATAGAGTTCTAGGCTTATGTATCTTATTTTGATTCTCCATCTGCTTTTTTCAAGTTCGGTAGGTACGACCCCCTTTTTTCAGTATCAGCTGTTTGATGTACCATCACTACATGTGCTTCAGGAGATTGTCATTATTAATAGGGATGACATGGATCATTCACCGCTTCTCCCGTTTGGTGACGCTACTGATCCATAAGTGGTTAATTGTGCGTTTGAATCACAAATACGCTTGTATCTTAACGTTAACATAATGACGGCACTGAATTATAAAACTTGGATGGTGCAAACATTGAAGCTTAACTAGTACAGCGCGGGTGATATTACCTGTTAGAAGTATATATTTAGTTGACGAGTATATGTAAAATAAAAGTATTATCTTTAAGTCGCAAGAAAAGAGTTTTATTATGACCATATTAAGAAATAAAACGGACGTTTACAAGCCATATCGGCATGTACCTTGGTGTAGCCTATGCATGTTCATAAAAGGCGTACATGATGTTTGATTACTCACACTGCAATACTGATGAACTTCATTCCAACATTTTAAAGTATACCTGAATTTCGGGAAATACTACCTCCAAGTGAACAAAATAGAATAATAAAGTCCCTGTCTCCACATACAAAATTTTGAATTAATATATCTAGGTCTCTCTGTCTTTAAGCAATCTTCAAATCTAAATCACACTCATCAAATTTATTTGGTACAAAATTATACAGATAATATATTCCTTCTTCGTGTAGTGTTATCACCGTATGGGAGTGACACCCGAAATTGGTACTAGTCGAAGCGGCAACTTGCTGTTGCAAGCATTGATTAAAGGTAAGAAATCCTATTTTTATTGTATTTCTTCCAAATTTTCATGTCCAAGAAGATGTTCGTTGATAGGTTGGATAATTATAAAATTGACAATCTCCGTATCATGACAAAGCCCAGTCTGCAGGGTGACGTCGAACCAACGTCGGTAAAAGGTCGTAATGGTCGGTTGTAGGTCGGCGTCGGCTTGACGACGTTGAACCAACGAAGGATTAGTGTAGGCAAAGCGACAGTCGAGTTTCCGTTCTTCAGCCGACGTTGGGCTAGATATGGCATAACGACGGTCGGGTTCTCGGTTCCTCGCCAACGTCGGGTTAGATTTGACAGACCAACGGTTGGGTTCTCGTCTTTTCACCAACGTTGGGTTAACTTTGACAAAACGACGGTCGGCATTAGGTTATTTGCCGACGCTTGGTTTGAATATTTGACGTATGATTGTTTATATCTTAATTCTAGATTTAAAACCCGTATTTAAAACACACACACACACAAAACAATGATTGTAAATGCACGGCCGTAGGCCGGGTCTGAATAAAGTGAGGCAAAAGGGGTGAATTTAGACAAATTTTGAAGAAAAAAAAAGATTTTATTTGCTTTCAAAAGGTTACACTTGCCGTTTCAAAAGTGAGGCATTTGCCTCATTTGCCTCCATTGCGTTACGGCCATGAAATGAAATCTAGTACGTGGGGATTTCATTTATCATTATTAACAACATCGATACTGATTCCTGTGGTTTTCCTGCGCGACCAATTAAAACGCATACGCCATTTTCATTTTGAGACTCGCGGCTAGCAGAAACTCATGTAAGTTATCTCTTAATTTTATTTATGCTTTAAGTCATACGTGTAACTGATTTATATGGAATTTTGTTAGCAACGATTTATTAAGACTACTTTTTTTTAAACAAAAGGCTGAGTAAGATTTTTATATAACCAAAATGGCTTTTGATTTATTTAGCTTGTGGTGATCCAGCTATTTTAAATATAGGAGTGATGATAGATCCTGCAAGTAGTGACTGAAAAAAATGGGTTAATCATAGCCTAATTTTGTCAAAATTTAAGTAATATATTAAGAAAGGCGAAGTTAATTTGCAACACTTCCCCCTTCTGAATAAAACTTTAAATAGAAGTTTAAATCGAGAGTTTTTATAAAACTTTTAGGGATATTTTGAATTTGATACGTTATTTTTCAAATTTGTTTATGAAATTATTAGGTGCTTGTGAGAACCTGTGACAACTATAAGACAAATGCAGCACTAAAGTGAAATAGTAGATGCGGTATTACATTACAACTTATTACTTTATCCCAAACCGAACAGATGTTGATCTTGCTTTGCACGAAATCCCCAGATGTTGTGTATCAAATATAAAATATACCTGTGGGAATATTTTAAAGTGATTAATGATTACTCATGTAAACGTAATTCGTGGTAAACGGTTTAAAAGTATTGGCCATGTAGTGAGGCTGCACACATAATAGTTATGATATTTTAACTCAAATTTATTTTTATTCTCGTAGATGAATGTCTTATAATTTATAATAAGCGACAAAATACAAATTATTCGTTTTGACCTGTCACTAGTAAGGTCAGTTGCATACAGAGAAAGCGACTTCAAATTATTTGCTTGCAAGGAATAAATCGATGGTAATTTTCGTTCTCAAAAGGCGAAAAGTGGTACGATAAGCTGCTTAATGTGAAATAGTTACCTTTATTTCATCATTGTAAAGCTATTTACCAATTTCCAAAACATTAATTTTTTTTGGGTCAAAATCGTAGCTAATGCCTCTTTCAGTTTATTTGAACATTCAATGTCATTGAACATTTTTAGAAAACAAATCAGAACAAATTTGTATCAATACTGCAACTGTATCTTTTTAAATCATTTTCTGATAATATCCTAGTAACAATTATGGTACTTTGTAGATAAGCTATTTGGGTAGAATTGGTGGAGACAATGTAAGAGATTGTGGGAGACGGATTCTGAACGCCCTGATGACCACAGATGTTGCCATCACCCTGAACTGGAAAGGGGTTAAAAAATCATTCGAGGCACTAAATGTATGCAGCATCGTAAAAGGTAAAAATAATTCCCTAACCAGTTTGTTACTTTTTGAATCTTTACACCTTTACAAAACATGCAAGGTCGACTTGATCAGCGTGGAGACAATAGCTAGAAGTGTCAAAAACCTAATAAAACCTGCGCTATTTAAAGACTGTTTTCGTCAATGGAAGCCTTGCTGATTTAAAAACTAAATCTGTTTGAATTTGCCTTCCAAGAGCAGTATTCAAAGTTAAAAATCCCTAACCTCTTTTTTTTAAATCATGTTTCATTTCATTTTACATTAATTTATCGAGTTTAACCATCGCTAGTTTAACAGATACATTTGATATCTTTTCTAAATCCTATTTTCTTATTTTACAGCTGCAGTACGAAAGAACAACACGACTAAAAATGAAACGGATAACAGAATTGAAGGTGTAATAAAAAACTGGCTGAAACGGCGGCCGGAAGGCAAGAACATGTAAATAAAAATGCATAACTGTGCTTTCTTCTCATTTAATGGCACATTAATTATAAAGGGTTTCCGAATTGATATTAACAATTTATGATTTGATTTGATTTTTGGTGTTTTAACGCCACTTTCAACAATATTTTAGCTATATCATGGCGACCAAATTTAGTGGTGGAGGAAGCCGGAGTACCCAGAGAGAACCACCGACCATGGGCAAGCAACTGGTAAACTTTATCACTTGCGGCTGCGAGTCGAGTGCACCCTTTTTGTAATTTACAAAGCCGGGCGCGAACCTACTCCGTATTGGTGATAGGCTTGTATGAGTTGTTAGATCCAACGACCTAACTCATTGAGCCACCCGGGTCCCCTAGTAATAATTTAACGTTTATAAATGAGTAAAAGGAGTATTAACCTCCTAAAAAGATTAAGTAAGACAAACGACATCAAAATTGTTCTAATTTTTGGAGTAAAGTGACGGCAGTGTACCGTTATTCAATAAGTATTGAACAAGCTAAGTACTACACGAATCAGAAAGGCATACAAGACTAATACACCCTAACGTTTGTGTGTACACTAAATGTTACAAATAAGGTGATGGTTTGCTTTGTGGTTATACAAGAAAGATGTTGGATTATACTGATTTGACGTTGGCCCAACAATCAAACATACCGTCGGGGCAGACGTCTTGCCGACCAATGCACAGTATTTGAACGTTGGATATTGGTCGTGAAACCATTGGAAATAAGACATTGCAACGTCGGGCCAACGTCGAGCCAATTAGTCGCGCCAACGTCGACCCAATGAGCAAAATGACGACGGGTCAACGTTGGCATTCGACGTCAAACCAACGTCAGAGACGACCGTTAACCGACATTGGACCAACGTCACTTTGCAGACTGGGAGGAAAGGTGTAAATATAATTTAGAGATGAAAACATGTCACCTGGTACCGGCAAAATACAGCGCCGGGATGCTAAATGCTAAAAAAAAGTAAACGAATTAACGCGTGTCGAGTTTGAATAACACCTCCTATTATTCAATAATGGTATATTTTTAGTAAACATATGCATTATTATGTCTTTAGATCTTGAAAAATTACTTTTTTCACGAAAACTAAATTATGAATGTGTACGGCGACTTCTTGCTTAAATGTACGGCATCTCGCTCTTTTCGGGAATGTTTTTGTGTACGGCATCATGCCACGTTGATCTTGTTCATTTATGATATTGACCGCTTCCATTAACAATAGGAATGCTTGGAACCTCCTATAGTTTCTTTAAAATGAAACTACTAAAAACGCTATGAAAAATCGTGTTTACTTTGGATTGTTTTACTTTTGAACAAGCATTCTAGTTTTACAATGCTTAAATTCTCAGTAAAAATCACATTTTCTGTCAAACGCATGGCCCAACGTTCTGTCGTCGTATCAAGCTGTGATCGGCGAAACATTTTATTATATCTTAGAAATTGTAATTCAACTTAGAATCTACAATACTAAAATTGATTATGTTGTTTATTTTCAGATATGACCATATATATATGCATATACTGCCAGGAAAATCTACCGTCGTTTTCTGAAATATTAACACATGTGATCGAAAGCCACTCAGAACAAACACTCAAATTTTCTCAAAAGGATGGAGCTAACATTAAAGTTAAGAATTTCAAAATAATTCCAGAAATATGCAGACAACAAGGCAGAAGCATAACAGTTAATAAGACTAGGGAAACCATTCACATTTCTAGATGCAACACTGTAGCGAAGGACAGCCCTTGTGGCAAAGTATCAAAGCCAACCGATAATGATTCTAGATGCAACACTGTAGTGAAGGACAGCCCTTGTGGCAAAGTATCAAAGCCAACCGATAATGATTCTAGATGCAACACTGTAGCGAAGGACAGCCCTTGTGGCAAAGTATCAAAGCCAACCGATAATGATTCTAGATGCAACACTGTAGTGAAGGACAGCCCTTGTGGCAAAGTATCAAAGCCAACCGATAATGATTCTAGATGCAACACTGTAGCGAAGGACAGCCCTTGTGGCAAAGTATCAAAGCCAACCGATAATGATTCTAGATGCAACACTGTAGCGAAGGACAGCCCTTGTGGCAAAGTATCAAAGCCAACCGATAATGATTCTAGATGCAACACTGTAGTGAAGGACAGCCCTTGTGGCAAAGTATCAAAGCCAACCGATAATGATTCTAGATGCAACACTGTAGCGAAGGACAGCCCTTGTGGCAAAGTATCAAAGCCAACCGATAATGATTCTAGATGCAACACTGTAGCGAAGGACAGCCCTTGTGGCAAAGTATCAAAGCCAACCGATAATGATTCGTTTGATGATATTGAGGTTGATAAAAGTAAAGATTTAAGCTTACTAGCTTACTAGTTGACGATAAAGATGAGGAATATACAGAAATAGTATCTTTGATTCCTACCGTTATTGACCAACTAAAACGAGCCGGTAAATTGACTGAATACATATCTTTTCATAAACTAGTTAGCAATGGAAAATTCCCACTTGATAATCTTGCGTTTTTGCTGTTTTTAGACGTTGTTAGATGGTTTGGAACAGAGACGGCTATTTACAGCATGAGATACTCAGAGGAGATTAAATTGTTTTGGAAGACCGGGTTACGGTTGTTCCACCTAGAAGAAAGTTAGTGACGATCGCAAAGCCTGATGATGCGGCCAGAGGAGTGGCTGCGGTCCGTCAACACCATAGATGTGACGAGAGTAAGATTCTCTCACATAAGAGACTTGGCATTGAAGTTGACTGATTGTGTAAATCAGAAAAGTGGAATTCATTAAAATGTTATTTCTACTTCATGTAGTCAATATATGTTATCAATCTATATTTTTCAATCTTCCATCGGGTTTATTTCTTCATATACAAGCATGAGTGGCAAGCAACAGATGGTTTCAAAGCAAATCAGAGAAAACAAAAAGATAAGCAACGGAACTCACCATATTCTCTCTCGTTTGGTTAAAAAACACGTTTTGCTGGACTTGCTAGTTTTCACAAACGCCTCGGACACTTTGGCATGCCCCCTCCCCTAAAATGCACCAAATACAAAGTGTCGAGGTGTTTGTGATAACTAGAAAGTCCCGCAAAATTTGTATATTATCAAAAGAGAGAGTATTTTTCGCTGAGTTCCGTTGACCATCTATTTGCTTTCTTTGATGATTTATTTTGCTTTGAAACAATCTTTTTCAAATCTGCTGCTTGTCACCCCTAAGATTTGCCTGTACATGGTGTTCTGTGTCAATATTGAATACGGAGTTATAAATTTAAATTCCTATTTCTGTCCAACATTACCCTAGCGTTCTGAAATCGTATCCAGCTGCGCCTGGTGGAGCATATTATTGGGAATTATTTTGAAAGCTATAAAATATAGTGCTTATGTTCATAGTCTGCCAGGAGGTATAGATCTATGGCAAGCCGGTTTACTATCTATTACCGAATACAGATATATCTTAGTCATACAGATATCGTGTTTACTAATACAGATATCTTGCTTACGATGCAAGATATCTTACTTATCTAAGATATCTTGTTAACACAAGTCAGATATTTGCATTGGCAAACATTAACTAAGATATCTGTATTCAGTAATAAACTAATAAAATGGCTTGCCATAGGTCTATACCTCCTGCCATACTCTATTGATGTAAGAGTTGCTGCCTCTAAAATATTGATGTTTTAAATGCATTATATATCCAGATGATGGATTTACGGTCCTGGAAGCCTCTATATTAATATTTTAAAATGGCATTCACATGTGTTAATTTCACATTGATCCACGGGTTGGTCAGTTTATAAGCATCTCTTAAGAAGAATGAAAGGATGTGGGGTAAATGCCCATGAGACAAAAACCCACAATCCAACTGAAGCAAAAGTGACAAAAAGAGGGCACTTCAACAAGGAACAAACTCCTAATTAATAAATAGCTCTTACCCAGTCAGGAATATAACGATTGTCAGTTGCTTCGCAGGTGACATGGATTTGCCTTTCTGTTTATGGACTTTTCGTTTTAATCATGTTCTTGACTTTATTGTCACATCTATTTAATGGCTTCAAACAAAACAAGTGAACACCTAGCACAAAACCACCATCTATCTGAACGCAAAATTTTCCCAAAAAGGGTAATAAACAAAATAAACCTCAAGAAATTGTCACAAAACCATCACATGCAGGACAGGCAAAACAATAGAAATAGAACGGATATGGAAAAATGCCATGAATACATAAGTATATCACAAAAGCAACAATAGAAACACATCCAGAGGTCACCGCGAGGTCTTCAACATGTGGAAAGCCACACCCAGCAGCGAGCTCTGAATGGCACCGACAAAAAGAGTAATCAATCCAATATCATTAATGGCGGGGTTGAACCGGTTAGTTAGCGCTCAACCCTCCCCTAGCCTGCAATGTGATACATAAAGTAAACAAAGAATGAAAATCAGCATGTAGCAGTAACTATTTCCTAATGCACAATTCCATATGAGGACGATATACAACATTGAAGACAAAGGACTACTGAAAAGTCCTAAAGGAATGCTCGAAGTGAACTGCCAAGTAGCTCAAGTAACTGACAAAATATAACATCGTAAATAATTTGATATTTTCTTTAATTGAAATAACAATTTGAAAAAAAACATAATTCTCGTGTCCTTGAGTTAATGATACTTTCAACAAAAACGAGGGGAAAATGTCTTTAAATGATCCAGTAACATGTATGATATACAGTAATCACAAACAATTAATATAACAATAGATACAAGGTAAAAATCAAAAGAACATAAAATTGTAAAATATTGCACATTAAATAATTCACATACTTGCAAGGAAAATAAAAATAAAGGAAAAAATCACATTAATCATCTATCAACACAAATTACTTATAACATATAAAGAGAAAAAGGTCTTTAAAATTCTCCTGATAAAGCCTTAAAAATAATGAGTAAAACTATTTAAATGCTCTTTGCATAACACTGATAAATAAGATCACTGAGAAAATAACAATAAAGAGAAATGTGTAATAAGTACATGTTACTGCTTTTTGAGATGCCATACTTTAGAATGTGCTTTAAGGGAGGATCGCCAACCATATCTATTCCCACAGGATGTACACGCATACTTCTTTTCTCCGTGTTTACCTCTACGATGTTCATCCAATTTGTATTACTTTGAGAACGTTGACTGGTAGATATCACATATGAATGGTTGACTTTTGTTCTGACTGAAAGGACATGTATCTAAATGCCTCTTCAAAGAGCCATTGGAGATAAGCTCCTTCCGGCATGATTTGCATTTGTCCAGCCCAACGGAGGAATAGGATGACAAATGGTACCTAAACTGTATTCTTTGGTTATAGCCTTTGTTACAAACCTTACAGATATATATAAATTCCTTTTTATGTTTATTTTTGACATAAAGCTTCAAACCAAATCTACTTTTAAATTTTTTCCCACAAGCGTCGCAAAGCCAGTAAGATTCTTTGCTAGTGCCTTGAACTGGATGCATCCTTTTGACATGCTTATTCAAATTACTTTTGAAACGAGTGTGATAACTATTCTTTGCAACTGTAGATATGTCTCAGTTGCTCTGTGGGCACCTCTTCTTCGGCAGATATATCTAGTGATAAAGTAGAAGTATTCATCTGAAAATATAAGACTAATCAATTACACTCTGTCACAATGAAGTAATGCAAGACAACGTTACACAACGAAGGTGAAGTCGATCTCAAATTGCACATAATCTGATTACGAAATTTCTAACTTGGAAAGCAAAAAGTCACAATTTTAATCGCGAAGTTTGCAGAGCTATTAAAAGAAGGAACATTTATTTCACTAAGGGACTGACCATTTAACATGAAAAGGGGGAGGGGGGCATGGGACATAGCGCGCGAAATTTTTTGTAGTTTTTCTACGAGACGCGACAGATTATTTTTTTTTTCAAATTTAACATTATTTTATATAGTAAAAATCCTGTCTCATATTTTTTTTTGCACCCATCCCAGCCAAATTATTTCTTCCTCAAAATTCAGCATCAAATTATTTTTTCTAGGAAAAAAAAACATACCCCCCCTCCCCCTCTTCAGGTTAAATGATCGGTCCCTAAATGCAAAAAAAAAAATCCTAAAGTAATAATTTTTTGATTAGAAAACGGAAAAATCTAAATAGTTCGTAAAGCGTAGATTTTTTTTTTAACGCATCCAACGAGAGTTTTGTCAGGAATTTTACTACCATTTTGGAATTGTATAACTATTTACGGTTGAAATTATTCCGAAGGCCCTGCTCATCTGAAAAATTACCAATTTTTGGCGTTATTTTGGTCTTTATTTCAGGCTAAGTTCTTCAAAATAGGCCAAGTTTGCTCGTTAAATGTGGCAGCCAACTCACCGTGGACGTAATCCCATATAACAATAGGAACGACGGTGGTCCCGCATCTGGTCTATTGTCTCTCGTCGAAGTGCCGGAGAAGGCTATTGTTCCCTTCATGGTTAATGCATTTGACTACGTGACATTTATACACATGCTTACCTGAGATTTACCTCGAAAATTTGGAAAAAATCTTGAAATCATAAATTTCCATAATTACTGATTTTTAATTTGAACAAGCTATTTCAATCTTTCTGAAATAATTCGAAAAAGAACGGTCTTTTCTGCTAATAAATTCACTGAAGTTAGACATAGAGTACACACTTATTGGATATGAATAAAATTTTATAGGTAAAAACGTTATGTACAATCTGTCATTTACAACCGGTATACTCGTTCAATATGTAATCATGTTGGACTGGATTCAGCTTTCCTCGTCGCTGGACTCGTCGTCATCAAAATCAATTATTATTGGGGGAATCTCACTCCTATCAATGCAATTCTCTTTCCCATACTCCTTTTCTATTTTTAATACATGGTCTTCTGCCTTCGCCCAAACTTCCTTTGTAATTCTGCCAAACCCCCCATAAACAAGTTCTTTCACATCCTTCAAACGAAACGTTGTATTGTTTTCTGCAACAAACCCTTTAACCTGTGCCCAAATAAGTTCTATGGGGTTCAATTCGCAATGGCGAACAGGGGTTCTTAGAACTTCGTGACCGTGTAGGTTGGCAATTTTATCAGTTTTAAAAACGGAAAGGAGTTTCTTAAATTTGATTTTTTCATAAAGTTGTTTTTTAGTTTCAAGTGGCTGAAAAGGAATGTTGTGTTTTGAAAGATAATCTTGTAAGACAGCTTTTCTCTGATTAAAGTTTGGCACAACAGTTTCTTCAGTCTTCAAGTTGTGATAACTGGCATTATCTAAAACGATAACACTTGGGCTTTTTAATGCTGGCATAAGCTGATTTTCGAACCAGTTTAGAAAGATGGGCCCGTTCATTTCTTGGTGATAATCCCCATCTTTAGCTTTGGCAAGAAAAACCAAATCACACCTATCAATCAAACCCTCCTCACGATTACCAGCGTGCAAAACTATCAACCTTTTACCTTTTCCCGAAGGGATCTTTGGGGCATCAGAACCATCAACTGGTAACCACATGTAGTCAGTGGCATGATTCTGATTAACCCAGGTCTCATCCAAATATAAAATTTCATACCCATCCTCTCGAAACTTCCTGATTTTTCGGAGGTAATTACACCGATCATTTATTACTGACCTCTGATCATATAAAAGCCTCCTATTATCGCCGGATTTTTTGCACTTATAACCAAGATCTAATAAAGTTAAAGTAAGCGTTGATTTCGAGATTTTAATTGTATCTTCAATTTCTTTCTTAATTTTTGAGACTGTTGGGGCAATTTTCCTGTTGTACATGCTATGAACGGTCCGTTTAATAACGCAACGGTCAAAATCATCAAGAGTTTTCTTTCTTTCTTTCGGTCTGTTGGATTCAGGAGGACTTTTACCGTTTATAACTCTATACACAGAACTGTAAGATATGCCAGCAGCCTTGCATGTTCTTTTAATCAAATTATCTGGGGAATAAAATGGTCTTCCCCTGGCCTTCTCAAGCTGAAAAAACTTGAATAGATTTAACACAATGTTTTTACAATCTTTTGACAAGTCCTTTGTTTTACCCATTCTTGCGATGTTTATATATATGTTAAGATGTCAAAAAATAGGTTTATGAAGAAATTTTATGTGAACTTTTAGAAAGATTTTAAAGTTTAAAAATGGAGTGTCAAAATATGCCTGTACACGTGTCTCTGTCTCTATCAAGGTAAGATTTACCTGGCTGCTACCTCTAGTTAGTTTACTCACACCTCTATTTTGGGGGTAAAAATCGGGGAAAATGTCAAATTTCAGATGAGTGCAGCAATAATGAAAGGTTATTGTTAGATGAAATGCATATTTTAAAAATGGTAGTAAAATTCTGCACAAAACTCTCGTTTACTGTGTTTTAAAAAAATGTATTGTTTTCGAGAAAACTCAAATTTTCCGGGGGGTTTTTTCTAATCAAAATATTATTACTTTAATCAACGTGCTTTATGTTCCACACTCCATTTCTCGAATGACTGAATGAAAATAACCGAGAATTTCATTCCCAAATGAATTTGCGGGAAGTTTCAAACTTACCTATCAAAACTAATCAACCAAAATAGGAACGAAGTATTAAAAATTCGATTTTAAGTTTACAACCGAGCAAGTCGCCGTACGGTCATTTATTAAGCTGCCGTACAGTGATGTTTCGTAAACACAAAAAGTCGCCGTACACATTCATAATTTAGTTTTCGTGATAAAAGTAATTTTTCAAGATCTGAAGACATAATAATGCATATGTTTACTCAAAATATACCATTATTGAATAATAGGAGGTGTTATTCAAACTCGACACGCGTTAATTCGTTTACTTTTTTAGCATTTAACATCCCGGCGCTGTATTTTGCCGGTACCAGGTGACATGTTTTCATCTCTAAATTATATTTACACCTTTCCTTTGTCATGATACGGAGATTGTCAATTTTATAATTATCCAAACTATCAACGAACATCTTCTTGGACATGAAAATTTGGAAGAAATACAATAAAAATAGGATTTCTTACCTTCAATCAATGCTTGCAACAACAAGTTGCCGCTTCGACTAGTACCAATTTCCGGTGTCACCCCCATACTGTGGTTATTAACTGTTAAAGATTCGACAACAAGCGGGTTAATCATAGCATTTATTTTAGAAAGATTTTGAGCAGATGTATTATGAATGGCATAATAAATAGTTAAATAAAGAAAATTCGTTGTTTCTTACTATTTTTAATTATTTTCGACAGATTTTGGTAGCATTCAAATATTTTGTACAATCAGACTGGCTGATCATCGTACAAAACCTGGAACTGCCATACAATGTAAAACTAAAGACTCAATTTGTCACCTACAGAGTTCCGTCCGGGTTTTAAGTGTGATTCGTGCTGCTCAATCTTCAGTTTTCTGTGTAGTTTTTTGTAGACCACTGTTTATCATTTTGTCCTTTTTCGCTTGGCCATTGCATTGCCTGCCCTTCTTCGATATGTGACTTCTGATAACCCTTTTGGCATCTACAAACTTGTCTTATCTGTTGACCTATACACGCACCACTATACGATCCCAATTATCAAATTTATTTCATTGTAATATATATGTAAAAATATATTGAAGGTTACAATTATTTGGTATAATGAATTTTTAATGGTAAAAGACTAAAGGCAAAGCATATGATTTTTGTACCGTAAGCTTATTCCATTCTAATGCAGGTAAAAAACGTTATTTATAACTTTAGTTAGCTGCCTGTTATTTAAATGAACAGTCAAACGATTTGAATTACGATTTCAGTAAGGGAACGACCATTTAACTTGAAGGGGGGGGGGTTATGGTTTTTTTCTAAAAAAATATTCTGATTCCCAATGTTGCTGAAAAAAATATTCTGATTGTGAAAAATCGTTCTATGCAATAAAAAGAAAATAAACATAAAAAAAATGTAAACGTACACGATTGGAAACGTACGGACTACTGGGTTTGGTGTTTAACACCACTTTCAACAAATTTCAGTTTTATTGGTGGAGGAAAACGGAGTGCACAGAGAAAACCACGGACCTGCCACAAGTCATTGGCAAACTTTATCACATAATGTTGTATCGCCTAGGCGAGATTCGAACTCATAACGTTAGTCGTGATAGGTACTGATTTCATCGGTGTCTTCAACCTACGCCAACATTTTGAAATATCATATTCAAGGTATGCCAACAAACATTATATTACAGGGGTTTATATAGCAATTAATGACAGTTACAGATAAGTAAATTTGGAAATGCAGGTCTCAAAAGTGAAATTTATTATAAAAGAATAAACAAAATAAACAAAAAACAATCTAAAAATATAAGAATATTTAAGTGTTAAAATTTAGCAACTTGAAAAAAAAATTAACTTTTGTTAAAAGGTCTCAAAAGTGAAATTTATTATAAAAAAAAACTAAACAAAAAACAATCTAAAAATATAAGAATAAGTCTGTTAAAATTTAACAACTTGAAAAAAAAATTAAACTTTGTAAAAAGGTCTCAAAAGTGAAATTTATTATAAAAAAAAAAAAAAAAATAAAAAAAAACAATCTAAAAATAAATCTGTTAAAATTTAACAACTTGAAAAAAAAAATTTATATATAAAATAAAAATCTGGTATATAAAATTAAACAAAATTAAACAAAAATATGTAAATAAAAAAGATGAAAATGTAAAATTTTAGAATGATTAAATAAACAATCTTTCTAAAATGTATGAATTAAAAATATTATATGATACTCATGCAATTAAGCAATTTTCTTAAAATCTAAATTCAAAAGTTTTTACTAATATTTATTTATAAATTTAGAATTATCATAATTTTGAAAAGAGTATTTTTTAATTGCTCACTCCAAGCTAATTAATCATAAGATAATTCAGTTCACTCCAAGCTAATTAAGTCTCCCAAACAAAGTTTGGGAGACTTATTGTTTTTGCTCCGTTTCTTTATAAGTCTCCCAAACAACGTTTGGAGACTTATTGTTTTTGCTCCGCCGTTTCTTATTAAGTCTCCCAAACAACGTTTGGAGACTTATTGTTTTTGCTCCGTTTCTTATTAAGTCTCCCAAACAACGTTTGGAGACTTATTGTTTTTGCTCCGTTTCTTATTATTAAGTTTCCCAAACAACGTTTGGAGACTTATTGTTTTTGCTCCGTTTCTTTTTTTAAGTCTCCCAAACAAAGTTTGGGGGACTTATTGTTTTTGCTCCGTTTCTTATTATTATTTTTATTTTTATTTTTATTATTATTATTCTTATTCTTTCTTTCCGCGAAGCATGAACTTGTCCACGGCAGATCTCAGGAACTACAAGACAGAATTTCATGAAACTTGGTGGAGTTATAGATATATGTTTCTAGTTGATCCTAAAGTTTTCAGATTTGTGGTAAAGGGGGTCAAAGTCATATTTTTGGGGGTTCAAAGGGGGTGGGGGTTACTATAGAATCCTATGGGAAACTTGAAATTTCGTACATTAATGTTGATAACTTCTAACTGGATAATGATAGAGACATAAAATTTGACATAGTGATAGGTCACCATTAGAGGAGCAATTCTGCTTTTTCAAAATTTTCAAGATGTCTGCCATTTTCAAAATGGCTGCCAAAACACGGCATAAAAATGGGGGGTAAAAATTCAACATTGTCCGATATCATCAAAATTTGATATGTGGGTAGATAATGATGTCCCGAATTGATTCCCGACATTGAAAAATTTCTACCGGCCGCCATTTTCAAAATGGCCACCACAATATCGCAAAAATTCAACATTGTCCGATATCATCAAAATTTGATATGTGGGTAGATAATGATGTCCCGAATTGAATTGATTCCTCCCGACATTGAAAAATTTCTACCGATCACCATTTTCAAAATGGCCACCACAATACCGCACAAATTCAACATTGTTCGATTTCAACGAAATTTCATATGTTGGTAGATTATGATTTCCGGAATTGATTCCCGACATTGCAAAATTTCTACCGGTTTCCATTTTCAAAATGGCCACCACAATACCGCAAAAAATCAAGCTCAGAATTTGTCACAATGCAAAGTGTTCATTTAAACTGTTGTCAGTGGCCGGTTTGGGAGACTTCATAATCGTTAGATTATAATCATATCTTGTTTTTATTATTATTATTCTTATTCTTCTCCTTTCTTTCCGCGGACCATGAACTTGTCCACGGCAGATCTCAGGAACTACTGGACAGAATTTCATGAAACTTGGTGGAGTTATAGATATATGTTTCTAGTTGATCCTAAAGTTTTCAGATTTGTGGTAAAGGGGGTCAAAGTCATATTTTTGGGGGTTCAAAGGGGGTGGGGGTTACTATAGAATCATATGGGAAACTTGAAATGTCGTACATTAATGTTGATAACTTCTAACTGGATAATGATAGAGACATAAAATTTGACATAGTGATAGGTCACCATTAGAGGAGCAATTCTGCGTTTTCAAAATTTTCAAGATGTCTGCCATTTTTAAAATGGCTGCCAAAACACGGCATAAAATGGGGGGTAAAAATTCAACATTGTCCGATATCATCAAAATTTGATATGTGGGTAGATAATGATGTCCCGAATTGATTCCCGACATTCAAAATTTTCTACCGATCACCATTTTCAAAATGGCCACCACAATACCGCACAAATTCAACATTGTCCGATTTCAACGACATTTCATATGTTGGTAGATTATGATGTCCGGAATTGATTCCTGACATTGAATAATTTCTACCGGTCGCCATTTTCAAAATGGCCCTCACAATACCGCACAAATTCAACATTGTTCGATTTCAACGTCCTGAATTGATTCCCGACATCGAAAAATTTCTACCAGTCTCCATTTTCAAAATGGCCGCCACAATACCGCAAAAATTCAACACTGTTCGATTTCAAAAGTAGCTTTTAGTTTATTTTTTAAACCGGTTGTCAGTGGCCGGTTTGGGAGACTTCATAATCGTTAGATTATAATCATATCTTGTTATTTATAAGATAATTTGAAGTATGATAAAAAAAAAATCTGTGCTTATAATATCCTAATTTATTTTCATGAAGTATGATATAAAAATATATATGCTTATAATATCCTATTTTATTTTCATAATGATTGATGATAAAATATATGTGCTTATAATATCCTAATTATTTTTATAAAGTTTGATATTAAATATATGTGCTGTCAGATATACTGATTTTTGTGTGTGTTATTTCCATAAAATATGATTTTAAATACATACTTAGTTTATTCACTCAATACTCACACAAAAACAAGACAACCTTACAATAAAAATTAATTGTGGACTTGGAGTACATTGACATCTCCCCCGATTTTACACTAATCAAACATGACTAGTCATGTTTATATAACAATTAACCTATTCAACCTATGCCAACAATCTTTTTTTACCTTTTTATATATATTTTTAAAAATGTTGGCATAGGTTGAATGAATCGATAGAAGTTGACATGGATAATTACACCATTTTACAATTTATTAATAATCACTTCACAGAAACCTTTTTCTATATATGAAATAAATAATTGATTAATTATCGAATCGACGACAAATTTAGTTTACTTTAATTAAATAAAG
The DNA here is from genome assembly GCA_963680875.1 of Bathymodiolus brooksi. Lineage (NCBI taxonomy): Eukaryota > Metazoa > Mollusca > Bivalvia > Mytilida > Modiolidae > Bathymodiolus > Bathymodiolus brooksi. The sequence continues at coordinate 59,945,583 of OY804590.1, read as the reverse complement.
CAAAAAATTATATTGTTTTCATATTAACCGATAGAGTTAACAAATATTGTTACCTCCCTTTATTGGATCACTTGAGTGTTTTATTGTTTTCGAGATTGATTAAATATTGAGTACGTACACTTCGACATGAAAGTTCTAGAATACACGTGTCAATAAATTCACAGTTAAAAACATATTCACAAAGAGCAGATAATAAAGATATATGATTTTGCTACGAGATCAATGAAAAACTTGACAGAAGACGACGATTTACAATTTTACACCATTGGCCAACAGGAATCGTCAATTTTCCGCGTTTTATCTTGTCTTAATCTCCATTGTTGGCTGTATAGTAGCTCTCGTAGCACTTTTCTTAAACAAAAACAAAAAATCTTTCAGAAAATATCCAGTTTTTAATTCAACTTTCACTCTAAATACTAGAACTTTTCGAAATTTGTTAAGGCACTGATTGTAGTCACGTGATCATCATTTTATCAACAGAAATCCACGTTGACTCGCACAAAGTTGAAACATTTTCACTTTCGAACATGTATAAATAACTGGTTGCAATATGCATCAAATATTGTTATGTTTTACTCATTAATTTGTATTACATACCTGACCCCCCTTTTTTATTGCATGCAATCTTAGAAACAGCCTTAACACACCTGCGTTATTCCCGTCTTCTCTCTGGAAGACGGCGAGGGAGTGAGGGATTGTTGTTTAACGCCAATTCAGCATTCTTTCAGCTATATCATAGACAGGAATTTATGTTCGAGATGGTTTTCATGAAAATAAAAAAGAATGGGTGGACTTTTTACTTTTAAAACTCGACAATTCGTGTTAATTTATGTTTTTAGTGGACAAAAAACACTAAATTCACCCACAGTAAACCTTTAATTATGTTAAATCTATTCGAGACTATTAAATTACATGACGAATGTGCAGAGATCTATGTTCTCTTCATGCGCAGAAGAATGTCTGTGTCACCACTGCATTTATAATAAATTATTAAATGCACACTACCAAAAACGATGATATAACCAGAATGTATTATTCGTTACCGTTGACAACGAATTAAAGTACTATTAGGCATACGATCCCAAGTTCATTGATTACATCGTCTATGTAGTAGAGGATATTATCATCACAGTGACAGGACGTTCCTAAAAAGGACTAGCTTAGTATAACACAGGTAAGAATTTGTTTTCATATATAGATGTAGAAAATCCTCCTATAAGTACAAAAAGGTATCAAATTAAATTTGTGAAATATACCCCAAAAATTTTTTTTGTGATTTTGTATCTATGGAAACTATGCCTTCTGTTGCCAATTATTGGTAGGATTTTGTTTTCATATATAGACGTAGAAAATCCTCCTTTAGGTACAAAAATGTATCAAATTAAATTGTGAAAAAATACTTTAAAAAAAAAACTAAAAAAAATTGTGATTTTGTATATATGAAGAATCAGTTTCTTCAACAAAGCTCAATATATTTTTTGTGTAGCCATTGACCCTTTCATGTGTGTATTTTGTCATTGTTTTCTATGATTTTCCATCTTGTTCGCGTTTCCGCCGTCGTAAAAGGAATCGTGACCTTGAAACGTTTTTTTTTAGATAAATATAAATAATAAAGAAAGTAGCGTTAAACACCATAGCCCTATCCCAAGAAGGATAAGACCTCATAACAAGTGTAACACTTAACAAGAAGGATAAGACCTCATAACAAGTGTAACACTTAACAAGAAGGATAAGACCTCATAACAAGTGTAACACTTAACAAGAAGGATAAGACCTCATAACAAGTGTAACACTTAACAAGAAGGATAAGACCTCATAACAAGTGTAACACTTAACAAGAAGGATAAGACCTCATAACAAGTGTAACACTTAACAAGAAGGATAAGACCTCATAACAAGTGTAACACTTAACAAGAAGGATAAGACCTCATAACAAGTGTAACACTTAACAAGAAGGATAAGACCTCATAACAAGTGTAACACTTAACAAGAAGGATAAGACCTCATAACAAGTGTAACACTTAACAAGAAGTTTAAGACCTCATAACAAGTGTAACACTTAACAAGAAGGATAAGACCTCATAACAAGTGTAACACTTAACAAGAAGGATAAGACCTCATAACAAGTGTAACACTTAACAAGAAGGTTAAGACCTCATAACAAGTGTAACACTTAACAAGAAGGATAAGACCTCATAACAAGTGTAACACTTAACAAGAAGGATAAGACCTCATAACAAGTGTAACACTTAACAAGAAGGATAAGACCTCATAACAAGTGTAACACTTAACAAGAAGGATAAGACCTCATAACAAGTGTAACACTTAACAAGAAGGATAAGACCTCATAACAAGTGTAACACTTAACAAGAAGGATAAGACCTCATAACAAGTGTAACACTTAACAAGAAGGATAAGACCTCATAACAAGTGTAACACTTAACAAGAAGGATAAGACCTCATAACAAGTGTAACACTTAACAAGAAGGATAAGACCTCATAACAAGTGTAACACTTAACAAGAAGGATAAGACCTCATAACAAGTGTAACACTTAACAAGAAGGATAAGACCTCATAACAAGTGTAACACTTAACAAGAAGGATAAGACCTCATAACAAGTGTAACACTTAACAAGAAGGATAAGACCTCATAACAAGTGTAACACTTAACAAGAAGGATAAGACCTCATAACAAGTGTAACACTTAACAAGAAGGTTAAGACCTCATAACAAGTGTAACACTTAACAAGAAGGTTAAGACATCATAACAAGTGTAACACTTAATTTTTGTTGTTTTAATGTGATGTTTTTTAGTGTTGCATTAAATATTAAAGTTAAATTTTGTCAGTTTTTTTTTAATTATATTCACAATAAAATAGAAAAGGATGAAAGAAAGTTCTAAGGGCAATCAGAAGCCGTAAATCGAAGGACAGACAATATAATGACCAAAAGAAAAGGAACAAAGAGACAAACAATGATCTACATAACACTACACAGAAAAATAAAGATCGAACAACACGAACCCTACTGAAAACTTGAGGTGAACTGAGGTGCTCCGGAAGGGTAGGCAGTTTCTGTTCCACATGTAGCACCCGTCGTGTTACTATTACTACAAACTCGGTAACAAGTCGTAAATAAGGAAAGGACCGGATTATGATTACGAGCCACTCCTACTCCAAATGTGGCACATAATATTTCAAAATAGATATTTTTGCTCAAATGCAAAGTTGTTTTTTTTTTTATTTAAAATGTAATGCCCATTAGTCATTTCGTCTCTTTATATCTATTATACATTACTTATGTCAGCTTTGTATGATGTTTACATATACTTATGTCACAATATGTTATACAACTGAATCTCGCACCTGTTTTATGCTCTGTATCACACACTTGTCAAATCTAACGAATATGATAAGGGGTTTAATGGTCACTTTCGGAAGTTTTCAGCTTTCATCTTTGATTGTAAGAGTTATTGGAGGTGGAGTTCCTGGGCAGTGATAGTGAAAACCTCGTCCGACTGTGTTATTATTGTTATTATTGTTTGTTGTTTACCGCCATCTTTTGCAGTATTTAAGTTTCCAAAAACCGTAATAATTTAGATGGGGTTGTAGGGCTCGAACCCATGTCAATAATTATTAGCTTAGACGGGGTTGCAGGGCTCGAACCCTTGTCAATAGTTATTAGTTTATTCAGCATAAGAAATTAGATTAAAAAAAATGCAAGGCAAAAACTTTAAGGTTCTAATATATAGGTGGAAGCATAGCACAGATTAAATATACAGTCAAGCCTTCCCATGAGATCGCCTCTATTAAGCAGTCACCTGTATTAAAAGGTCACCTTTTTCTTATCCCGTCATAGAGAATTTCATATGAATGGAACCTCTTTTAAGAGGTCACCTGTCTTAAAAGACTACTGTCTTTCTTTGTCCCAAAGGTGACCTCTTAATATAGGTTAGACTGTATTATGTAATTATGTCTTTTTACTTGTGTATTCTTTAAAAAAAGGACCGGGAAAATAAAGTGCTTAACAATATCTCAACTATAACTATATAACGCACCATTCGTTGTATTATGTAATGTAGTCTTGATTAGAGAAAAAGCAATCAATTTTTGAAACATGTGCAGTTTGCAATTGATCAGCCAGACGTTGGAACGATATCCAAAACCAGAAAAGTCATTATCTTACACAAATTTGCTAAACTTCTTATTTATTGTTTGTTGCAATCAATAACGTATTTCTTGCGAAGCCAATGTGTACTAATATTTCATTATCTGTCGTGTTTATTCTTGGAATCGTAAATCTTGACATTTTTGGAATATTCTGTTCGGCACTAACTTAAACAACATCATTATCAATATCGATAATGAAAGACTACATTGAGTGTCGATGGAGATTATGGCCATTCTATTATTTCTGTGATTGATGTATTATACATGAAGATGAAAAAGACCGATCTGCTATTATCTTATGCTGGAAAAGATTGCCCCTAGATTGAAGTCATAGCTACAAAAATTCTACTGACATTAAACAAATTAAGACGGTGGGTTTATGGTGCTTAACGCCACTTTCAACAATATTTCAGTTATATGATGATTACAAATTACGACCTTGTTGACCGTTATGGAATATCCATTTCTCAGATGGCAATGGATCTGTTCTATTTTACTTAGATTTGTTCTTTCCTTTATCACCGACAAGTCGTTTACTTGACTTGACAATGAGTAACATGACATGTGTCTTATAAGAAACATGAACTGACAACCCTTCGCGAGCACTTGGGTTAACCCCAGATTTTTTTATGGTATCCGAGTTCTTCATATTTTTAGTTTTCAGTGTTGTGTTTTTGCGTTGTTTGTCATCATTCTGTGACGTGTGCACAATTTAACCTGTGTGTCTGGGTTATCCATTCTTGATTATCCCTCTCCGTTTTTCTCTAAGGTTTATTTCTTATATGTATGGGTTTGTAGGTCTAAAATGAACACATACAAATATCGTGATGTACAATCAAGTGCTCCCCGTTGTCTCTATTCTCAAAAAGTTTCCCTTTTGTAACTTTATCATTTTTATGGTGAGCAATCTATTTCACAATTTTCTTGAAATATATTTGACCATATTTAATCCTATTATAAGGAAATAATGTAGAACCTGTTTAATTGGTCTTCCTCTCTAACTCGAAAGCGAATATTACAAAAAGCATGAAATAGATATGAAAACCAACATTACAAGGAAGTTACTGAACAAAGGGTTACTATTGGTTACGTTGAAGTCTTCGAAAGTGAGACAAGGTTAGGGTATTATTGTATCGCGGAAATGCAGGAGTAACATCTGAAAACAACCTGGCCTGCCACAAGTCGCCGACAAAATGTATCTCATGAAATTGTATCACGTACGCATCTTCGTACATAAAATGAACTGTTATTTGCAAGACAAGTTTGAAGATGCCAAAATGGGTAATCAGAAACCGTAAATCGAAAAAAGACAGACAATACAATGGCCAAAATGAAAAAAAGACAATAATCAACATAATAAATATTAATAATACAGAGAAAACTAAAGATCGACCAATACGAACCCCGCTAAAAACCGGAATGAATTCAGGTGCTAAGGAAGGGTAAGCAGTTCCTGCTCCACTATGGCACATGTTGTGTTGCTGTTGTTTAAACGATGATTAGTTTGGATCGCCCGTACCATGCATAATAATATTCTTACCCTTCGCGAGCACATGAGTTCACCCCTTGTTTTTATAGGGGTCCGTGTTGTCCATCTTTTTAGTTTTTTGTGTTGTCTTCTTATGTGTCTTTTTGTTCTTAGTTCCGTTGTGTGATGTCCGTTACGATTTTCACATAAAAATGCTGTTCGGTTCGTACTTTACCTCCAGTTGTTTGTTGGAGGGCGCATGTTTTATTTACGTTATTTGTGTTTGTTTGCGCATACCGGTAGTAGTATCCGACACATGTTGTGTTGTGTTGTGGTTTTGTTTTGTTTTTCTTCGTCTTGTGTTGCCAGTTTCTCTGGATTGTCCATGTTTGATTGCCCTTCGTCTTGTGTACCCTATGTTGCCAGTTTCTCTGGATTGTCCATGTTTGATTGCTCTTCCTCTTGTGTACCCTATGTTGCCAGTTTCTCTGGATTGTCCATGTTTCATTGCCTTTCCTCTTGTGTACCCAATGTTGCCAGTTTCTATGGATTGTCCATGTTTGATTGCCCTTCCTCTTGTGTACCCTATGTTGCCAGTTTCTCTGGATTGTCCATGTTTGATTGCTCTTCCTCTTGTGTACCCAATGTTGCCAGTTTCTCTGGATTGTCCATGTTTGATTGCTCTTCCTCTTGTGTACCCTATGTTGCCAGTTTCTCTGGATTGTCAATGTTTGATTGCCTTTCCTCTTGTGTACCCAATGTTGCCAGTTTCTCTGGATTGTCCATGTTTGATTGCTCTTCCTCTTGTGTACCCTATGTTGCCAGTTTCTCTGGATTGTCCATGTTTGATTGCTCTTCCTCTTGTGTACCCAATGTTGCCAGTTTCTCTGGATTGTCCATGTTTGATTGCTCTTCCTCTTGTGTACCCTATGTTGCCAGTTTCTCTGGATTGTCCATGTTTCATTGCCTTTCCTCTTGTGTACCCAATGTTGCCAGTTTCTATGGATTGTCCATGTTTGATTGCCCTTCCTCTTGTGTACCCTATGTTGCCAGTTTCTCTGGATTGTCCATGTTTGATTGCTCTTCCTCTTGTGTACCCAATGTTGCCAGTTTCTCTGGATTGTCCATGTTTGATTGCTCTTCCTCTTGTGTACCCTATGTTGCCAGTTTCTCTGGATTGTCAATGTTTGATTGCCTTTCCTCTTGTGTACCCAATGTTGCCAGTTTCTCTGGATTGTCCATGTTTTATTGCCCTTCGTCTTGTGTACCCTATGTTGCCAGTTTCTCTGGATTGTCCATGTTTGATTGCCCTTCCTCTTGTGTACCCTATGTTGCCAGTTTCTCTGGATTGTCCATGTTTAATTGCCCTTCCTCTTGTGTACCCTATGTTGCCAGTTTCTCTGGATTGTCCATGTTTGATTGCCCTTCCTCTTGTGTACCCTATATTACCAGTTTCTCTGGATTGTCCATGTTTGATTGCCCTTCCTCTTGTGTACCCTATGCTGCCAGTTTCTCTGGATTGTCCATGTTTGATTGATCTTCCTCTTGTGTACCCTATGTTGCCAGTTTCTCTGGATTGTCCATGTTTGATTGATCTTCCTCTTGTGTACCCTATGTTGCCAGTTTCTCTGGATTGTCCATGTTTGATTGATCTTCCTCTTGTGTACCCTATGTTGCCAGTTTCTCTGGATTGTCCATGCTTGATTGCCCTTCCTCTTGTGTACCCTATGTTGCCAGTTTCTCTGGATTGTCCATGTTTGATTGCCCTTCCTCTTGTGTACCCAATGTTGCCAGTTTCTTTGGATTGTCCATGTTTGATTGCCCTTCCTCTTGTGTACCCTATGTTGCCAGTTTCTCTGGATTGTCCATGTTTGATTGATCTTCCTCTTGTGTACCCAATGTTGCCAGTTTCTCTGGATTGTCCATGTTTGATTGCCCTTCCTCTTGTGTACCCTATATTGCCAGTTTCTCTGGATTGTCCATGTTTGATTGCCCTTCCTCGTGTGTACCCTATGTTACCAGTTTCTCTGGATTGTCCATGCTTGATTGCCCTTCCTCTTGTGTACCCAATGTTGCCAGTTTCTCTGGATTGTCCATGTTTGATTGATCTTCCTCTTGTGTACCCAATGTTACCAGTTTCTCTGGATTGTCCATGTTTGATTGCCCTTCCTCTTGTGTACCCTATGTTGCCAGTTTTTCTGGATTGTCCATTTTTGATTGCCCTTCCTCTTGTGTACCCAATGTTGCCAGTTTCTCTGGATTGTCCATGTTTGATTGCCCTTCCTCTTGTGTACCCTATGTTGCCAGTTTCTCTGGATTGTCCATGTTTGATTGCCATTCCTCTTGTGTACCCTATGTTGCCAGTTTCTCTGGATTGTCCATGTTTGATTGCCCTTCCTCTTGTGTACCCAATGTTGCCAGTTTCTCTGGATTGTCCATGTTTGATTGCCCTTCCTCTTGTGTACCCTATGTTACCAGTTTCTCTGGATTGCCCATGTTTGATTGCCCTTCCTCTTGTGTACCCTATGTTGCCAGTTTCTCTGGATTGTCCATGTTTGATTGCCCTTCCTCTTGTGTACCCTATGCTGCCAGTTTCTCTGGATTGCCCATGTTTGATTGCCCTTCCTCTTGTGTACCCTATGTTGCCAGTTTCTCTGGATTGTCCATGTTTGATTGCCCTTCCTCTTGTGTACCCTATGTTGCCAGTTTCTCTGGATTGTCCATGTTTGATTGCCCTTCCTCTTGTGTACCCTATGTTGCCAGTTTCTCTGGATTGTCCATGTTTGATTGCCCTTCCTCTTATGTACCCTATGCTGCCAGATTCTCTGGATTGCCCATGTTTGTTTGCCATTCCTCTTGTGTACCCTATGCTGCCAGTTTCTCTGGATTGCCCATGTTTGATTGCCCTTCCTCTTGTGTACCCTATGCTGCCAGTTTCTCTGGATTGCCCATGTTTGATTGCCCTTCCTCTTGTGTACCCTATGCAGCCAGTTTCTCTGGATTGTCCATGTTTGATTGCCCTTCCTCTTGTGTACCCTATGCTGCCAGTTTCTCTGGATTGCCCATGTTTGATTGCCCTTCCTCTTGTGTACCCTATGCAGCCAGTTTCTCTGGATTGCCCATGTTTGATTGCCCTTCCTCTTGTGTACCCTATGCAGCCAGTTTCTCTGGATTGCCCATGTTTGATTGCCCTTCCTCTTGTGTACCCTATGCAGCCAGTTTCTCTGGATTGCCCATGTTTGATTGCCCTTCCTCTTGTGTACCCTATGTTACCAGTTTCTCTGGATTGTCCATGTTTGATTGCCCCTTCGTCTTGTGTATCCTATGTTACCAGTTTCTCTGGATTGTCCATGTTTGATTGCCCCTTCGTCTTGTGTATCCTATGTTGCCAGTTTCTCTGGATTGTCCATGTTTGATTGCCCTTCCTCTTGTGTACCCTATGCAGCCAGTTTCTCTGGATTGCCCATGTTTGATTGCCCTTCCTCTTGTGTACCCTATGCTGCCAGTTTCTCTGGATTGTCCATGTTTGATTGCCATTCCTCTTGTGTACCCTATGCTGCCAGTTTCTCTGGATTGCCCATGTTTGATTGCCATTCCTCTTGTGTACCCTATGTTGCCAGTTTCTCTGGATTGTCCATGTTTGATTGATCTTCCTCTTGTGTACCCTATGTTGCCAGTTTCTCTGGATTGTCCATGTTTGATTGCCATTCCTCTTGTGTACCCTATGTTGCCAGTTTCTCTGGATTGTCCATGTTTGATTGATCTTCCTCTTGTGTACCCTATGTTGCCAGTTTCTCTGGATTGTCCATGTTTGATTGCCATTCCTCTTGTGTACCCTATGTTGCCAGTTTCTCTGGATTGTCCATGTTTGATTGATCTTCCTCTTGTGTACCCTATGTTGCCAGTTTCTCTGGATTGTCCATGTTTGATTGCCCTTCCTCTTGTGTACCCAATGTTGCCAGTTTCTCTGGATTGTCCATGTTTGATTGCCCTTCCTCTTGTGTACCCTATATTGCCAGTTTCTCTGGATTGTCCATGTTTGATTGCCATTCCTCTTGTGTACCCTATATTGCCAGTTTCTCTGGATTGTCCATGTTTGATTGCCATTCCTCTTGTGTACCCTATGTTGCCAGTTTCTCTGGATTGTCCATGTTTGATTGCCATTCCTCTTGTGTACCCTATGCTGCCAGTTTCTCTGGATTGTCCATGTTTGATTGCTCCTTATTTAATCTCTACGTTTATTTCAGATGAAGAATAGAAGTAAAAGCTATGTTCTATAAACCTTTTATACTTTAGAAGGATTGTTTTCATGTTCACTTGCATTTACAACTTTTCGTTTCATGTTAAATCTATTAATCAAACATATTGATTGATAACGTAAATACACCCGAAATGCTATAAATATATTCATACATGTACTAAATGATTGTGTCTATCAGGGTTAGTTGTGGAATGACGTTGGATTTACGGGGGTGGGATGGGCTGGGGTTCTTGGCAAGTACATGGAAAAGTTTCTGTAACTCAAAGTATAAGTCGATCGTGCATCTGGGGCAGCTGATTGTAAGTAAGTTCTTGGTTTTTGTTTAACACTAAGTGAGAAATGTTCACTGCATCATGGCGAGATGAAGTTGTAAAAATGTCTCCTTTGTACTAGACCAATACCACCCTTGGTTGTATTTATTTTGTATTTTGTCATGAAAACAACAGTCGACAGGTATACAGATCGCTTTATACGGGCACATTATCCTAACTCCGAGCATCGTCTATATGCAGCGTGCTTAGCGGAGAAACAGCAACTTATAATAGTGTTTGTTTTGAAACGACCGAGTATCGTACCTACGCTATTTGGTTGAATTATTTTATTTGCTCTTACATGATACCTTGTAATTATTTTCTTTAATTTTACACGTCACTACAAATAGACATAGGGGCGTTTTACGTTCGACCTTATTTAACATTAGCCATTGATGGTTCATTGTTTGTTTCATTAACATGGACGCCCATCACGAAAGATAAAAGACACTTTTGTAAATTGAAATTAAATGAAGTTATTATGAAAACCTGTAACAGCAAATTATCACATCGTCAATTATTAGATACTAGTATGTGTTTAATCATGTCAAATAATTGTGTTTTATCAAACAAGCGATTAAAATAACGTCCTGTAATTTACATAAAAAGTAATTTAAAAACAAAATGTCTCAAATATCCAACGTAATAGTATATTATGTGTTTTCTGTTTAATCGATAAATTAGTTTTATCGTGAATAAGGGTAATAACAAAATTACCGAACAATCTAACAAAGGGAAAGTCAAAACTCATTAGTATATAACCAGACAAAATCAGTCAACAACCGGAAAACTGTGAAAACCATAATGACCCTGACTTGGTACAGGCATTTCTAAAGAAATGGTGGGTTGAATCAGATTTTAAAGCGACAAACCTCCCCCTTTCATTACGGCTCAAAGTTTCCGGCTGTCACTATAACAGTAATTATAACAATACTTGAACAAAACAGGTAAAATGATTTCATTCTACAATGTACAAAGGATGACAAGACATTTTAGGGTTAAGGGTTCTGGTGTTTAACGCCACTTTCAACAATATCTCAGCTATATCGTGACGGTCAGTTTTATTGGTGGAGGTAACCTAAGTACCCTGAGAAAACCATCGACCTGTCGTAAGTCACTGACAAACTATATCACATAATGCTGTATCCAGTGCACCTCGCCTGAGCGGGATTCGAACTCATAACGTTAGTGGTGATAGGCACTGATTGCATAGATATATATAATTCCACCTACCATACGATCACGACCACGACGGCCCCTACAAGACATTTTATATTTTGAAATTATAAGATATATGAGCAATGTCTTCTTTCTGATCCCCCCTTTTTATTCCAAATAGTGTAATTTCAAGTTCTGGTCACTATTTACTTTTTTGGGCAGAATACTGGGTCCAATGCGGAACAAACGCAAAGGGTTGATATTTGGAAACTCACATAGACCATGTTCGTTTTCATCCCTCACGTCCGTCATCCAGTAGTAATTGGTACCACATTTTGCTTTTATCAGGCAGTCAGGGAGTTTGATTGGCTGACATACAAAATGATCTTTTCAGGAATCAGTCTTTCACTTGCACTGAAACTTTGAAATAATTGTCTTTGGATGGTTAGCAAAACAGTTCCGAATCAACATTCAATATGACAACAGTGGAATTTTGTGGGTTCGATCACCGATCGGGTATACCGAAGACTAAAAAATTGACACTTGTTAATTATCTGCTAAGTACACAGCATTAATTAGTAAGAGTAAATACTGATTACTCGGACTCGCGATAATGCACCCGAGTGTAGCTACATCTTCTTGTGACTTTTGAATAAGCACTATAAAAATACTCAGTGTGTGTATACATCACACAGTATCATCTTATAGAAAAGTAAGTTGTTCCTGTCATGATATAGCTGTAATATTGTTCGCTTTGTGCTAAGCAAAAATCACTCACTTACTTGTATTGACTTTTGTTTTTGTTTGTTTGTTTGATTGTTTTTTTTTTCAACGATACATTCAATAAAAATATAAGAATAAAGATATCTATATATATAAATAATATAAGAAGTATATTTTATAAAACGCTTATTTTTTTTTTTTGGCCATTGAATTCAGACATAATCGATAATCACAGCTGGTCAATACTGAACCTAATATACGTACATGAGCTAATATATTATTTAGAAAATAATATTTGATATTAAAAACAAACCTAGATAGAAAAATTAGCTTTCGCTTTGGTTACGAGATAAATGACATTCTGCGCAATACATGGTTGTAGACTTACACGTTCTTGGAACTGCATATGCATGCAATGCCAAAATGCCATATAGTCTGTGCAGTATATAACATTGGCTTTTTTCAAGGTTCAAGATCGTGTTATGTGATATATGTTTCTATGTTTCCCATAACGTAATCCTCTTTCAACGTATATTGTAAAACAATCAATGATATCACGATATATACACTTATTGATTGATTGATTAATTGATTCATTTATATCAGGTTATACTATACTGATTCCATCATTGTATTAGACGTGAATTATTAATAGAAAAAGTCATCATTTTTATTATCCATATTAGAAGAATGCGTTTGAACGGATCTGTTTCTCTATGTCGCTGACATCAATAATCAGTTGGCTGCATCCTATTAGCAAAGAGGTGTTGATTTCACGAACAACATTGAAGTTTGAGTAAACACTCTAAATTATGGGTTTTTTGTATTTGAAAAAAAACCAACTAAAGGACAAGATGAGTCAGATACTCATGTTCTTATAGTAGTCTCACAATGAGAACTTTAGGCAGTGATATGCCGGAAACTGGAAATCATTTGACTAAAGAAAGTAGTTCCATTCTTAATCCTGGTTTTTAACACCATATTAACAATATTATCTCGTAAGTCAGTTGTATTGGGGAAAAAAGGGGGGTTGGCAACAAGAATACATGGGAAAACCACCGAACCGCGATTCACTGACAATTTTATGAACAATTTTATCGAGTACACCTCGTTGCGGGTGTTAATTACGCTCACAACTTTAGTGGTGATAGGTATTCATTGCCGAGGTAGAGGTAATAGCTTACTACAATACAAGCAGGACCACGACGGACCCATATAAACATATCATATAGTGTAAATTAGACTAATTACATTGACATATTTGTATCATATTATCTAAAATAATTATAGGAGATAATAATTCTGTCTTTTACCTTAGTCAACTATTATAGATAAAAAAAAGTCTATTTAATTATTGTCTGTGTCAAAGGTCAGGGGAATCATTACGCCTTATATATACCACTACGGTTTTGAATTAAATGCGGTGATGTAGTGTAACAGAAGAATATATCTTATTTCCGGAATATGAAAAGTCCCCCGGGGGATTTAATCCCGGGACCTCTTGCATTGTAAGATAAAGCTCTACCAACTGAGCTGAAGGAGATCCCCACTAAAACAGGCATATTTTATCTCCGAAAAATTCAAAGTCCTCCATGGAATTTGATTGTAAGCCAAATTAAAAGCTCTACCAACTGATCATGGAGTGACAGACATCGCCACTAATGCGGTTCCTATAACCATAGGTAGGTGAGCGTACACGTTACAGCAGAACTATACTGTGTTATTGTAACTGGAACACTGATGATCAAAATCACTGATAAAACAAATAGTAGATATCTATTGTGGTCGTTATCATAATGAAAATATTTTCAAAAGCATTCTCGTTGACCAAAGAATTTGTATGTTCAGTGTTGGACCACTAGGATGAAAACGAACGTCACCGAAGTGTAGCTGTTTTTAACATTTATTCATATAATTACGTTATTAAGTTCTAATACAAAAATCAATCTTGACTTTCCATTATTGACCGGCCATTCCTGCAAACGTTGGTTCCAATTGGCCATGTAATTTCGGATGTGATGATTAAATTGTTTAATATTATCGTTGACGGAAAACAGACGACGGAAAGATAACAATTGCAAAAAAAAAAAAAAAAAAAAGAAAGAAAGAAAGAAACGTATCTTAACACGATAAATAAAATAAGAAGTCCAACTTTCATTCGTTATCGCTCGTTTTACAGTAGAGTGTTATGCCGAAATGATGAGCAATGAAATATTTTTGGCGGGAAAACGAAGCAAGACGTCTGCTAAGCCTCCTAATTACAATCAAATGATGACCCCTTACATTTGCTTCCTTTTATTGTTGTTATTAAAATTTTAGATCAATTTTTGATTATGCTATGTCGAGTTTCAAGATAGTCATTTCGTGAAAGAAATGGCTTTTGCCCAAGACAAACAAAGTAATATCTTTTAATTCTAGGATTTAAGTATTTTCAGAAGACGTTTGATCATCTTTTAATCTATAAATCAAAATGGCTGTAAAACTCGCTGTGACGAATTATTCATTTCATTTTACAACCATTTTATTTTCGTTTTAAATCCAAATAAAGTTGGCGAGGTGTACTCGATAAAACGTAATGTAATAACGTTTGTCAGTGACTTGCTACAGGTCGGTGGTTTTCTCCGGGTCTGGCGGTGTCCTCCACCAATAAAACTGACCGCCACGATATAACTGAAATATCGTTGAAAGTGGCATTAAACACCATAAACCTAATCCTTAACGCTCTAAATAAAGTGGCATGAAACGTGCATTTTGTGATTAGTTCAAATTCTATGATAATGATGTACCTTTCCTTTTGTTCCAAAGTCATTTTCAAAATGCGATTCTAGAGAATTATGTCCACCAATATTTATCCGCTGAGCAGACATTTATCGTGAAATAATGAATGCAAGTCAAATAATCGAAGGAAGACAAGCGTCTTATATATTTTTGGGGCATTCGCAAATTAACCAGAACATATGAAGTTTTGAGAAAATAGAGGTTTCTCCTTAGACTATTGATAATATCTATCATAATAATTTGACAGAAATATGCAACGCTCAAATAAGCATATGGAGTATACATCTTTTAGATAATCCGATATTCCAGAGTTGGTGGTTAACGTTCATATCAGGATTTCCTTGGTAGATTGGTTGCTGCTAAAAAGGAAGCTACTGAGTCAAGGATTCCTAGTGGTTAAGTGGAAGTCATCACTTCCCAAGTGTTACGGTCACCACCATGACCAGGTTAACCGTTATGGAATGTCTGTGTCACAAATGAGCACAGATATGTCACGTTTGTCGTAATCATAACCCGGCCCTTTTTTCATTTATGACGGATGCCACATGTGGAGCAGAAACTGCTTACCCTCCCGGAGCACCTAAGTTCACCCCCGGTTTTTAGTGGGGTTCGAGTTGCACAATATTTAGTTTTCACTTTATTATTAAATGAAAAGAAAATAAGCTAAGGGTTTGATTGTTGTAGATATATAAAGATAAACAGAGTTTTAACAATGGACTATTTACTGCTAAAATTAGAATTACGTTTTAGTTTGGACCCTTAAGCACTAAATATTTAATAGTTTGATACAATTTCACACGCCTCGACTTCATATTACAAGGAAGTATAAGGAAAGATGATATTACCATTTTATAATAAATTGTTTATTCATGATTTACTCATATAATTCAAGGCGTGCGCTTATCTTGACAGTTTAAACACTGATGACAGTTTATGGTCGGTTAATTTAGAATAAAAACAAGAAACAAAATACAAACAAAAAGCCAGAGAAACCATGCACAACAATCGATTATTGACATTCACAAATACATTACGCCTAGTTTACACTCAGTTGCCCTCTCGATGTATTAGTCACTATAACAATGAATGGTTATTATTAAAATCAACAATGTTCTACTATATTATAACGAGTTTATTATATCTGTTTATGTAGTAGACATTTAGAGGAAACAAATGTCCATATGTTAACATGTTAGTAAGTATGTCCATATGTTAACATGTTAGTAAGTATGTCCATATGTTAACATGTTAGTAAGTATGTCCATATGTTAACATGTTAGTAAGTATGTCCATATGTTAACATGTTAGTAAGTATGTCCATATGTTAGCATGTTAGTAAGTATGTCCATATGTTAACATGTTAGTAAGTATGTCCATATGTTAACATGTTAGATTATCTAGACACGGTTAAATAAGCGTTAATTCTTACTCCATAATGCTGTTTGCTTGGCGGAGAAGCAACATTGACCAGCTCAGTAGTCATTGGCTTCATTCTATCGGATATCGAATCCATGATCTTCCGCAGTCGAGACGAGTACTGTAACCATTACACCACCGTCAAGGAGATTAAGAGATCATGCTAAGCGTTTATCTCTGAGATTAATGTGTTCGATTAATAAAATACTAAGCACTCGTATTGATAATAATAAATTATCACTATAACACGACATTTAAAAAGCAATCGGTGCTTATTAACACTGATGTTGTGAGTTCGAATCTCGATCAGGGCGAGGAGTACAACATTATGTTATAAAGTTTGTCAGTGACTTACGACAGATCGGTGGTTTTCTCCGGGTCCTCCGGTTTCCTCCACCAATACAACTGACCGCCACGATATAGCTGAAATATTGTTGAAAGTGGCGTTAAACAACATAACCCTAATCCTCAATATAACAAGACAATTACAAACATAGATGACAAAAATGAACAAGTACACGAACGTTGCGTTCTATGCATAACTTCTGAAGTTTAAGGTCAACAAACGATTACGACATACTAATCCTGATTGATGGCATTTGTCAGTCTATCATATTATATTATATAAATCTTCTTAACTTTGACGTGAAGCGGATTGTTGCAATAGTAGCAAAACAGTTATGACCTTATAAGATGATTATGTCACGTGTTTCATGTTGTCGGTTTTTCATGACAATGTCTGGTTATTTTTAAAATTGAATTACCATTGCTACAATAGAGACACTTCGAGAAATCATTCTGGATTTTCTGAATATGGTTATGGCCTTATAAATAAAAACGTAGATCTGTACCTATTTTATAATACATACGACATGTTTCTGTAATAACATTAATCAGGTACTCTCCAGGTCAAAAGATTGCAAAGCTATTTTACATTTAAAAACATTTTTGGGAGCAAAACAAGCAAAGGGCATAAACAGGATAATTAACATAGGCTAAGGTCACGTATGCCGGAGGGAGCAGTCTTATATTTGATTAAATCTACACACATGTGTTCTTGAAACTACAAGAAATAGATTGATAGAAATGTGCCATGAAGTTTATATATCTTACCTTTAGATTATTTGGCTTTCCAATCTTTTGACTTTGAACTAATTTGATGAAGATATTTGGAGAAAACGCTGAAACAGATATCTTGGTATATTTCTGTTTTTACTAAGATGACTGCAAAATCTGCAAGAAGCCAAAGGATCTTCAACCGAAATAAAAGGACAAGACAGAGAAGGCGATAACTCGAAAAAAATTATGTTTGTCTTGATAGAGTTTATGTAATGAGAACGAAAAGTAGAAATTTCTAAATATGTTAAGTACACCATCCAAAACTAATTAAACATACGATGCCTACATGATCCAAAACTAATTAAACATACGATGCCTACATGATCCAAAACTAATTAAACATACGATGCCTACATGATCCAAAACTAATTAAACATACGATGCCTACATGATCCAAAACTAATTAAGCATACGATGCCTACATGATCCAAAACTAATTAAACATACGATGCCTACATGATCCAAAACTAATTAAACATACGATGCCTACATGATCCAAAACTAATTAAACATACGATGCCTACATGATCCAAAACTAATTAAACATACGATGCCTACATGATCCAAAACTAATTAAACATACGATGCCTACATGATCCAAAACTAATTAAACATACGATGCCTACATGATCCAAAACTAATTAAACATACGATGCCTACATGATCCAAAACTAATTAAACATACGATGCCTACATGATCCAAAACTAATTAAACATACGATGCCTACATGATCCAAAACTAATTAAACATACGATGCCTACATGATCCAAAACGACCAAACAAACAAAATCAAAAACAAAACAAAAACAATTGACTAGATTATTTACGTATGTCTTACAAATGAAATGACTACTAGACATGATGTACCAACCAAATATGTAGTTAAATAGTGGAATAGATGATTTAATAAGAAAAACTACAAGAAACCAAAGGGGTAATCAGAAGCAATAATCCGAAGAAGGCCATACAGTACAATGGTCAAAAGAAAATGACAAAAGGAAAAAAAACAATGGCCATCAAAACACTAAGCAGGAAATTGAAGATCGAGCAACACGAATCCCACTTAAATCCTGGGGTGATCTCGAGTGGTCCGTAAGTGTCAGCATTTCCTGCTCCAATAGTGGCACCTGTCGTGTTATTGTTAAAACACACAAACTACGTAAATAAATACAAATTACATAAATAAAACATGAAACACCTACAAACTAAATTGGATAAAATATCGTTTTACGCGGAAATCGCACAACATGGAACTAAAAACGTGAAGACATAAAAATCGGACAACATGGAACTAAAAACGTGAAGACATAAAAATCGGACAACATGGAACTAAAAACGTGAAGACATAAAAATCGGACAACATGGAACTAAAAACGTGAAGACATAAAAATCGGACAACATGGAACTAAAAACGTGAAGACATAAAAATCGGACAACATGGAACTAAAAACGTGAAGACATAAAAATCGGACAACATGGAACTAAAAACGTGAAGACATAAAAATCGGACAACATGGGACTAAAAACGTGAAGACATAAAAATCGGACAATATAAACAATACGAACCCCTCTAAAAACCAGGAGTGGTTTCATGCGCTAAATGACGAACATTTTAGCAACAGTTTACTTTCTGATGAGATGATACCTATGCCAGCTGTGGGTCATAGACTAACACGTTGAACTGTTTCTGGGTCGACAATATCGCTTCATTCAGACACAGAGCAAATTAGACGTTGTTCTTTTTACTTAATACTGCGTGCTTAAGAGAGCAACAACAAGTATACATTTCAATCTTTCATTTTACCTGCTCTGGAATTAAACCGATGATCTATCTCAAATCGAGTCGAGAATGCCAACCACTACATCACCGAGACGGTTCATAATAGAACTAATATATTAGCTAATGTCCTGTGTTGTGTTGTTTTTGTGTTTTGTTTGTCTTCGTCTTGTGTCTTGTGTGTCCAATGTTGCCATGTCTCTGGACTGTAAATTGTTGGTTGCTTCTTCTGGAATGTAAATTGTTGATTGCTTCTTCGGATTCTCTCCAACGTTTATTTACACAAATGCAATGAAGTCAGAAGAGCTCAAATAAATGCTTTTAAAAAAACATCAGCAAATTATGTCAAACCGTCGAAACAATTTCATAACTTAATCGGTATCCGATACTTCATAAAATAAATTAAAATACTTCATTTTAAACATTAAAATTTCACTTTTGATTGTAGTTACATAACACAATTGACATTTTTATTGTCTTGTTTTTCAGCCTTCAAACCTAGATGGATAATTTTAACTAAATGTCAATTTTATTAATAAATGGCAAATAATTTTGTTTTAAGTTTAGGCAGGATTTTCATAAATGTGCACTCTATCCTAAAAAGAATGCATTTAAAGTTGCATTGATACTCAGATAATTACTAGAATCATTTTTTATTCAAAAGAATTAATTTCTTTTATGATAAGTATATAACTTAATGTCTGAAAGTTATCAAAGATTAAGAGATGTAGGGTCTTAATGTTGATAGATTAATTAGCTCTTAAAGGGATTTATAATATTTCAAACCAGAAGTTCCCATGGGCTTGTATCTTTAAAGATTAAGAGATGTAGGGTCTTAACAAAGGCTCAAATGGCTATAAAGGAGATTATATATCCCTATTTTATGTTCTATTTATGTTATTTATGTTTGTTTACGTATAGTGGTGTCTAACACATATTGTGTTGTGTTTTTGTTTTGTTTGTCTTCGTCTTGTGTCTTGTGTATAGTGGTGTCTAACACATATTGTGTTGTGTTTTTGTTTTGTTTGTCTTGGTCTTGTGTCTTGTGTATAGTGGTGTCTAACACATATTGTGTTGTGTTTTTGTTTTGTTTGTCTTCGTCTTGTGTCTTGTGTATAGTGGTGTCTAACACATATTGTGTTGTGTTTTTGTTTTGTTTGTCTTTGTCTTGTGTCTTGTGTATAGTGGTGTCTAACACATATTGTGTTGTGTTTTTGTTTTGTTTGTCTTTGTCTTGTGTCTTGTGTATAGTGGTGTCTAACACATATTGTGTTGTGTTTTTGTTTTGTTTGTCTTTGTCTTGTGTCTTGTGTATAGTGGTGTCTAACACATATTGTGTTGTGTTTTTGTTTTGTTTGTCTTTGTCTTGTGTCTTGTGTATAGTGGTGTCTAACACATATTGTGTTGTGTTTTTGTTTGTCTTCGTCTTGTGTCTTGTGTATAGTGGTGTCTAACACATATTGTGTTGTGTTTTTGTTTTGTTTGTCTTTGTCTTGTGTCTTGTGTATAGTGGTGTCTAACACATGTTGTGTTATGTTTTTGTTTTGTTTGTCTTTGTCTTGTGTCTTGTGTATAGTGGTGTCTAACACATATTGTGTTGTGTTTTTGTTTGTCTTCGTCTTGTGTCTTGTGTATAGTGGTGTCTAACACATATTGTGTTGTGTTTTTGTTTTGTTTGTCTTTGTCTTGTGTCTTGTGTATAGTGGTGTCTAACACATGTTGTGTTATGTTTTTGTTTTGTTTGTCTTTGTCTTGTGTCTTGTGTATAGTGGTGTCTAACACATATTGTGTTATGTTTTTGTTTTGTTTGTCTTTGTCTTGTGTCTTGTGTATAGTGGTGTCTAACACATATTGTGTTGTGTTTTTGTTTGTCTTCGTCTTGTGTCTTGTGTATAGTGGTGTCTAACACATATTGTGTTGTGTTTTTGTTTTGTTTGTCTTGGTCTTGTGTCTTGTGTATAGTGGTGTCTAACACATATTGTGTTGTGTTTTTGTTTTGTTTGTCTTTGTCTTGTGTCTTGTGTATAGTGGTGTCTAACACATATTGTGTTGTGTTTTTGTTTTGTTTGTCTTTGTCTTGTGTCTTGTGTATAGTGGTGTCTAACACATATTGTGTTGTGTTTTTGTTTTGTTTGTCTTTGTCTTGTGTCTTGTGTATAGTGGTGTCTAACACATATTGTGTTGTGTTTTTGTTTTGTTTGTCTTTGTCTTGTGTCTTGTGTATAGTGGTGTCTAACACATATTGTGTTGTGTTTTTGTTTTGTTTGTCTTGGTCTTGTGTCTTGTGTATAGTGGTGTCTAACACATGTTGTGTTATGTTTTTGTTTTGTTTGTCTTTGTCTTGTGTCTTGTGTATAGTGGTGTCTAACACATATTGTGTTATGTTTTTGTTTTGTTTGTCTTTGTCTTGTGTCTTGTGTATAGTGGTGTCTAACACATATTGTGTTGTGTTTTTGTTTGTCTTCGTCTTGTGTCTTGTGTATAGTGGTGTCTAACACATATTGCGTTGTGTTTTTGTTTTGTTTGTCTTTGTCTTGTGTCTTGTGTATGGTGGTGTCTAACACATATTGTGTTGTGTTTTTGTTTTGTTTGTCTTTGTCTTGTGTCTTGTGTATAGTGGTGTCTAACACATATTGTGTTGTTTTTTTGTTTTGTTTGTCTTCGTCTTGTGTCTTGTGTATAGTGGTGTCTAACACATATTGTGTTGTGTTTTTGTTTTGTTTGTCTTTGTCTTGTGTCTTGTGTATAGTGGTGTCTAACACATATTGTGTTGTGTTTTTGTTTTGTTTGTCTTGGTCTTGTGTCTTGTGTATAGTGGTGTCTAACACATATTGTGTTGTGTTTTTGTTTTGTTTGTCTTTGTCTTGTGTCTTGTGTATAGTGGTGTCTAACACATATTGTGTTGTGTTTTTGTTTTGTTTGTCTTTGTCTTGTGTCTTGTGTATAGTGGTGTCTAACACATATTGTGTTGTGTTTTTGTTTTGTTTGTCTTTGTCTTGTGTCTTGTGTATAGTGGTGTCTAACACATATTGTGTTGTGTTTTTGTTTTGTTTGTCTTTGTCTTGTGTCTTGTGTATAGTGGTGTCTAACACATATTGTGTTGTGTTTTTGTTTTGTTTGTCTTCGTCTTGTGTCTTGTGTATAGTGGTGTCTAACACATATTGTGTTGTGTTTTTGTTTTGTTTGTCTTCGTCTTGTGTCTTGTGTATAGTGGTGTCTAACACATATTGTGTTGTGTTTTTGTTTTGTTTGTCTTGGTCTTGTGTCTTGTGTATAGTGGTGTCTAACACATATTGTGTTGTGTTTTTGTTTTGTTTGTCTTCGTCTTGTGTCTTGTGTATAGTGGTGTCTAACACATATTGTGTTGTGTTTTTGTTTGTTTGTCTTTGTCTTGTGTCTTGTGTATAGTGGTGTCTAACACATATTGTGTTGTGTTTTTGTTTTGTTTGTCTTCGTCTTGTGTCTTGTGTATAGTGGTGTCTAACACATATTGTGTTGTGTTTTTGTTTTGTTTGTCTTGGTCTTGTTTCTTGTGTATAGTGGTGTCTAACACATATTGTGTTGTGTTTTTGTTTTGTTTGTCTTCGTCTTGTGTCTTGTGTATAGTGGTGTCTAACACATATTTTGTTGTGTTTTTGTTTTGTTTGTCTTCGTCTTGTGTCTTGTGTATAGTGGTGTCTAACACATATTGTGTTGTGTTTTTGTTTTGTTTGTCTTTGTCTTGTGTCTTGTGTATAATGGTGTCTAACACATATTGTGTTGTGTTTTTGTTTTGTTTGTCTTTGTCTTGTGTCTTGTGTATAGTGGTGTCTAACACATATTGTGTTGTGTTTTTGTTTTGTTTGTCTTTGTCTTGTGTCTTGTGTATAGTGGTGTCTAACACATATTGTGTTGTGTTTTTGTTTTGTTTGTCTTGGTCTTGTGTCTTGTGTATAGTGGTGTCTAACACATATTGTGTTGTGTTTTTGTTTTGTTTGTCTTTGTCTTGTGTCTTGTGTATAGTGGTGTCTAACACATATTGTGTTGTGTTTTTGTTTTGTTTGTCTTTGTCTTGTGTCTTGTGTATTGTGGTGTCTAACACATATTGTGTTGTGTTTTTGTTTTGTTTGTCTTTGTCTTGTGTCTTGTGTATAGTGGTGTCTAACACATATTGTGTTGTGTTTTTGTTTTGTTTGTCTTTGTCTTGTGTCTTGTGTATAGTGGTGTCTAACACATATTGTGTTGTGTTTTTGTTTTGTTTGTCTTTGTCTTGTGTCTTGTGTATAGTGGTGTCTAACACATGTTGTGTTATGTTTTTGTTTTGTTTGTCTTTGTCTTGTGTCTTGTGTATAGTGGTGTCTAACACATATTGTGTTATGTTTTTGTTTTGTTTGTCTTTGTCTTGTGTCTTGTGTATAGTGGTGTCTAACACATATTGTGTTGTGTTTTTGTTTGTCTTCGTCTTGTGTCTTGTGTATAGTGGTGTCTAACACATATTGCGTTGTGTTTTTGTTTTGTTTGTCTTTGTCTTGTGTCTTGTGTATGGTGGTGTCTAACACATATTGTGTTGTGTTTTTGTTTTGTTTGTCTTTGTCTTGTGTCTTGTGTATAGTGGTGTCTAACACATATTGTGTTGTTTTTTTGTTTTGTTTGTCTTCGTCTTGTGTCTTGTGTATAGTGGTGTCTAACACATATTGTGTTGTGTTTTTGTTTTGTTTGTCTTTGTCTTGTGTCTTGTGTATAGTGGTGTCTAACACATATTGTGTTGTGTTTTTGTTTTGTTTGTCTTGGTCTTGTGTCTTGTGTATAGTGGTGTCTAACACATATTGTGTTGTGTTTTTGTTTTGTTTGTCTTTGTCTTGTGTCTTGTGTATAGTGGTGTCTAACACATATTGTGTTGTGTTTTTGTTTTGTTTGTCTTTGTCTTGTGTCTTGTGTATAGTGGTGTCTAACACATATTGTGTTGTGTTTTTGTTTTGTTTGTCTTTGTCTTGTGTCTTGTGTATAGTGGTGTCTAACACATATTGTGTTGTGTTTTTGTTTTGTTTGTCTTTGTCTTGTGTCTTGTGTATAGTGGTGTCTAACACATATTGTGTTGTGTTTTTGTTTTGTTTGTCTTCGTCTTGTGTCTTGTGTATAGTGGTGTCTAACACATATTGTGTTGTGTTTTTGTTTTGTTTGTCTTCGTCTTGTGTCTTGTGTATAGTGGTGTCTAACACATATTGTGTTGTGTTTTTGTTTTGTTTGTCTTGGTCTTGTGTCTTGTGTATAGTGGTGTCTAACACATATTGTGTTGTGTTTTTGTTTTGTTTGTCTTCGTCTTGTGTCTTGTGTATAGTGGTGTCTAACACATATTGTGTTGTGTTTTTGTTTGTTTGTCTTTGTCTTGTGTCTTGTGTATAGTGGTGTCCAACACATATTGTGTTGTGTTTTTGTTTTGTTTGTCTTCGTCTTGTGTCTTGTGTATAGTGGTGTCTAACACATATTGTGTTGTGTTTTTGTTTTGTTTGTCTTGGTCTTGTTTCTTGTGTATAGTGGTGTCTAACACATATTGTGTTGTGTTTTTGTTTTGTTTGTCTTCGTCTTGTGTCTTGTGTATAGTGGTGTCTAACACATATTTTGTTGTGTTTTTGTTTTGTTTGTCTTCGTCTTGTGTCTTGTGTATAGTGGTGTCTAACACATATTGTGTTGTGTTTTTGTTTTGTTTGTCTTTGTCTTGTGTCTTGTGTATAATGGTGTCTAACACATATTGTGTTGTGTTTTTGTTTTGTTTGTCTTTGTCTTGTGTCTTGTGTATAGTGGTGTCTAACACATATTGTGTTGTGTTTTTGTTTTGTTTGTCTTTGTCTTGTGTCTTGTGTATAGTGGTGTCTAACACATATTGTGTTGTGTTTTTGTTTTGTTTGTCTTGGTCTTGTGTCTTGTGTATAGTGGTGTCTAACACATATTGTGTTGTGTTTTTGTTTTGTTTGTCTTCGTCTTGTGTCTTGTGTATAGTGGTGTCTAACACATATTGTGTTGTGTTTTTGTTTTGTTTGTCTTCGTCTTGTGTCTTGTGTATAATGGTGTCTAACACATATTGTGTTGTGTTTTTGTTTTGTTTGTCTTCGTCTTGTGTCTTGTGTATAGTGGTGTCTAACACATATTGTGTTGTGTTTTTGTTTTGTTTGTCTTTGTCTTGTGTCTTGTGTATAGTGGTGTCTAACACATATTGTGTTGTGTTTTTGCTTTGTTTGTCTTTGTCTTGTGTCTTGTGTATAGTGGTGTCTAACACATGTTGTGTTGTATTTTTGTTTTGTTTGTCTTGTGTCTTGTGTCTTGTGTATAGTGGTGTCTAACACATATTGTGTTGTGTTTTTGTTTTGTTTGTCTTTGTCTTGTGTCTTGTGTATAGTGGTGTCTAACACATATTGTGTTGTGTTTTTGTTTTGTTTGTCTTTGTCTTGTGTCTTGTGTATAGTGGTGTCTAACACATATTGTGTTGTGTTTTTGTTTTGTTTGTCTTTGTCTTGTGTCTTGTGTATAGTGGTGTCTAACACATATTGTGTTGTGTTTTTGCTTTGTTTGTCTTCGTCTTGTTGCCAGTTTCTCTAGATTATCCATTTGTGATAGCCCCTTTTGTATTCTCTATCGTTTATTTAGCCAAACAGAAACTATATTCAGTGATACAGTGCTTTTATTACGATCATATATACACAATTCTCGTAAATGCACAGTTCAAATGGTTTCTGAGAAGATTTCGAATGTAGATTGTTAACAAATGTTACTTCATGGTACGACAAGTGATCAGCAAATCTAACATAACCATTAGATAGATGAGCTAATAATTCGTGAGACTACACTTGTAGTATAGTCAAACATGTATTAAGATGACATCGTTGAGACAAAGGAACATTGATTGGTCTTTTAAGATAGGTGACCTCTTAAAAGAAGTTCAATTCATATGAAATGTTCTATGACAGGACAAGAACAATGTGACATTTTAATACATGTGACTGTTTAATAGAGGTGTCTGCTTAATAGAGGTGACTGCATGGGCAGGTTTGACTGGATTTGTTTTATATTTCAGAAGAATGAGGAGAATAATGGCTTGTATCCTGGCACTTGGATTAATACACATAATTGCAGGTTACAATGACACATCCACAGATGCTAGCACAGGTATGTTTGTATCTAGTGTACTGTGAAATCATTATTAATCGTGGGCTTCTTATTTTCGTGGATTTCGTGGTTCATTTAAACAATGAAAATTAAAATCTAACGAAATACAATTTTCAATTTTAAACCACGAATTCAAGAAGCCATGGATCAATGCAGTTTGTAGAAACCACGAAAGTTGGTGTCAACGAATAAGAATACTTTCACAATATTTCAATTAGGGTGACTGTGCTACATACATACATACATACATACATACATACATACATACAATAGATGATTAGGGTGGCTGTGTTACATACATACATACAATAGATGATTAGGGTGACTGTGTTACATACATACATACAATAGATGATTAGGGTTAAATGGTGCTTGTTACATACATACATACAATAAATGATTAGGGTGGCTGTGTTACATACATACATACAATAGATGATTAGGGTGACTGTGTTACATACATACATACAATAGATGATTAGGGTGACTGTGTTACATACATACATACAATAGATGATTAGGGTGACTGTGTTACATACATACATACACCAGATGATTAGGGTTAAATGGTGCTTGTTACATACATACATACAATAGATGATTAGGGTGACTGTGTTACATACATACATACAATAGATGATTAGGGTGACTGTGTTACATACATACATACAATAGATGATTAGGGTGACTGTGTTACATACATACATACAATAGATGATTAGGGTGACCGTGTTACATACATACATACAATAGATGATTAGGGTGGCTGTGTTACATACATACATACAATAGATGATTAGGGTGACTGTGTTGCATACATACATACATACAATAGATGATTAAGGTGAGTGTGTTACATACATACATACAATAGATGATTAGGGTGACTGTGTTACATACATACATACAATAGATGATTAAGGTGACTGTGTTACATACATACATACAATAGATGATTAGGGTGACTGTGTTACATACATACATACAATAGATGATTAGGGTGACTGTGTTACATACATACATACAATAGATGATTAGGGTGACTGTGTTACATACATACATACAATAGATGAATAGGGTGACTGTGTTACATACATACATACAATAGATGATTAGGGTGGCTGTGTTACATACATACATACAATAGATGATTAGGGTTAAATGGTGCTTGTTGCATACATACATACAATAGATGATTAGGGTGGCTGTGTTACATACATACATACAATAGATGATTAGGGTGACTGTGTTACATACATACATACACCAGATGATTAGGGTTAAATGGTGCTTGTTACATACATACATACAATAGATGATTAGGGTGACTGTGTTACATACATACATACAATAGATGATTAGGGTGACTGTGTTACATACATACATACAATAGATGATTAGGGTGACCGTGTTACATACATACATACAATAGATGATTAGGGTGACTGTGTTACATACATACATACAATAGATGATTAGGGTTAAATGGTCCTTGTTACATACATACATACAATAGATGATTAGGGTGACTGTGTTACATACATACATACAATAGATGATTAGGGTTAAATGGTGCTTGTTACATACATACATACAATAGATGATTAGGGTGACTGTGCTACATACATACATACATACAATAGATGATTAGGGTGGCTGTGTTACATACATACATACAATAGATGATTAGGGTGACTGTGTTACATACATACATACAATAGATGATTAGGGTGACTGTGTTACAAACATACATACAATAGATCATTAGGGTGACTGTGTTACATACATACATACAACAGATGATTAGGGTGACTTTGCTACATACATACATACAATAGATGATTAGGGTGGCTGTGTTACATACATACATACAATAGATGATTAGGGTGGCTGTGTTACATACATCCATACAATAGATGATTAGGGTTAAATGGTGCTTGTTGCATACATACATACAATAGATGATTAGGGTGGCTGTGTTACATACATACATACAATAGATGAATAGGGTGACTGTGTTACATACATACATACAATAGATGATTAGGGTGACTGTGTTACATACATACATACAATAGATGATTAGGGTGACTGTGTTACATACATACATACACCAGATGATTAGTGTTAAATGGTGCTTGTTACATACATACATACAATAGATGATTAGGGTGACTGTGTTACATACATACATACAATAGATGATTAGGGTGACTGTGTTACATACATACATACAATAGATGATTAGGGTGACCGTGTTACATACATACATACAATAGATGATTAGGGTGACTGTGTTACATACATACATACAATAGATGATTAGGGTGACTGTGTTACATACATACATACAATAGATGATTAGGGTGACTGTGTTACATACATACATACAACAGATGATTAGGGTGACTTTGCTACATACATACATACAATAGATGATTAGGGTGGCTGTGTTACATACATACATACAATAGATGATTAGGGTGACTGTGTTACATACATACATACAATAGATGATTAGGGTGACTGTGTTACATACATACATACAATAGATGATTAGGGTGACTGTGTTACATACATACATACAATAGATGATTAGGGTGGCTGTGTTACATACATACATACAATAGATGATTAGGGTTAAATGGTGCTTGTTGCATACATACATACAATAGATGATTAGGGTGGCTGTGTTACATACATACATACAGTAGATGATTAGGGTTAAATGGTGCTTGTTGCATACATACATACAATAGATGATTAGGGTGACTGTGTTACATACATACATACAATAGATGATTAGGGTGACTGTGTTACATACATACATACAATAGATGATTAGGGTGACTGTGTTACATACATACATACAATAGATGATTAGGGTGACTGTGTTACATACATACATACAACAGATGATTAGGGTGACTTTGCTACATACATACATACAATAGATGATTAGGGTGGCTGTGTTACATACATACATACAATAGATGATTAGGGTGACTGTGTTACATACATACATACAATAGATGATTAGGGTGACTTTGTTACATACATACATACATACAATAGATGATTAGGGTGACTGTGTTACATACATACATACAACAGATGATTAGGGTGACTTTGCTACATACATACATACAATAGATGATTAGGGTGGCTGTGTTACATACATACATACAATAGATGATTAGGGTGACTGTGTTACATACATACATACAATAGATGATTAGGGTGACTTTGTTACATACATACATACAATAGATGATTAGGGTGACTGTGTTACATACATACATACAACAGATGATTAGGGTGACTTTGCTACATACATACATACAATAGATGATTAGGGTTAAATGGTGCTTGTTACATACATACATACAATAGATGATTAGGGTGACTGTGTTACATACATACATACATACAATAGATGATTAGGGTGACTGTGTTACATACATACATACAATAGATGATTAGGGTGACTGTGTTACATACATACATACAACAGATGATTAGGGTGACTGTGTTACATACATACATACAATAGATGATTAGGGTGACTGTGTTACATACATACATACAATAGATGATTAGGGTGACTGTGTTACATACATACATACAATAGATGATTAGGGTGACTGTGTTACATACATACATACATACAATAGATGATTAGGGTGGCTGTGTTACATACATACATACAATAGATGATTAGGGTGACTGTGTTACATACATACATACAATAGATGATTAGGGTGACTGTGTTACATACATACATACAATAGATGATTAGGATGACTGTGTTACATACATACATACAATAGATGATAAGGGTGACTGTGTTACATACATACATACAATAGATGATTAGGGTTAAATGGTGCTTGTTACATACATACATACAATAGATGATTAGGGTGACTGTGTTACATACATACATACAATAGATGATTAGGGTGGCTGTGTTACATACATACATACAATAGATGATTAGGGTGACTGTGTTACATACATACATACAATAAATGATTAGGGTGACTGTGTTACATACATACATACTGAGCGGCTGATACCCTCCTAATAAACCATATCAGTGCTGAAACACTGACTACTGAGCGGATGATACCCTCCTAATAAACCATATCAGTGCTGAAACACTGACTACTGAGCGGATGATACCCTCCTAATAAACCATATCAGTGCTGAAACACTGACTACTGAGCGGATGATACCCTCCTGATAAACCATATCAGTTCCGAAACACTGACTACTGAGCGGATGATACCCTCCTAATAAACCATATCAGTGCTGAAACACTGACTACTGAGCGGATGATACCCTCCTAATAAACCATATCAGTGCTGAAACACTGACTACTGAGCGGATGATACCCTCCTTGACTAATACTCCACCAGAAGAGGCATCGACCCAGTGATAGTAATAAAAACGTAGATATCAAATTTAGTGCGCAAAGCGCATTTCTGGAATAACCTTCATCGGGTACGCTCAAAAACGAAAGATTGGAAAGACAAATAATTTGAAGTTTTGGGAGCAATAAAACCAAAGGGACTAAACAGGATCACACTGAGAGAGGAGAACCTTAGTTTTATCAATAATTACATAACAATAAATATAGCGTTACATCTGGACATATTATCTTGGACTGCGAACCAAGCAATTTTATGAAATTAGCAAATTTGTATGAGGGCTATGCTTAAATGGTAATAATTAACATTATTTAGGAACTGTAAATTCCAGAAATGAATATATCTAATAAACCATACCAGTGCAGAAACACAGACTACTAGCCTCAAGTCTTCTACTGTTGCTAGGCAACAGACTGACGACAACAGGAAATTACTGACCGTTAATGTAATACAACAATAGTGCCATATGTGCTTAAATTGATAGGAAATGGACAAATAATGTTCTCTTATGACTATGAATTGTATTGTAGTTAGAATCTGATATTGAGGGGTGGATATCTGATTACTTAATCAATACAAACGGGAGTTATTTTCTCAAGGACCATCTTGAGGGAAATAAACATAATATTTGAAATCAATTAGTTACATTAGCTGATTAAGAGAAAGATTGACATTTCATCTAGACAAGCCATAATCTCTTGGCTTGTGTACAGTTCATTCTGTCCCGCAATATAATAAAATATCAGTTGAGGCTAATTGCTCTGGAGATGTGAGAATGTTGCGTTGCTTGATAATTCTTGGTAGATAATTTCCTCTCTTCCTCTTTCAAGGGGCCGTCGTAGTTGTGACCGTATGATGGTTGGACGTGCAACTACCTATGCAATCAGTACCTATCACCACCAAATTTGTGAGTTCAAATCACGCTCATGGAGAGGTGTACTCGATACAACATTATGTGATAAAGTTGGTCAGTGACTTGTGGTCGGTGGTTTTCCTCCACCAATAAAACTGACCGCCACGATATATAGCTGAAATAATGTAGTAACCCGTCTTCTCGGTTTTGGGCGTTCGCAAAGGTATAGCTGTAGCTGAAATATGGCTGTAAAGCGAGCAAGCAAGCTGAAATTGTTTTAAATCTGAATATAACGGAATACGTTATTGTTTATCATAATGATGAAAAGGCAAAGATAAAATCTGTTGAAAAGACAAAAACAACAAAATGATAATTCGCATGACTATGTAAAACAAAATAATACAAGAACATTGATATATAGCGTATAAAAGAAATGATAAGCATCTCCTAGCACACAACCCTAACCCAAACCTTGGTAGCGATATAACTGAAATATTGTTAGAAGTGGTGTTAAACACCATAACCCCTCTAAGCATATCCTTGTAGGAGTAAGAATAGTACTACTGAAATCTTAAATCTGTGTAAATACGCTCCATTAACATCTAAGATAACTCGATCTAACAGTTCGCTTCACTCTGGCTTTTTCCTTTAGTGTATGTAACAGAACGGGCTGATTTGTCTAAATCTATTCCTATCTGATTTTAATGAAACATATAGGGTATTCATATAGCGATGTTAATCAGATTTGTCTTACATTATAGGGACATTATTCGAACTACCGATATTATTAAGTGTTTTTTGGAAGTGATACGATATTAGGCCTTCTAGTATTGATGTAGGAGAATAAGAATAGTCGATGTATACGTAGCGAGGCTAAGGCGAGTTTGAAGATACCAGAAGAGTAATCACAATCCGTAAATCGAAGAAGGACAGACAACACAATTGCCAAAAAGAAAAAGGACAAAAGAACAAACAACGGTTAACAAACCATACATATAAAATTAAAGATCGAGTAACACGAACCCCACTAAAAACCGGGCGTGAACTCAGGTGCTCCGTGAGGGTAGGCAATTCCTGATTCATTACTGGCGCCCGTTTCACTGATAAAATTGATCACATAAAATTGAATCGAGTACACCTTTCCATGAGGCGGAAATCGAACCGAGCTCATAATTTTAGTGTTACTAGATTCTGATTGCACAGGTACGTGTAAGGAATAAAAAAATACAACTATCATACGATCAAATATGAATCAACCAACGGTGACATCTTATGAAGATAAAGTGACTTTTTACTTCGTTATTTTTAATCTATATGTCTACTTATATGAAATAATTATTCTGATTTAATGTACGGCTGGAATAATATTAGAAAAACAATATTCTTTTAAACTGATAAAAAAAACCATTACCTTAAATTATTCAAAATGGACATTACTCAAAATGTCTTCTAAAATTAATAGTGAGTGTGTCATTATGTTTTTTCAGCAATAAAAAATAAGTTACTATTTTATAGTATGATGATGATGATGGCTATTTTGTACTAGAGTAGCACGCCGACCTGGATTAGTTTAGTGCTAGTTCATTTCCTTAATAAAAACGTTGATATCAAATTTAGTGCACAAAGCAAGATAGCCAACAACTGCTGATGTCACCTATACCTTAGGGAGGGGAACATTTAGTCTTAATAATAATTACATAACAATAGACATAGCGCCACATCTAGACATCCTGGACATCAAACCAACCAGTTATATGAAATTGTATATAGTGGTGTCTAACATGTATTGACTATATGAGTAACATGGCGGGTGTCTTATTAGAGGCAGGAACTACTTATCATTCGAGAACACCTGGGTTCACCCCCGGTATTTGGTGGGGTTCGTGTTTATCATTCGAGAGCACCTGGGTTCACCCCCGGTATTTGGTGGGGTTCGTGTTTATCATTCGAGAGCACCTGGGTTCACCCCCGGTATTTGGTGGGGTTCGTGTTGTTCATCGTTTTAGTTTTCTGTGTTGTGTTTTTTGTTTTGTTTGTCTTGGTCCTGTGTCGTGTGTACCCAATGTTGCCAGTTTCTCTGGATTGTCCATTTTTGATTGCCCCTTCGATTTTCTCTACTAAATGTGTATGAGGGCTGTACTTAAATGGTAATATCCATTAAATCAATAACTTTTTGTCGTGAATTAGCATGTTGCAATATGATTGTTAGATAATTATTGCAACTTTTTGATAAAACAAAATCAAGTATGACCTAATTTGATAAAGTCAAAGCATTATCCCAAATGTAAATACATTTTATATGGTACAATGCCAAGAGCAATAATTAAACGCTTATTACATCAAAGTCTAACATGCAAATCTTCCATACACTAATCAAATCCTTCCAAATCAAATTATTCAAACTAGATTAGTATATTGATTGTTATATGCTATTTTCAGTAATTTCCTAGCAATCGTTGCGTTGCCGATAGGAAGCAAAATAAATCTTATATTCGATTGTGTTTCTTTTTTACTTTAGCTTCAAATCAAGTACTCGTTCGGAGGTAGGATCATACCCCATACCCCCAGATCTTCTGCACCGAAATCACCCACTCTACCATCTGCAAATTTATTGTGATATCCAGAAGACCATTCTACTACCTATTTTCGGTACATTATCTCCCACTCAATCTAACCTTCTTTCAGAGGATTGACAATGTTCAACACACGAGTGCATGGCCTGATAATATGTCCAACCTCAAAAATTTATTTAAAAAAAACGAATCATGTTCCAGCCACCACCGCTGCCACCAATGTAACGTTACACGCTATGATCGATCCCTTTACCTTCTACATCGATGGCAATCCTTCCCGCAACTGTGCTAATGGAGACGTTCACTAGGTCAACTGACAGAGGAGAGGCTGTTTTCAAATATATTATGAAACATAAATTACCAGTATATTAACCTAATTTCGTTACAAAACTTCCCGTCCATTCAAACCTCGTCGTTCCGAGGCTTTACAATATTTAACACGCGATGTCTTCATGAAGGTTTCAACCTCACGTGCCCTGTCCAGGTCACCACTGCTGACAGTATTGCAAATTCCTAGCTAGGAACCGCTCATCCAAAACAGTTAAGTTGTGTCTAATTGTAATGTTGGATAGTCTCTCGCGTTCATTACATCCATATTTTTTCTTACTAATTGAAATAAAAAGATACAGGACATTCTATAAATAATATGTCAATGTATTCATGTATTCATAATTGCAAACCTTTTTTGTGTACCTATTCCGAAGATCCCAGTAAAGGTCGATGTCTATGTAATTGCATACCAACACTTGTTGATAATCTTTTAATACAGTCGTTATCGTTGTTTAGACAATACTAATAGAGTTATCTTAAGTGTTTGTTGTCACAATGATAGAGGACTTAATATGATACTATATTGAAACAGGAAAAACGAACTGAGTATGATGAGGTCAACAGCTTCATTGTTTGTTTGTTAAGAAAACAGTTTCCGGTGAAACCTCTCCGTCAGTCACGATGACTATGAGATTATTCTAGAAATGCGTCGCACACACTCTTGATATCTATTAACCATAAACGGTTTATACAGTTTCTGATTTATTTTCATTTTTGCCATATTATCTTAATTAAGGAGTTAATCTTTTGCCATTATTTGTAAATGTATGACAGTCACACTACTTTACAGATTCTATGACTAGTACTGTTACTGATACCATCACAGGTAAATCACAACACTTGTCACCATTCCGACTTGTCTAAGTCACATCCTGGCAATTAACTAGAACACTCACCTTAGTAGACTAGAATTTAAGTGTTGAGTAATCTATTATAATTGTGCTTTTTGATATATTCATAATCTGTGTTCTTCTATTGCCATTCTATTTCTCCTATATATTGTATAATAGCATATATATGTGTCGCTTATTTCCCGCTTTGTGGGGATGGGGGTGGTAATTTTGCAGTATTTCGATAATATTGTGTCGATTAAGAAAAGTTTGAAGATGCCAAAGGGTGAATCAGAATACGTAAATCGAAGAGGAACAGACAACGCAATGACCAAAAGAAAATAGACAAAAGGACAAACATCGACCTACAAAACATACACATAAAACTAAAGATCGAGTAACAAGAACCCCAATATAACAGAAAAATCATAAAAAGTACAGAATAAAGAAATTTCCTAGGGACATTGTGACTTCTTGAGTATTATGATAACACTTGATTATTTTATAGAAACATGCAGACAACACAACATTCCCACATAGTCAGAGTATTATCGAAATACAGCAATTAGCCTTAGAACTGCGCTTGATGACGTCAGAATACATAATAAGACATCTAGCAGTTTTTACAACGATAATCCTGGTTAATGTCATATCCTCGCTGTTTTATTTTGAGGGGACTATGTTTGTGATGTATGAAAATATACGAGTTGTGACAAGTATAACTGTTTTAAGTTTCCTATTATGGAAAGTGATAGGTATATACAGCAATTCCAATTCCTTTAATATATGATTGGTTTATATCATGACGTTGAAACGACCAGATTCATAATGTTAAGTGATTTGTTCCATTTAACAGAATTGATATAAAAAATAAAACTTCATTTTTTAAAGAGTTCTACACTTAGTCTGAATCTTCATAAAGTAGTTCTAATAATATTGAAGGTTCGATTATTCAATACATGAATTCAATTTTAAGAAAATTACTTATAAATCGAATGTAAATTAAGCTTATTTATATTTTTGTTTGTTTATTTTAGTGACAACAGCAAACAACAGTGATAATGCAGGTGAGTGTAGAATTAGTAAAAACAGTCAAACTGGTATATAAAGACACTTCTTTTAAAATAATGCAGATGATTGTAAAAATAATTTTAAGAAAAGACAAACAGGTAAATAAAGACACATCTTTTAAAAGCGTTTAGTTCATTAAGAAATATTTTTATTGTCAAATCAGAGTAGTACAAAAACCAAACGACAATTTAGGGAGCACAGTTTGTTCACATTGGAATGTCAATAATCTGTTCGAATAATACTTTTTGCATGATGGTGATGACTGAATATCTAAGCTTTTACTATCACTGGGTCGATATCGCTGATGGTGGACTATTAGTTTCCGAGTGTATTATCCACACAGCAGTTAGTGTTTTGACATTGACATGTTTTATTAGATGTATCTATTATTGAAATTTACAGATCCTAAATATTAAATACAGTTATTATTAAAACTAGGATTCTCCTACCTCGGGCATATGAGGCCTTATCAGATTTAGAATATCCTCTTAACGTCCATTTGTTTTTCGCTCTCAAAGACTTTTAAAATTATTTGGCTTTCCAATCTTATGACTTTGAACGTACTGGATTGAGGTTATTCCAGAAATGTCTCGTATGTATTAAATTAGCTAACAATTACCATTATTGAAAGACAGTCTATATAGTCAACAATTCTACAAATATCAACGAGCCATCCCCTCTAACCTCAAATTATTAAAAACATATATCTTATATAAGACCAAGACATATGAACCATAATATTATCTTAATTCAAGTTATCAGGACAAATTTAACTACCACTTACTATGGTTTATATTCTTTCTTCGTGAACGCTAGATTCGAGATAACACGATTCGTTGTAAAAATTTATTAACCATCCCAGTAGTATATGGGGACAGCTCAAGTAGCATTTGTGGAAGTGCTGCGAGGTGCTACCGGAAGTGACGTGACCGGAAGTGACGTCAGTCACGTGACCGGAAATTACGTGACCGGAAATCACATGACCGGAAGTGACGTGACCGGAAGTGACGTGACCGAAAGTCACGTGACCGAAAGTCACGTGAGCGGAAGGGTAGCTGACCAGAAGTGACCGTAAGTATATTTTACGCATGCCCGGCTTTTTCCCGCCTTTTTTCTTACTATAGTAGTAGTACAGAGTGTAATACAGTAGTACAAGTACCATGGCTACCGGAAGTGACCGAAGGTCAAGTGACGCCCTCGGGGTTCCCTTGGGTGTGGGCATGCCCAACCGGAAGTTGCGCAATATCCGCCTTATTGGGGCCTTTTCACCGAAGTGACGTTATAAAACGTCACCCGTAGTGACCTTCGGGGTTCCCTTGGGTGCTCTCTAGGACGTCCGCGTCCTATAAGTAGCATGACTACCAGAATTAGCACTTTCACTGGTTATCTGCCCCTTTCCTGCCATTTTATTAGCACCTTCAATGATTACACAAAAGTTTGTTGTTTTCGGATATGTTCGAGGTTGTTGTGTAGTACCCCAAGGGTGTCCGCGCTGTCACTGGTATTTCTAAGAGCCAAATGAATGAAACGGTAAATTTGATCCCTACTTGCATTGTCTCTAGCAAAAATCTATTCCAGGATGATTCTTCTCAATTCTGAAAAACAATGTATATACATGTATAGAGGGAGGAGGGGAAGGAGGATGGTGGGAGGGAGGAGGAGGAGGAAGAAGAAGAAACGGGAGGGAGGAGGAGGAGGAAGAAGAAGAAACGGGAGGGAGGAGGAGAGGAGGAGGATGGTGGGAGGGAGGGAGGAGGATGGTGGGAGGGAGGGAGGGAGGAGGATGGTGGGAGGGAGGAGGAGGAGGAGGAGGAGGAGGAGGAGGAGGAGGAGGAGGAAACGGGAGGAGGAGGTCTCTTTGAGTGTCATTATGATTAACACAGAAATATTCCATATTTTCCTATTCAACTTACTTTTCTTCCATATTTTCCATATCTTTTCATATTTCAACTTACTTTTCTTCCATAATGTCAATATATTTTCACTATTCAACTTACTTTTCTTCCATATTTTCCATATTATTTCACTATTCAACTGATCTTTCTTCCATATCTTCCCTATCTTTTCACTATTCAACTTACCTTTCTTCCATATTTTCCATATCTTTTCACTATTCAACCTACTTTTTTTCCATATTTTTCATATCCTTTCACTATTCAAACTAGTTTTCTTCTGTATTTGTCATATCTTTTCACTATTTGTCTTGCCTTTCTTCTGTATTTTGCAAATATTTTCACTTTTCAACTTACTTTTCTTCCATATTTTTCATATCTTTTCACTATTCAACTTATCTTTCTTCCATATTTTTAATATCTTTTCACATTTAAACTTATCTTTCTTCCATATTTTCCATATCATTTCACTTTTCAACTTACTTTTCTTCCATAATTTCCATATCTTTTCACTATTCAACTTACTTTTCTGCTTTATTTTCCATGTCTTTTCACTATTCAACTGGGGTTTCTTCCATATTTTTCATATTTTTTCACTATTCAACTTATCTTTCTTCCATGTTTTCCATATCATTTCACATTTCAACTTACCTTTTTTCCATATTTTCCATATCATTTCACAATTCAACCTACTTTTCTTCCGCATTTTCAAAATCTTTTCACTATTCAACCTACATTTCTTCCGCATTTTCCCTATCTTTTCACTATTCAACCTACTTTTCTTCTGTAGTTTCCATATCATTTTACAATTTTCTTCTGATTTTCCATATCTTTTCACTATTTAACTTACCTTTCTTCCATAATTTCCATATCTTTTCACTTTTCAACTGACTTTTCTTCCATATTTTCCATATCTTTTCACTTTTCAACTTATTTTTCTTCCATACTTTCCAAATCTTATCACTATTCAACTTACTTTTCTTCCATATTTTCCCTATCATTTCACCATTCAATACAGAAGAAAAGCAGGTTGAATAGTGAAAAGATACGAAAAATATGAAAGAAAAGTAAGTTGAATAGTGAAAAGATATGAAAAATATGGAAGAAAGATAAGTTGAAAAGTGAAATGATATGGAAAATATGGAAGATTTTTGTGTTAGTCATAATTACACTCAAAGAGACCTCCTCATCCCTCCCTCCTCCTCCCGCCCTCCCGTTTTTCCCTCCTCCCCCTCCCCTTCTCCCCTCCTCCTCCTCCTCCTCCTCCTCCCTCCCTCTCTCCCTATCACCACCACTTCCTCCTCCTCCCTCTATGCATGTATATACATTGTCTTTGAGAATTGAGAAGAATCATCCTGGAATAGTTTTTTGTTAGAGACTATGCAAGTAGGGATCAAATTTACCATTTCATTCATTTGGCTCTTAGAAATACCACAGTGAGTACTACACAACAACCTCGAACATATCCGAAAACAGCAAACTTTTGTGTAATTATTGAAGGTGCTAATAAAATGGCGGGAAAGGGGCAGATAACCAGTGAAAGGGCTAGTTCCGGCAGCCATGCTACTCATATGACGCGGACGTCCTAGAGAGCACCCAATGGAACTCCGAAGGGGTCATATGACCTTAGGTCACTACGGCTGACGTTTCATAACGGCACTTCCGGTGAAAAGACCCCACTAGGGCGGATATTGCGCAACTTCCGGTTGTGAATGCACACACTTAAGGGAACCCCGAGGGGATCACGTGACATTCGGTCACTTCCGGTAGCCATGGTACTTGTACTACTGTATTGCATTTTGTACTACTACTACTATAGTAAGAAAAAAATGCGGGGGGGGAAGCAGGGCATGCGCAGAACATACTTCCGGTCATTTCCGATCAGGGCCTCTTCGGGTCACGTGACGTCCGATCACGTCACTTCCGGTCACGTGCCTGACGTCACTTCCGGTAGCACCTCACAGCACCTCCACAAATGCTACTTGAGCTGTCTCCATATACGCTCATTATGGTTAATAGCTTGGTCATTCATAAAACAGATTTTATCCTGAACTTGTTCTATTTGAGCAGTCAAATTGCATTAACTGGATAATGTTTTGTTATATACTGTTACTGACCGAAATAATAACTTAGCATCAATGGATTAATGTGATTTTTCTGCAGGATAAACACAATATCAATATCTTGTCTTAAAATATAAAGTTTTATATGAATTCGGTGCAAAACAGGGGAAATGCTCTGTGAATCTCATTTATCCCAGTTTTTAAGCCTCACACACATAAACTTTATATTTTAGGACACTGCAGTAATAGTTTCTATTGAATACCCTCTGCTAGTTGATCTGGTGGAGATCTAAATAGATCTGTTGGTGCAGAAGTTACGGTGTTCGATCATATCTCAGAACGTTGCAATATCAAAATTTCTTACACTTCTACTTGTATTTCCAAAGTATAATAATCGTTTCTTCAAACTTTGGAGTAAGTGCAGTCAGACCTGAATTAAGAGGTCACCTTTGCACCAAAAGAGGTGGTCTTTTAAGACAGGTGACCTCGTAAAAGAGGCTACATTCAGATGAAATTTTCTATGACAGGACGAGAAAAATGTGACCTTTTAATGCAGGTGCTTGCTTAATAGAAGTGACAACATGTGCAGGCTTTTGACTGTATATTTTTTTTCCTTTTCAGCATTTGGAATTATTCATGGAGCACACAGTGGATACAATGCATGGTTGTTCCTGACGACAATATCCGCCATATCAATAATTCTAGCCAATCAGATGAGGGTTTTGTAATGACAAACACTGTGTCAATGCAAAATCAAGCACACGGTGTTATTATGAATGTTCGTGTCTTTGGAAATCTGTGATATTTTTTTATTTTTCTATTATTAATGGCAGTATTTGTTATGTGTATATATCGTAAAAACCTCCCGATGGTCACATTCTAGAGATCAATGACGGATAAGGTATTTTTGATGTGTATATATCAATTCATGTCTTTTGCAGGGATGCGTAAAATTTCATATCAAGAAATGACTAGTAGAAAATCGTGTTTTATCCCTTTTTAGGGCAGGGGAGGGGAGTGATGGGCATGGGGTTGTAAATGTAGCTACTACGCGTATTCTTTGAAATTGCTTAATATCATTTAAAAATAGATAACGATTATTTAAAATTAATATAGTAGTGAGCTGAGCTTAATTATTGGATTGTTTTTTCATTCCGTAGTTAAATGTTACCATAGAAATATCTAAAAATATAGATAATGATATGTTTAGGTAATTACAAGCAAATATTGAGTTTATGTCTGTATGTCACTGTGCACGGTATTCTAAAATCCACTAAGTGATTGTCATTACTTTGAATATGTTCGACTGTAACCATAGTTACGATTTATTTATTTAATACTAGAAGTGTTGTTGTAAAAATAAAACTTTGCATTTTGTGCTATATAGTGTTATGTTTGATGTTTATATACCAAGGCATCGTCAGTAACCAACGACCGATCAGGCTCCGATACGCTCCACCAATCACCCGTGATTCAACTGTCAAACAAATCCTCGTAGGCATGAATTATTCATAGGTCATTTTGAAACATTTTGATTAGTTCCCACAAACTCTTTTAGAGTCAATCAAATCAAAAATAGAGTTGAAAAAAACGAAAAGGGTTTGCAAGCAATTTGAAATGATAAGAAGAGAGGAACTGTTCGCAATAACCCGTGGTATCTCGACGATGAATGCGGTTAGTCAGATCACATCTTTGATAATCTGTTCAATCTGTCTAATAGGAAAATTTGAGTGATGTTATGCTATTAAGAAAACTACTAAATATTGATCTGTTATAGAACAAAAAAAAACGTACCGACGGTTTTCAATGAATAGACTATAGACGACGAGTTGTGAATATGGGTTCGTGACCAACCGCGGGTTACTGTCGTTGATACCAAGGGTGCGATTGCACACCCCAAACATATCATCAGACCAGTAGCCAACACGGCGGTTGTGATATCTTCTCATATATCATATTTGTTGGATATTATACAATGTAAAGAAAAATCAGAGAAACCATTCGTTTCAATCATATGTTAGTAGGATCCAAGTGTTGTTCTCTCCAATGTCTTACCAAAAGAAATTAAATGAGTTATTTGTTTCTTTTTAAAGAACGAAATATAAAAAGAATACCGTTGTG
Organism: Bathymodiolus brooksi; assembly: GCA_963680875.1. Lineage (NCBI taxonomy): Eukaryota > Metazoa > Mollusca > Bivalvia > Mytilida > Modiolidae > Bathymodiolus > Bathymodiolus brooksi. Next base: position 59,903,095 of record OY804590.1, on the reverse strand, counting down.
AAGATACGAGTACTATCATAAAACTACAATCACAATTTATCAAAGCAACACAAAGTAAAGCATTAGACACTAAGCAAACATACATTGGATAGGCATAATTAAGAGATATTCTTGATAAAATAGAATTCGTGATACAAAATACCAGAAAATAGAAAGCCATAGAGCAATGAATAATTCCGTATGCCTTCTGTGAAGGTAAACTTTTCGTGCTTCACTAAAGAGATCCATGGTGTAGAAAGACCAGGAACATTGGTTTTACCTAGAAAACATTAACGAAACACCTAAACACCAAGAAAGCTCTTCACAATTGCAATAAAGAATACATTTTTATCTTATATTTTATGTTCCTATCCGATGATGATCGTGTTGATTAACAGTAACACGACGGGTACAACTAGTGATGCAGGAACAACTTATCCTTTCGGAGCATATGAGTTCAAATCCGGTTTTGTGTGGGGTTTGTGTTACTCAATCTATAGTTTACTGTGTAATGTTTTGTTGATCATTGTTTCTCTTCTCTCCCTTTTCATTGTATTGTCTGTCCTTCGATATACGGCTTCAGATTCCCCCTTTGGTATCTTCAAACTTTTTATGTATATGCAATATGCATGACAGTACTTGTAAGAAACCTGATATTGTTTTGGTGATAAGATAATGGACAACATGGATTCACCTCAAAATAAAACAGGAGGTGACACGATTCTCCGGAATGTTCGTGTGTATCTTATGTCCATTTCATGATATCCATTGTGCCAATTACACATGACTAACACGTGACATTCACAACGATTTCTCAATATTAATTAAAATTAGATTTCCGTCCTTGTTCCTTGTTTTCTATCGGTTGATGCGGTGACTGGTAAGCAATAGATAGAAAACTGGGAGAAAGTGCGGAGATCAACTTTTAATTAGATTGAATGTTGAATGTTAAATTGAAATTCTGTGTCGGTTAATCTTATGATATAAACAAATTGAATTTCCAAAGCGATTACTTGTGCTGATATTGATGCTATTATAAACTTGTCAGACAAAATAATTTTTTTGTTAAATAAGAATGCTAAAAGCGTTCCAAATTATTTGAAACGAGTGATATTTTCCAACATGAATTTTCTATGCACACGTATGCCCATTTTAATGTTTTCAACTTATTTGACTAAAATTGAGTTTCTATTTCGTGCTCATTGGGAGTTCGAATCCTGCTCATGGCGGGGCATACTCGTAAAGTTTGTCAATGAATCCTGCTCATGGCGAGGCATACTCGTATAGTTTGTCAGTGAATCCTGCTCTTGGCGAGGCATACTCGTAAAGTTTGTCAGTAAATTGCGGCAGGTCGGTGGTGTTATACTGGTACTCCGGTTTCATCCACTACTAAAACTGACAGCCACGATATAACTCAAATATTGTTGAAAGTGGCGCTAAACACCCTAACCCTAACACATTTCGTGCACAAAAAAGAAGATAAATTTCATAACTAAACGTCAATGATAATTTAAACAAAGTCTTTTTTTTATATTTATCATAGCAATCCACGAGAATATCAAGTCATGTACATGAACAGCTCGATTCTGTCTGTCCATTGATTAGTTGGGGATATTAACTCAATATCTTTTCTCATTTATTTTGATTACCATTACAATTTCATCGTTATTCCCATTTGTGTTATTTTGTTATCTTTTAGTTTAAGTAGTTTTCCTAACTTTCAAGTTTTCTGATTAACTGGTTCAACCACGAATCGTGTATGTTTGCGTCGTCGATGTTACAGTACATAACGGATGTTGAACAGAAATCAAGAGCACCTGTGTTTTTCTGCTATTCTTGCACCTTGGTCGTGTTGTTCAAACTTTTGTTCCCGTATTTTCGGTTAGTGTGTACAATTTCTGTTTTTTGCTTCGGATTTCTGTATTTTTGCGTTCGTCTCATATTCTCTATAGACTCTTTGTATTATGCCATTAAAACTATGAAGACTGTAGAATATCAAATCGATACAAAAAGACAAAATCACACTATCATATTAATCTAAAGAATACAATGGTTTTTATCATTTTTTATTTCAATTCAGAACGCAATACTGCCAACTACACTATCCAAAATCCAGCAGCCGAAATATGTAGCAACTACACTATACAAATCACAACAGCCAAAATATGTAGTAACTACACTATACAAATCACAACAGCCAAAATATGTAGTAACTACACTATACAAATCACAACAGCCAAAACATGTAGTAACTACACTATACAAATCACAACAGCCAAAATATGTAGTAACTACACTATACAAATCACAACAGCCAAAACATGTAGTAACTACACTATACAAATCACAACAGCCAAAACATGTAGTAACTACACTATACAAATCACAACAGCCAAAACATGTAGTAACTACACTATACAAATCACAACAGCCAAAATATGTAGTAACTACACTATACAAATCACAACAGCCAAAATATGTAGTAACTACACTATACAAATCACAACAGCCAAAACATGTAGTAACTACACTATACAAATCACAACAGCCAAAACATGTAGTAACTACACTATACAAATCACAACAGCCAAAACATGTAGTAACTACACTATACAAATCACAACAGCCAAAATATGTAGTAACTACACTATACAAATCACAACAGCCAAAATATGTAGTAACTACACTATACAAATCACAACAGCCAAAATATGTAGTAACTACACTATACAAATCACAACAGCCAAAATATGTAGTAACTACACTATACAAATCACAACAGCCAAAATATGTAGTAACTACACTATACAAATCACAACAGCCAAAACATGTAGTAACTACACTATACAAATCACAACAGCCAAAACATGTAGTAACTACACTATACAAATCACAACAGCCAAAATATGTAGTAACTACACTATACAAATCACAACAGCCAAAACATGTAGTAACTACACTATACAAATCCAGCAGCCAAAATATGTAGTAACTACACTATACAAATCACAACAGCCAAAACATGTAGTAACTACACTATACAAATCACAACAGCCAAAATATGTAGTAACTACACTATACAAATCACAACAGCCAAAATATGTAGTAACTACACTATACAAATCACAACAGCCAAAATATGTAGTAACTACACTTTACAAATCACAACAGCCAAAACATGTAGTAACTACACTTTACAAATCACAACAGCCAAAATATGTAGTAGCTACACTATACAAATCACAACAGCCAAAACATGTAGTAACTACACTATACAAATCACAACAGCCAAAATATGTAGTAGCTACACTATACAAATCACAACAGCCAAAATATGTAGTAACTACACTATACAAATCACAACAGCCAAAATATGTAGTAACTACACTATACAAATCACAACAGCCAAAATATGTAGTAACTACACTATACAAATCACAACAGTCAAAATATGTAGTAACTACACAATACAAATCACAACAGTCAAAATATGTAGTAACTACACTATACAAATCACAACAGCCAAAACATGTAGTAACTACACTATACAAATCACAACAGCCAAAACATGTAGTAACTACACTATACAAATCACAACAGTCCAAATATGTAGTAACTACACTATACAAATCACAACAGTCAAAATATGTAGTAACTACACTATACAAATCACAACAGCCAAAACATGTAGTAACTACACTATACAAATCACAACAGCCAAAACATGTAGTAACTACACTATACAAATCACAACAGCCAAAACATGTAGTAACTACACTATACAAATCACAACAGCCAAAATATGTAGTAGCTACACTATACAAATCACAACAGTCAAAATATGTAGTAACTACACTATACAAATCACAACAGCCAAAATATGTAGTAACTACACTATACAAATCACAACAGCCAAAATATGTAGTAACTACACTATACAAATCACAACAGTCAAAATATGTAGTAACTACACTATACAAATCACAACAGTCAAAATATGTAGTAACTACACTATACAAATCACAACAGCCAAAACATGTAGTAACTACACTATACAAATCACAACAGCCAAAACATGTAGTAACTACACTATACAAATCACAACAGTCCAAATATGTAGTAACTACACTATACAAATCACAACAGTCAAAATATGTAGTAACTACACTATACAAATCACAACAGCCAAAACATGTAGTAACTACACTATACAAATCACAACAGCCAAAACATGTAGTAACTACACTATACAAATCACAACAGCCAAAACATGTAGTAACTACACTATACAAATCACAACAGCCAAAATATGTAGTAGCTACACTATACAAATCACAACAGCCAAAATATGTAGTAACTACACTATACAAATCACAACAGCCAAAATATGTAGTAACTACACTATACAAATCACAACAGCCAAAATATGTAGTAACTACACTATACAAATCACAACAGTCAAAATATGTAGTAACTACACTATACAAATCACAACAGTCAAAATATGTAGTAACTACACTATACAAATCACAACAGCCAAAACATGTAGTAACTACACTATACAAATCACAACAGCCAAAACATGTAGTAACTACACTATACAAATCACAACAGTCCAAATATGTAGTAACTACACTATACAAATCACAACAGTCAAAATATGTAGTAACTACACTATACAAATCACAACAGCCAAAACATGTAGTAACTACACTATACAAATCACAACAGCCAAAACATGTAGTAACTACACTATACAAATCACAACAGCCAAAACATGTAGTAACTACACTATACAAATCACAACAGCCAAAATATGTAGTAGCTACACTATACAAATCACAACAGTCAAAATATGTAGTAACTACACTATACAAATCACAACAGCCAAAATATGTAGTAACTACACTATACAAATCACAACAGCCAAAATATGTAGTAACTACACTATACAAATCACAACAGTCAAAATATGTAGTAACTACACTATACAAATCACAACAGTCAAAATATGTAGTAACTACACTATACAAATCACAACAGCCAAAACATGTAGTAACTACACTATACAAATCACAACAGCCAAAACATGTAGTAACTACACTATACAAATCACAACAGTCCAAATATGTAGTAACTACACTATACAAATCACAACAGTCAAAATATGTAGTAACTACACTATACAAATCACAACAGCCAAAACATGTAGTAACTACACTATACAAATCACAACAGCCAAAACATGTAGTAACTACACTATACAAATCACAACAGCCAAAACATGTAGTAACTACACTATACAAATCACAACAGCCAAAATATGTAGTAGCTACACTATACAAATCACAACAGTCAAAATATGTAGTAACTACACTATACAAATCACAACAGCCAAAACATGTAGTAACTACACTATACAAATCACAACAGCCAAAATATGTAGTAACTACACTATACAAATCACAACAGTCAAAATATGTAGTAACTACACTATACAAATCACAACAGCCAAAACATGTAGTAACTACACTATACAAATCACAACAGCCAAAACATGTAGTAACTACACTTTACAAATCACAACAGCCAAAATATGTAGTAACTACACTATACAAATCACAACAGTCAAAATATGTAGTAGCTACACTATACAAATCACAACAGCCAAAACATGTAGTAACTACACTATACAAATCACAACAGCCAAAACATGTAGTAACTACACTTTACAAATCCCGACAGCCAAAATATGTAGTAGCTACACTTTACAAATCCCGACAGCCAAAATATGTAGTAACTACACTATACAAATCACAACAGTCAAAATATGTAGTAACTACACTATACAAATCACAACAGCCAAAACATGTAGTAACTACACTATACAAATCACAACAGCCAAAACATGTAGTAACTACACTATACAAATCACAACAGCCAAAACATGTAGTAACTACACTATACAAATCACAACAGCCAAAATATGTAGTAGCTACACTATACAAATCACAACAGTCAAAATATGTAGTAACTACACTATACAAATCACAACAGCCAAAATATGTAGTAACTACACTATACAAATCACAACAGCCAAAATATGTAGTAACTACACTATACAAATCACAACAGTCAAAATATGTAGTAACTACACTATACAAATCACAACAGTAAAAATATGTAGTAACTACACTATACAAATCACAACAGCCAAAACATGTAGTAACTACACTATACAAATCACAACAGCCAAAACATGTAGTAACTACACTATACAAATCACAACAGTCCAAATATGTAGTAACTACACTATACAAATCACAACAGTCAAAATATGTAGTAACTACACTATACAAATCACAACAGCCAAAACATGTAGTAACTACACTATACAAATCACAACAGCCAAAACATGTAGTAACTACACTATACAAATCACAACAGCCAAAACATGTAGTAACTACACTATGCAAATCACAACAGCCAAAATATGTAGTAGCTACACTATACAAATCACAACAGTCAAAATATGTAGTAACTACACTATACAAATCACAACAGCCAAAACATGTAGTAACTACACTATACAAATCACAACAGCCAAAATATGTAGTAACTACACTATACAAATCACAACAGTCAAAATATGTAGTAACTACACTATACAAATCACAACAGCCAAAACATGTAGTAACTACACTATACAAATCACAACAGCCAAAACATGTAGTAACTACACTTTACAAATCACAACAGCCAAAATATGTAGTAACTACACTATACAAATCACAACAGTCAAAATATGTAGTAGCTACACTATACAAATCACAACAGCCAAAACATGTAGTAACTACACTATACAAATCACAACAGCCAAAACATGTAGTAACTACACTTTACAAATCCCGACAGCCAAAATATGTAGTAGCTACACTTTACAAATCCCGACAGCCAAAATGTGTAGTAACTACACTATACAAATGCCGGTGTCATAGAGTAAACCACCCCACATAGTAGATTAACCCCCGGGAAGATTTACTATATCCTACCGTGACATCTGCTCGGTCATGCAATAATGTCGGTCATTTGCTTTGATTTACAATTCTCGCGCAGCACGAGACCAATGACGTCATTTTGTATATTCATAGCGTACATAAACACTGAGGGAATACTTTTCAACGTCAAAATTACAAGATGAGATTAAAACAGAGAAATTTGAATTGAATAAATTCCATACAAGTAAAAAAGATCCTTTTTACTAATGTCTTTTTTTCCTGATCATTATGCTTGTTAAATATGTTTCCATCGATGGTATTCCCCAAACATTTGTATTTTTCCGGTTTGTTGACATAATCGACATCACAGTTCATGACCGTTTCTGAAATGTAGGCCAAGCAAATTGTATTTTAAAATACTTTGAAAATATGATGATTGATCATTCAGATTCCACCATTTTCTAGAAAATGGCCGATTTTACCGGGAAAATACATGCAAGTGCTCTCCATTAGTCACAAAATGGCAGATTATTTTGCATTTCCACTGCTGCTTTAATAACAAATATACCCCTTACTTCTTGGGCTAATGAAATGAAATTCACAGAGAAGATAGAAAAAGAATTAATTTAACAGCAGTAATCAAAATTTATAGCATAAATTGAACAGAGAATTAAATTAAACCAGACAGAAAAATGAGATTGTCTGGGTAAAAAAACCCTGTCATTATTACAAATAGCATCAACAAAACTGTATTGTTACCACTCTGTGATAATAAATGTGATTAAAATAAATTGAAATCAGTCATTAATTGTTTTACCAAAATATGTTGGTCTAATAGATTGTATTGACAAAAGCAAAAACACCAAATTCACTGGATTAAATACTTTTTATGTGGGTAAGCAAGTTTAATATTTGCATCAAATAATTAATTTTTAATACTTCAATTTCAAACTATTTAAAAAAAAAATGTTTTAAAATTTTTCAGACAAATCAATTACACTGAAAAAGCTAAAATACTGTACTTTCTTAATCTGGTTTACTTTTTAAGTTTGGTTGGCCTATGACAAAATCATGTGCTTTATTGAACTTTGACCGACTTTATGTGACGTCATACGACGCCATTTGGAAAAAGGGTGTGTAAACAAATATGGGTCAGTATGTAATTATTATCGATCTTTTTTCCATGGAACTTTACACATGTGAGCAAGAATAGATGAGGAACATAATTAAAAACAAAAAAATGTTTACTTTTCAAACATGAAAAAAATAATCAAACATTATCCAATGACTGACCGACTTATTGTCAGACGAGGATATAGTAAACCTTCCCTCATGGAATATATAGTATGTATTCCGCATAGTAAACCTTCCTACCTACTCAAATACTGCAAAATGGCTCCGTACATTATTTTTTACCTTTTAATCATAACCGGATATAATTAATTATACTATAACTAATTGACGAGTTTCATTATCAAAAATATGTCACAATGACAAAATAACGCAGTATTACTTAACTCACGAATGCGCGCAGCGCATGAGTGAGTTACAACGTTAATTGGTCATGAGTGACATATTTTTTATAATGAAACTCGTCAATTAGTTATAGTATTTATTATATAGATTAAAAAAATGTTTCGAATCGAATTTAATATAAAATTAGCTTAATTGCACCGTGTAGCGTAGGGAAATACTTAATGTGTATCGCTTCAAAAAACACCCACGACAATAAAATAATTAAAATGCTTACCTTGAAATATTATTTTAGTTAAATTTGATCAAAATTGAAGCATACACGAAGCCAAATAACGTCTATTTTTTTACGTTTCAAACTGGAAGTCTTCATATGACGTCGACAACGAAATGGCGAGAAATATAGCGAGAGTGAAATTAAAAAAAAAAAAAAAACGATAATTTCACTGTGAAATTATCGTTTTCACTTAACTCGGAAAATTCTGTAATTCACAGCTATCTATATAATAATGGTATATAACAATTAAAATTAACGCGATTAAGGTGCTAAATTCCGAATCAATAGTAATTATCCGGATTAAGGGGGAACATTTACTATATTGCAAAATATCCGGGGGGGGGGGGGGGGGGGTGATCGGCTATGGAATGTTTGCTATATAGTAAATTTCCCCCCGGGTGAATATTTACTATATAGTAAAGTATCCTTGGGGGTGGAGGTTTACCACATAGAAAATATTCCGAGGTTAAGCATTCTGGGGGAAGGTTTGCTATGCGGAAGGTTTACTATATGACATCGGCAGCCAAAACATGTAGTAACTACACTCTACAAATCCAGCAGTCAAAACATGCAGTAACTACACTATACATATCCCGACAGCCAAAATGTGTAGTAACTACACTATACAAATCCCGACAGCCAAAATGTGTAGAAACTACACTATACAAATCCCGACAGCCAAAATGTGTAGAAACTACACTATACAAATCCCGGCAGTCAAAATGTGTAGTAACTACACCATACAAATCCCGGAAGCCAAAATGTGTAGTCACTACACTATACAAATTCCGATAGCCAAAATGTGTAGCAACTACGCTATACAGATCCAGCAGTCAAAATGTGTAGTAACTACACTATACAAATCCCGACAGCCAAAATGTGCAGTAACTACACTATACAGATCCAGCAGTCAAAATATGTAGTAACTACACTATACAAATCCCGACAGCCAAAATGTGTAGTAACTACACTTTACAAATCACAGCAGTCAAAACATGTAGTAACTACACTTTACAAATCCCGACAGCCAAAATGTGCAGTAACTACACTATACAAATCCACCAGTCAAAACATGTAGTAACTACACTATACAAATCCCGACAGCCAAAATGTGTAGTAACTACACTATACAAATCCCGACAGCCAAAATGTGTAGAAACTACACTATGCAAATCCCGGCAGCCAAAATGTGTAGTAACTACACCATACAAATCCCGGAAGCCAAAATGTGTAGTAACTACACTATACAAATCCCGACAGCCAAAATGTGTAGAAACTACACTATACAAATCCCGGCAGCCAAAATGTGTAGTAACTACACCATACAAATCCCGGAAGCCAAAATGTGTAGTAACTACACTATACAAATTCCGATAGCCAAAATGTGTAGCAACTACGCTATACAGATCCAGCAGTCAAAATGTGTAGTAACTACACTATACAAATCCCGACAGCCAAAATGTGCAGTAACTACACTATACAGATCCAGCAGTCAAAATATGTAGTAACTACACTATACAAATCCCGACAGCCAAAATGTGTAGTAACTACACTTTACAAATCACAGCAGTCAAAACATGTAGTAACTACACTTTACAAATCCCGACAGCCAAAATGTGCAGTAACTACACTATACAAATCCACCAGTCAAAACATGTAGTAACTACACTATACAAATCCCGACAGCCAAAATGTGTAGTAACTACACTATACAAATCCCGACAGCCAAAATGTGTAGAAACTACACTATGCAAATCCCGGCAGCCAAAATGTGTAGTAACTACACCATACAAATCCCGGAAGCCAAAATGTGTAGTAACTACACTATACAAATCCCGACAGCCAAAATGTGTAGTAACTACACTATACAAATCCCGACAGCCAAAATGTGTAGTAACTACACTATACAAATCCCGACAGCCAAAATGTGTAGTAACTACACTTTACAAATCCCGACAGCCAAAATGTGTAGAAACTACACTATGCAAATCCCGGCAGCCAAAATGTGTAGTAACTACACTTTACAAATCCCGGAAGCCAAAATGTGTAGTAACTACACTATACAAATCCCGACAGCCAAAATGTGCAGCAACTACACTATACAGATCCAGCAGTCAAAATGTGTAGTAACTACACTATACAAATCCCGACAGCCAAAATGTGCAGTAACTACACTATACAGATCCAGCAGCAAAAACATGTAGTACCCACACTCTACAAAATCCAGCACCCAAAATATGTAGTAACTACACTATACAGATCCCTCAGCCAAAATATGTAGTAACGACACTATACAGATCCCTCAGCCAAAATATGTAGTAACTACACTATACAAAATCCAGCACCTAAAATATGTAGTAACTACACTATACAGATCCCTCAGCCAAAATATGTAGTAACGACACTATACAGATCCCTCAGCCAAAATATGTAGTAACGACACTATGCAAAATCCAGCACCCAAAATATGTAGTAACTACACTATACAGATCCCTCAGCCAAAATATGTAGTAACGACACTATACAGATCCCTCAGCCAAAATATGTAGTAACGACACTATGCAAAATCCAGCACCCAAAATATGTAGTAACTACACTATACAGATCCCTCAGCCAAAATATGTAGTAACTACACTATACAGATCCCTCAGCCAAAATATGTAGTAACTACACTATACAAAATCCAGCACCTAAAATATGTAGTAACTACACTATACAGATCCCTCAGCCAAAATATGTAGTAACTACACTATACAAATCACAACAGCCAAAACATGTAGTAACTACACTATACAGATCCCTCAGCCAAAATATGTAGTAACGACACTATACAGATCCCTCAGCCAAAATATGTAGTAACGACACTATGCAAAATCCAGCACCCAAAATATGTAGTAACTACACTATACAGATCCCTCAGCCAAAATATGTAGTAACTACACTATACAGATCCCTCAGCCAAAATATGTAGTAACTACACTATGCAAATCCCGGCAGCCAAAATATGTAGTAACTACACTATACAAAATCCAGCACCCAAAATATGTAGTAACTACACTATACAGATTCCTCAGCCAAAATTGTAGTAACTACACTATACAGATCCCTCAGCCAAAATATGTAGTAACTACACTATTCAAAATTCAGCACCCAAAATATGTAGTAACTACACTATACAAATCGCAGCAGCCAAAATATGTAGTAATTACACTATACAAATCCCGGCAGCCAAAATATGTAGTAACTACACTATACAAATCCAGCAGCCAAAATATGTAGTAACTACACTATACAAATCCCGGCAGCCAAAATATGTAGTAACTACACTATACAAATCCAGCAGCCAAAATATGTAGTAACTACACTATACAAAATCCAGCACCTAAAATATGTAGTAACTACACTATACAGATCCCTCAGCCAAAATATGTAGTAACTACACTATACAAAATCCAGCACCTAAAATATGTAGTAACTACACTATACAGATCCCTCAGCCAAAATATGTAGTAACTACACTATGCAAATCCCGGCAGCCAAAATATGTAGTAACTACACTATACAAATCCCGGCAGCCAAAATATGTAGTAACTACACTATACAAAATCCAGCACCCAAAATATGTAGTAACTACACTATACAGATTCCTCAGCCAAAATTGTAGTAACTACACTATACAGATCCCTCAGCCAAAATATGTAGTAACTACACTATTCAAAATTCAGCACCCAAAATATGTAGTAACTACACTATACAAATCGCAGCAGCCAAAATATGTAGTAATTACACTATACAAATCCCGGCAGCCAAAATATGTAGTAACTACACTATACAAATCCAGCAGCCAAAATATGTAGTAACTACACTATACAAATCCCGGCAGCCAAAATATGTAGTAACTACACTATACAGATCCAGCAGCCAAAATATGTAGTAACTACACTATACAAATCACAACAGCCAAAATATGTAGTAACTACACTATACAAATCACAACAGCCAAAATATGTAGTAACTACACTTTACAAATCACAACAGCCAAAACATGTAGTAACTACACTTTACAAATCACAACAGCCAAAATATGTAGTAGCTACACTATACAAATCACAACAGCCAAAACATGTAGTAACTACACTATACAAATCACAACAGCCAAAATATGTAGTAGCTACACTATACAAATCACAACAGCCAAAATATGTAGTAACTACACTATACAAATCACAACAGTCAAAATATGTAGTAACTACACTATACAAATCACAACAGCCAAAATATGTAGTAACTACACTATACAAATCACAACAGTCAAAATATGTAGTAACTACACTATACAAATCACAACAGTCAAAATATGTAGTAACTACACTATACAAATCACAACAGCCAAAACATGTAGTAACTACACTATACAAATCACAACAGCCAAAACATGTAGTAACTACACTATACAAATCACAACAGTCCAAATATGTAGTAACTACACTATACAAATCACAACAGTCAAAATATGTAGTAACTACACTATACAAATCACAACAGCCAAAACATGTAGTAACTACACTATACAAATCACAACAGCCAAAACATGTAGTAACTACACTATACAAATCACAACAGCCAAAACATGTAGTAACTACACTATACAAATCACAACAGCCAAAATATGTAGTAGCTACACTATACAAATCACAACAGTCAAAATATGTAGTAACTACACTATACAAATCACAACAGCCAAAATATGTAGTAACTACACTATACAAATCACAACAGCCAAAATATGTAGTAACTACACTATACAAATCACAACAGTCAAAATATGTAGTAACTACACTATACAAATCACAACAGTCAAAATATGTAGTAACTACACTATACAAATCACAACAGCCAAAACATGTAGTAACTACACTATACAAATCACAACAGCCAAAACATGTAGTAACTACACTATACAAATCACAACAGTCCAAATATGTAGTAACTACACTATACAAATCACAACAGTCAAAATATGTAGTAACTACACTATACAAATCACAACAGCCAAAACATGTAGTAACTACACTATACAAATCACAACAGCCAAAACATGTAGTAACTACACTATACAAATCACAACAGCCAAAACATGTAGTAACTACACTATACAAATCACAACAGCCAAAATATGTAGTAACTACACTATACAAATCACAACAGCCAAAATATGTAGTAACTACACTATACAAATCACAACAGCCAAAATATGTAGTAACTACACTATACAAATCACAACAGTCAAAATATGTAGTAACTACACTATACAAATCACAACAGTCAAAATATGTAGTAACTACACTATACAAATCACAACAGCCAAAACATGTAGTAACTACACTATACAAATCACAACAGCCAAAACATGTAGTAACTACACTATACAAATCACAACAGTCCAAATATGTAGTAACTACACTATACAAATCACAACAGTCAAAATATGTAGTAACTACACTATACAAATCACAACAGCCAAAACATGTAGTAACTACACTATACAAATCACAACAGCCAAAACATGTAGTAACTACACTATACAAATCACAACAGCCAAAACATGTAGTAACTACACTATACAAATCACAACAGTCCAAATATGTAGTAACTACACTATACAAATCACAACAGTCAAAATATGTAGTAACTACACTATACAAATCACAACAGCCAAAACATGTAGTAACTACACTATACAAATCACAACAGCCAAAACATGTAGTAACTACACTATACAAATCACAACAGCCAAAACATGTAGTAACTACACTATACAAATCACAACAGTCAAAATATGTAGTAACTACACTATACAAATCACAACAGCCAAAATATGTAGTAACTACACTATACAAATCACAACAGCCAAAATATGTAGTAACTACACTATACAAATCACAACAGTCAAAATATGTAGTAACTACACTATACAAATCACAACAGTCAAAATATGTAGTAACTACACTATACAAATCACAACAGCCAAAACATGTAGTAACTACACTATACAAATCACAACAGCCAAAACATGTAGTAACTACACTATACAAATCACAACAGTCCAAATATGTAGTAACTACACTATACAAATCACAACAGTCAAAATATGTAGTAACTACACTATACAAATCACAACAGCCAAAACATGTAGTAACTACACTATACAAATCACAACAGCCAAAACATGTAGTAACTACACTATACAAATCACAACAGCCAAAACATGTAGTAACTACACTATACAAATCACAACAGCCAAAATATGTAGTAGCTACACTATACAAATCACAACAGCCAAAATATGTAGTAACTACACTATACAAATCACAACAGCCAAAATATGTAGTAACTACACTATACAAATCACAACAGCCAAAATATGTAGTAACTACACTATACAAATCACAACAGTCAAAATATGTAGTAACTACACTATACAAATCACAACAGTCAAAATATGTAGTAACTACACTATACAAATCACAACAGCCAAAACATGTAGTAACTACACTATACAAATCACAACAGTCCAAATATGTAGTAACTACACTATACAAATCACAACAGTCAAAATATGTAGTAACTACACTATACAAATCACAACAGCCAAAACATGTAGTAACTACACTATACAAATCACAACAGCCAAAACATGTAGTAACTACACTATACAAATCACAACAGCCAAAACATGTAGTAACTACACTATACAAATCACAACAGTCCAAATATGTAGTAACTACACTATACAAATCACAACAGTCAAAATATGTAGTAACTACACTATACAAATCACAACAGCCAAAATATGTAGTAACTACACTATACAAATCACAACAGCCAAAATATGTAGTAACTACACTATACAAATCACAACAGTCAAAATATGTAGTAACTACACTATACAAATCACAACAGTCAAAATATGTAGTAACTACACTATACAAATCACAACAGCCAAAACATGTAGTAACTACACTATACAAATCACAACAGCCAAAACATGTAGTAACTACACTATACAAATCACAACAGTCCAAATATGTAGTAACTACACTATACAA
Organism: Bathymodiolus brooksi; assembly: GCA_963680875.1. Taxonomy (NCBI): domain Eukaryota; kingdom Metazoa; phylum Mollusca; class Bivalvia; order Mytilida; family Modiolidae; genus Bathymodiolus; species Bathymodiolus brooksi. Next base: position 59,887,259 of record OY804590.1, on the reverse strand, counting down.
ATCACAACAGCCAAAATATGTAGTAACTACACTATACAAATCACAACAGCCAAAATATGTAGTAACTACACTATACAAATCACAACAGCCAAAATATGTAGTAACTACACTATACAAATCACAACAGTCAAAATATGTAGTAACTACACTATACAAATCACAACAGTCAAAATATGTAGTAACTACACTATACAAATCACAACAGCCAAAACATGTAGTAACTACACTATACAAATCACAACAGCCAAAACATGTAGTAACTACACTATACAAATCACAACAGTCCAAATATGTAGTAACTACACTATACAAATCACAACAGTCAAAATATGTAGTAACTACACTATACAAATCACAACAGCCAAAACATGTAGTAACTACACTATACAAATCACAACAGCCAAAATATGTAGTAACTACACTATACAAATCACAACAGCCAAAACATGTAGTAACTACACTATACAAATCACAACAGCCAAAATATGTAGTAGCTACACTATACAAATCACAACAGCCAAAATATGTAGTAACTACACTATACAAATCACAACAGCCAAAATATGTAGTAACTACACTATACAAATCACAACAGCCAAAATATGTAGTAACTACACTATACAAATCACAACAGTCAAAATATGTAGTAACTACACTATACAAATCACAACAGTCAAAATATGTAGTAACTACACTATACAAATCACAACAGCCAAAACATGTAGTAACTACACTATACAAATCACAACAGTCCAAATATGTAGTAACTACACTATACAAATCACAACAGTCAAAATATGTAGTAACTACACTATACAAATCACAACAGCCAAAACATGTAGTAACTACACTATACAAATCACAACAGCCAAAACATGTAGTAACTACACTATACAAATCACAACAGCCAAAACATGTAGTAACTACACTATACAAATCACAACAGCCAAAATATGTAGTAGCTACACTATACAAATCACAACAGTCAAAATATGTAGTAACTACACTATACAAATCACAACAGCCAAAATATGTAGTAACTACACTATACAAATCACAACAGCCAAAATATGTAGTAACTACACTATACAAATCACAACAGTCAAAATATGTAGTAACTACACTATACAAATCACAACAGTCAAAATATGTAGTAACTACACTATACAAATCACAACAGCCAAAACATGTAGTAACTACACTATACAAATCACAACAGCCAAAACATGTAGTAACTACACTATACAAATCACAACAGTCCAAATATGTAGTAACTACACTATACAAATCACAACAGTCAAAATATGTAGTAACTACACTATACAAATCACAACAGCCAAAACATGTAGTAACTACACTATACAAATCACAACAGCCAAAACATGTAGTAACTACACTATACAAATCACAACAGCCAAAACATGTAGTAACTACACTATACAAATCACAACAGCCAAAATATGTAGTAGCTACACTATACAAATCACAACAGTCAAAATATGTAGTAACTACACTATACAAATCACAACAGCCAAAATATGTAGTAACTACACTATACAAATCACAACAGCCAAAATATGTAGTAACTACACTATACAAATCACAACAGTCAAAATATGTAGTAACTACACTATACAAATCACAACAGCCAAAACATGTAGTAACTACACTATACAAATCACAACAGCCAAAACATGTAGTAACTACACTATACAAATCACAACAGCCAAAACATGTAGTAACTACACTATACAAATCACAACAGCCAAAATATGTAGTAGCTACACTATACAAATCACAACAGTCAAAATATGTAGTAACTACACTATACAAATCACAACAGCCAAAATATGTAGTAACTACACTATACAAATCACAACAGCCAAAATATGTAGTAACTACACTATACAAATCACAACAGTCAAAATATGTAGTAACTACACTATACAAATCACAACAGTCAAAATATGCAGTAACTACACTATACAAATCACAACAGCCAAAACATGTAGTAACTACACTATACAAATCACAACAGCCAAAACATGTAGTAACTACACTATACAAATCACAACAGTCCAAATATGTAGTAACTACACTATACAAATCACAACAGTCAAAATATGTAGTAACTACACTATACAAATCACAACAGCCAAAACATGTAGTAACTACACTATACAAATCACAACAGCCAAAACATGTAGTAACTACACTATACAAATCACAACAGCCAAAACATGTAGTAACTACACTATACAAATCACAACAGCCAAAATATGTAGTAGCTACACTATACAAATCACAACAGTCAAAATATGTAGTAACTACACTATACAAATCACAACAGCCAAAACATGTAGTAACTACACTATACAAATCACAACAGCCAAAATATGTAGTAACTACACTATACAAATCACAACAGTCAAAATATGTAGTAACTACACTATACAAATCACAACAGCCAAAACATGTAGTAACTACACTATACAAATCACAACAGCCAAAACATGTAGTAACTACACTTTACAAATCACAACAGCCAAAATATGTAGTAACTACACTATACAAATCACAACAGTCAAAATATGTAGTAGCTACACTATACAAATCACAACAGCCAAAACATGTAGTAACTACACTATACAAATCACAACAGCCAAAACATGTAGTAACTACACTTTACAAATCCCGACAGCCAAAATATGTAGTAGCTACACTTTACAAATCCCGACAGCCAAAATGTGTAGTAACTACACTATACAAATGCCGGTGTCATAGAGTAAACCACCCCACATAGTAGATTAACCCCCGGGAAGATTTACTATATCCTACCGTGACATCTGCTCGGTCATGCAATAATGTCGGTCATTTGCTTTGATTTACAATTCTCGCGCAGCACGAGACCAATGACGTCATTTTGTATATTCATAGCGTACATAAACACTGAGGGAATACTTTTCAACGTCAAAATTACAAGATGAGATTAAAACAGAGAAATTTGAATTGAATAAATTCCATACAAGTAAAAAAGATCCTTTTTACTAATGTCTTTTTTTCCTGATCATTATGCTTGTTAAATATGTTTCCATCGATGGTATTCCCCAAACATTTGTATTTTTCCGGTTTGTTGACATAATCGACATCACAGTTCATGACCGTTTCTGAAATGTAGGCCAAGCAAATTGTATTTTAAAATACTTTGAAAATATGATGATTGATCATTCAGATTCCACCATTTTCTAGAAAATAGCCGATTTTACCGGGAAAATACATGCAAGTGCTCTCCATTAGTCACAAAATGGCAGATTATTTTGCATTTCCACTGCTGCTTTAATAACAAATATACCCCTTACTTCTTGGGCTAATGAAATGAAATTCACAGAGAAGATAGAAAAAGAATTAATTTAACAGCAGTAATCAAAATTTATAGCATAAATTGAACAGAGAATTAAATTAAACCAGACAGAAAAATGAGATTGTCTGGGTAAAAAAACCCTGTCATTATTACAAATAGCATCAACAAAACTGTATTGTTACCACTCTGTGATAATAAATGTGATTAAAATAAATTGAAATCAGTCATTAATTGTTTTACCAAAATATGTTGGTCTAATAGATTGTATTGACAAAAGCAAAAACACCAAATTCACTGGATTAAATACTTTTTATGTGGGTAAGCAAGTTTAATATTTGCATCAAATAATTAATTTTTAATACTTCAATTTCAAACTATTTAAAAAAAAAATGTTTTAAAATTTTTCAGACAAATCAATTACACTGAAAAAGCTAAAATACTGTACTTTCTTAATCTGGTTTACTTTTTAAGTTTGGTTGGCCTATGACAAAATCATGTGCTTTATTGAACTTTGACCGACTTTATGTGACGTCATACGACGCCATTTGGAAAAAGGGTGTGTAAACAAATATGGGTCAGTATGTAATTATTATCGATCTTTTTTCCATGGAACTTTACACATGTGAGCAAGAATAGATGAGGAACATAATTAAAAACAAAAAAATGTTTACTTTTCAAACATGAAAAAAATAATCAAACATTATCCAATGACTGACCGACTTATTGTCAGACGAGGATATAGTAAACCTTCCCTCATGGAATATATAGTATGTATTCCGCATAGTAAACCTTCCTACCTACTCAAATACTGCAAAATGGCTCCGTACATTATTTTTTACCTTTTAATCATAACCGGATATAATTAATTATACTATAACTAATTGACGAGTTTCATTATCAAAAATATGTCACAATGACAAAATAACGCAGTATTACTTAACTCACGAATGCGCGCAGCGCATGAGTGAGTTACAACGTTAATTGGTCATGAGTGACATATTTTTTATAATGAAACTCGTCAATTAGTTATAGTATTTATTATATAGATTAAAAAAATGTTTCGAATCGAATTTAATATAAAATTAGCTTAATTGCACCGTGTAGCGTAGGGAAATACTATAATGTGTATCGCTTCAAAAAACACCCACGACAATAAAATAATTAAAATGCTTACCTTGAAATATTATTTTAGTTAAATTTGATCAAAATTGAAGCATACACGAAGCCAAATAACGTCTATTTTTTTACGTTTCAAACTGGAAGTCTTCATATGACGTCGACAACGAAATGGCGAGAAATATAGCGAGAGTGAAATTAAAAAAAAAAAAAAAACGATAATTTCACTGTGAAATTATCGTTTTCACTTAACTCGGAAAATTCTGTAATTCACAGCTATCTATATAATAATGGTATATAACAATTAAAATTAACGCGATTAAGGTGCTAAATTCCGAATCAATAGTAATTATCCGGATTAAGGGGGAACATTTACTATATTGCAAAATATCCGGGGGGGGGGGGGGGTGATCGGCTATGGAAGGGGGAATGTTTGCTATATAGTAAATTTCCCCCCGGGTGAATATTTACTATATAGTAAAGTATCCTTGGGGGTGGAGGTTTACCACATAGAAAATATTCCGAGGTTAAGCATTCTGGGGGAAGGTTTGCTATGCGGAAGGTTTACTATATGACATCGGCAGCCAAAACATGTAGTAACTACACTCTACAAATCCAGCAGTCAAAACATGCAGTAACTACACTATACATATCCCGACAGCCAAAATGTGTAGTAACTACACTATACAAATCCCGACAGCCAAAATGTGTAGAAACTACACTATACAAATCCCGACAGCCAAAATGTGTAGAAACTACACTATACAAATCCCGGCAGTCAAAATGTGTAGTAACTACACCATACAAATCCCGGAAGCCAAAATGTGTAGTCACTACACTATACAAATTCCGATAGCCAAAATGTGTAGCAACTACGCTATACAGATCCAGCAGTCAAAATGTGTAGTAACTACACTATACAAATCCCGACAGCCAAAATGTGCAGTAACTACACTATACAGATCCAGCAGTCAAAATATGTAGTAACTACACTATACAAATCCCGACAGCCAAAATGTGTAGTAACTACACTTTACAAATCACAGCAGTCAAAACATGTAGTAACTACACTTTACAAATCCCGACAGCCAAAATGTGCAGTAACTACACTATACAAATCCACCAGTCAAAACATGTAGTAACTACACTATACAAATCCCGACAGCCAAAATGTGTAGTAACTACACTATACAAATCCCGACAGCCAAAATGTGTAGAAACTACACTATGCAAATCCCGGCAGCCAAAATGTGTAGTAACTACACCATACAAATCCCGGAAGCCAAAATGTGTAGTAACTACACTATACAAATCCCGACAGCCAAAATGTGTAGTAACTACACTATACAAATCCCGACAGCCAAAATGTGTAGTAACTACACTATACAAATCCCGACAGCCAAAATGTGTAGTAACTACACTTTACAAATCCCGACAGCCAAAATGTGTAGAAACTACACTATGCAAATCCCGGCAGCCAAAATGTGTAGTAACTACACTTTACAAATCCCGGAAGCCAAAATGTGTAGTAACTACACTATACAAATCCCGACAGCCAAAATGTGCAGCAACTACACTATACAGATCCAGCAGTCAAAATGTGTAGTAACTACACTATACAAATCCCGACAGCCAAAATGTGCAGTAACTACACTATACAGATCCAGCAGTCAAAATATGTAGTAACTACACTATACAAATCCCGACAGCCAAAATGTGTAGTAACTACACTATACAAATCCAGCAGTCAAAATTTGTAGTAACTACACTTTACAAATCACAGCAGTCAAAACATGTAGTAACTACACTTTACAAATCCCGACAGCCAAAATGTGTAGTAACTACACTATACAAATCCAGCAGTCAAAACATGTAGTAACTACACTATACAAATCCCGACAGCCAAAATGTGTAGTAACTACACTATACAAATCCCGACAGCCAAAATGTGTAGTAACTACACTATACAGATCCCAGCAGCAAAAACATGTAGTACCCACACTCTACAAAATCCAGCACCCAAAATATGTAGTAACTACACTATACAGATCCCTCAGCCAAAATATGTAGTAACGACACTATACAGATCCCTCAGCCAAAATATGTAGTAACTACACTATACAAAATCCAGCACCTAAAATATGTAGTAACTACACTATACAGATCCCTCAGCCAAAATATGTAGTAACGACACTATACAGATCCCTCAGCCAAAATATGTAGTAACGACACTATGCAAAATCCAGCACCCAAAATATGTAGTAACTACACTATACAGATCCCTCAGCCAAAATATGTAGTAACGACACTATACAGATCCCTCAGCCAAAATATGTAGTAACGACACTATGCAAAATCCAGCACCCAAAATATGTAGTAACTACACTATACAGATCCCTCAGCCAAAATATGTAGTAACTACACTATACAGATCCCTCAGCCAAAATATGTAGTAACTACACTATACAAATCACAACAGCCAAAACATGTAGTAACTACACTATACAGATCCCTCAGCCAAAATATGTAGTAACGACACTATACAGATCCCTCAGCCAAAATATGTAGTAACGACACTATGCAAAATCCAGCACCCAAAATATGTAGTAACTACACTATACAGATCCCTCAGCCAAAATATGTAGTAACTACACTATACAGATCCCTCAGCCAAAATATGTAGTAACTACACTATGCAAATCCCGGCAGCCAAAATATGTAGTAACTACACTATACAAAATCCAGCACCCAAAATATGTAGTAACTACACTATACAGATTCCTCAGCCAAAATTGTAGTAACTACACTATACAGATCCCTCAGCCAAAATATGTAGTAACTACACTATTCAAAATTCAGCACCCAAAATATGTAGTAACTACACTATACAAATCGCAGCAGCCAAAATATGTAGTAATTACACTATACAAATCCCGGCAGCCAAAATATGTAGTAACTACACTATACAAATCCAGCAGCCAAAATATGTAGTAACTACACTATACAAATCCCGGCAGCCAAAATATGTAGTAACTACACTATACAAATCCAGCAGCCAAAATATGTAGTAACTACACTATACAAAATCCAGCACCTAAAATATGTAGTAACTACACTATACAGATCCCTCAGCCAAAATATGTAGTAACTACACTATACAAAATCCAGCACCTAAAATATGTAGTAACTACACTATACAGATCCCTCAGCCAAAATATGTAGTAACTACACTATGCAAATCCCGGCAGCCAAAATATGTAGTAACTACACTATACAAATCCCGGCAGCCAAAATATGTAGTAACTACACTATACAAAATCCAGCACCCAAAATATGTAGTAACTACACTATACAGATTCCTCAGCCAAAATTGTAGTAACTACACTATACAGATCCCTCAGCCAAAATATGTAGTAACTACACTATTCAAAATTCAGCACCCAAAATATGTAGTAACTACACTATACAAATCGCAGCAGCCAAAATATGTAGTAATTACACTATACAAATCCCGGCAGCCAAAATATGTAGTAACTACACTATACAAATCCAGCAGCCAAAATATGTAGTAACTACACTATACAAATCCCGGCAGCCAAAATATGTAGTAACTACACTATACAGATCCAGCAGCCAAAATATGTAGTAACTACACTATACAAATCACAACAGCCAAAATATGTAGTAACTACACTATACAAATCACAACAGCCAAAATATGTAGTAACTACACTTTACAAATCACAACAGCCAAAACATGTAGTAACTACACTTTACAAATCACAACAGCCAAAATATGTAGTAGCTACACTATACAAATCACAACAGCCAAAACATGTAGTAACTACACTATACAAATCACAACAGCCAAAATATGTAGTAGCTACACTATACAAATCACAACAGCCAAAATATGTAGTAACTACACTATACAAATCACAACAGCCAAAATATGTAGTAACTACACTATACAAATCACAACAGCCAAAATATGTAGTAACTACACTATACAAATCACAACAGTCAAAATATGTAGTAACTACACTATACAAATCACAACAGTCAAAATATGTAGTAACTACACTATACAAATCACAACAGCCAAAACATGTAGTAACTACACTATACAAATCACAACAGCCAAAACATGTAGTAACTACACTATACAAATCACAACAGTCCAAATATGTAGTAACTACACTATACAAATCACAACAGTCAAAATATGTAGTAACTACACTATACAAATCACAACAGCCAAAACATGTAGTAACTACACTATACAAATCACAACAGCCAAAACATGTAGTAACTACACTATACAAATCACAACAGCCAAAACATGTAGTAACTACACTATACAAATCACAACAGCCAAAATATGTAGTAGCTACACTATACAAATCACAACAGTCAAAATATGTAGTAACTACACTATACAAATCACAACAGCCAAAATATGTAGTAACTACACTATACAAATCACAACAGCCAAAATATGTAGTAACTACACTATACAAATCACAACAGTCAAAATATGTAGTAACTACACTATACAAATCACAACAGTCAAAATATGTAGTAACTACACTATACAAATCACAACAGCCAAAACATGTAGTAACTACACTATACAAATCACAACAGCCAAAACATGTAGTAACTACACTATACAAATCACAACAGTCCAAATATGTAGTAACTACACTATACAAATCACAACAGTCAAAATATGTAGTAACTACACTATACAAATCACAACAGCCAAAACATGTAGTAACTACACTATACAAATCACAACAGCCAAAACATGTAGTAACTACACTATACAAATCACAACAGCCAAAACATGTAGTAACTACACTATACAAATCACAACAGCCAAAATATGTAGTAGCTACACTATACAAATCACAACAGCCAAAATATGTAGTAACTACACTATACAAATCACAACAGCCAAAATATGTAGTAACTACACTATACAAATCACAACAGCCAAAATATGTAGTAACTACACTATACAAATCACAACAGTCAAAATATGTAGTAACTACACTATACAAATCACAACAGTCAAAATATGTAGTAACTACACTATACAAATCACAACAGCCAAAACATGTAGTAACTACACTATACAAATCACAACAGCCAAAACATGTAGTAACTACACTATACAAATCACAACAGTCCAAATATGTAGTAACTACACTATACAAATCACAACAGTCAAAATATGTAGTAACTACACTATACAAATCACAACAGCCAAAACATGTAGTAACTACACTATACAAATCACAACAGCCAAAACATGTAGTAACTACACTATACAAATCACAACAGCCAAAACATGTAGTAACTACACTATACAAATCACAACAGCCAAAATATGTAGTAGCTACACTATACAAATCACAACAGTCAAAATATGTAGTAACTACACTATACAAATCACAACAGCCAAAATATGTAGTAACTACACTATACAAATCACAACAGCCAAAATATGTAGTAACTACACTATACAAATCACAACAGTCAAAATATGTAGTAACTACACTATACAAATCACAACAGTCAAAATATGTAGTAACTACACTATACAAATCACAACAGCCAAAACATGTAGTAACTACACTATACAAATCACAACAGCCAAAACATGTAGTAACTACACTATACAAATCACAACAGTCCAAATATGTAGTAACTACACTATACAAATCACAACAGTCAAAATATGTAGTAACTACACTATACAAATCACAACAGCCAAAACATGTAGTAACTACACTATACAAATCACAACAGCCAAAACATGTAGTAACTACACTATACAAATCACAACAGCCAAAACATGTAGTAACTACACTATACAAATCACAACAGCCAAAATATGTAGTAGCTACACTATACAAATCACAACAGTCAAAATATGTAGTAACTACACTATACAAATCACAACAGCCAAAACATGTAGTAACTACACTATACAAATCACAACAGCCAAAATATGTAGTAACTACACTATACAAATCACAACAGTCAAAATATGTAGTAACTACACTATACAAATCACAACAGCCAAAACATGTAGTAACTACACTATACAAATCACAACAGCCAAAACATGTAGTAACTACACTTTACAAATCACAACAGCCAAAATATGTAGTAACTACACTATACAAATCACAACAGTCAAAATATGTAGTAGCTACACTATACAAATCACAACAGCCAAAACATGTAGTAACTACACTATACAAATCACAACAGCCAAAACATGTAGTAACTACACTTTACAAATCCCGACAGCCAAAATATGTAGTAGCTACACTTTACAAATCCCGACAGCCAAAATGTGTAGTAACTACACTATACAAATGCCGGTGTCATAGAGTAAACCACCCCACATAGTAGATTAACCCCCGGGAAGATTTACTATATCCTACCGTGACATCTGCTCGGTCATGCAATAATGTCGGTCATTTGCTTTGATTTACAATTCTCGCGCAGCACGAGACCAATGACGTCATTTTGTATATTCATAGCGTACATAAACACTGAGGGAATACTTTTCAACGTCAAAATTACAAGATGAGATTAAAACAGAGAAATTTGAATTGAATAAATTCCATACAAGTAAAAAAGATCCTTTTTACTAATGTCTTTTTTTCCTGATCATTATGCTTGTTAAATATGTTTCCATCGATGGTATTCCCCAAACATTTGTATTTTTCCGGTTTGTTGACATAATCGACATCACAGTTCATGACCGTTTCTGAAATGTAGGCCAAGCAAATTGTATTTTAAAATACTTTGAAAATATGATGATTGATCATTCAGATTCCACCATTTTCTAGAAAATGGCCGATTTTACCGGGAAAATACATGCAAGTGCTCTCCATTAGTCACAAAATGGCAGATTATTTTGCATTTCCACTGCTGCTTTAATAACAAATATACCCCTTACTTCTTGGGCTAATGAAATGAAATTCACAGAGAAGATAGAAAAAGAATTAATTTAACAGCAGTAATCAAAATTTATAGCATAAATTGAACAGAGAATTAAATTAAACCAGACAGAAAAATGAGATTGTCTGGGTAAAAAAACCCTGTCATTATTACAAATAGCATCAACAAAACTGTATTGTTACCACTCTGTGATAATAAATGTGATTAAAATAAATTGAAATCAGTCATTAATTGTTTTACCAAAATATGTTGGTCTAATAGATTGTATTGACAAAAGCAAAAACACCAAATTCACTGGATTAAATACTTTTTATGTGGGTAAGCAAGTTTAATATTTGCATCAAATAATTAATTTTTAATACTTCAATTTCAAACTATTTAAAAAAAAAATGTTTTAAAATTTTTCAGACAAATCAATTACACTGAAAAAGCTAAAATACTGTACTTTCTTAATCTGGTTTACTTTTTAAGTTTGGTTGGCCTATGACAAAATCATGTGCTTTATTGAACTTTGACCGACTTTATGTGACGTCATACGACGCCATTTGGAAAAAGGGTGTGTAAACAAATATGGGTCAGTATGTAATTATTATCGATCTTTTTTCCATGGAACTTTACACATGTGAGCAAGAATAGATGAGGAACATAATTAAAAACAAAAAAATGTTTACTTTTCAAACATGAAAAAAATAATCAAACATTATCCAATGACTGACCGACTTATTGTCAGACGAGGATATAGTAAACCTTCCCTCATGGAATATATAGTATGTATTCCGCATAGTAAACCTTCCTACCTACTCAAATACTGCAAAATGGCTCCGTACATTATTTTTTACCTTTTAATCATAACCGGATATAATTAATTATACTATAACTAATTGACGAGTTTCATTATCAAAAATATGTCACAATGACAAAATAACGCAGTATTACTTAACTCACGAATGCGCGCAGCGCATGAGTGAGTTACAACGTTAATTGGTCATGAGTGACATATTTTTTATAATGAAACTCGTCAATTAGTTATAGTATTTATTATATAGATTAAAAAAATGTTTCGAATCGAATTTAATATAAAATTAGCTTAATTGCACCGTGTAGCGTAGGGAAATACTATAATGTGTATCGCTTCAAAAAACACCCACGACAATAAAATAATTAAAATGCTTACCTTGAAATATTATTTTAGTTAAATTTGATCAAAATTGAAGCATACACGAAGCCAAATAACGTCTATTTTTTTACGTTTCAAACTGGAAGTCTTCATATGACGTCGACAACGAAATGGCGAGAAATATAGCGAGAGTGAAATTAAAAAAAAAAAAAAAACGATAATTTCACTGTGAAATTATCGTTTTCACTTAACTCGGAAAATTCTGTAATTCACAGCTATCTATATAATAATGGTATATAACAATTAAAATTAACGCGATTAAGGTGCTAAATTCCGAATCAATAGTAATTATCCGGATTAAGGGGGAACATTTACTATATTGCAAAATATCCGGGGGGGGGGGGGGGTGATCGGCTATGGAAGGGGGAATGTTTGCTATATAGTAAATTTCCCCCCGGGTGAATATTTACTATATAGTAAAGTATCCTTGGGGGTGGAGGTTTACCACATAGAAAATATTCCGAGGTTAAGCATTCTGGGGGAAGGTTTGCTATGCGGAAGGTTTACTATATGACATCGGCAGCCAAAACATGTAGTAACTACACTCTACAAATCCAGCAGTCAAAACATGCAGTAACTACACTATACATATCCCGACAGCCAAAATGTGTAGTAACTACACTATACAAATCCCGACAGCCAAAATGTGTAGAAACTACACTATACAAATCCCGACAGCCAAAATGTGTAGAAACTACACTATACAAATCCCGGCAGTCAAAATGTGTAGTAACTACACCATACAAATCCCGGAAGCCAAAATGTGTAGTCACTACACTATACAAATTCCGATAGCCAAAATGTGTAGCAACTACGCTATACAGATCCAGCAGTCAAAATGTGTAGTAACTACACTATACAAATCCCGACAGCCAAAATGTGCAGTAACTACACTATACAGATCCAGCAGTCAAAATATGTAGTAACTACACTATACAAATCCCGACAGCCACAATGTGTAGTAACTACACTTTACAAATCACAGCAGTCAAAACATGTAGTAACTACACTTTACAAATCCCGACAGCCAAAATGTGCAGTAACTACACTATACAAATCCACCAGTCAAAACATGTAGTAACTACACTATACAAATCCCGACAGCCAAAATGTGTAGTAACTACACTATACAAATCCCGACAGCCAAAATGTGTAGAAACTACACTATGCAAATCCCGGCAGCCAAAATGTGTAGTAACTACACCATACAAATCCCGGAAGCCAAAATGTGTAGTAACTACACTATACAAATCCCGACAGCCAAAATGTGTAGTAACTACACTATACAAATCCCGACAGCCAAAATGTGTAGTAACTACACTATACAAATCCCGACAGCCAAAATGTGTAGTAACTACACTTTACAAATCCCGACAGCCAAAATGTGTAGAAACTACACTATGCAAATCCCGGCAGCCAAAATGTGTAGTAACTACACTTTACAAATCCCGGAAGCCAAAATGTGTAGTAACTACACTATACAAATCCCGACAGCCAAAATGTGCAGCAACTACACTATACAGATCCAGCAGTCAAAATGTGTAGTAACTACACTATACAAATCCCGACAGCCAAAATGTGCAGTAACTACACTATACAGATCCAGCAGTCAAAATATGTAGTAACTACACTATACAAATCCCGACAGCCAAAATGTGTAGTAACTACACTATACAAATCCAGCAGTCAAAATTTGTAGTAACTACACTTTACAAATCACAGCAGTCAAAACATGTAGTAACTACACTTTACAAATCCCGACAGCCAAAATGTGTAGTAACTACACTATACAAATCCAGCAGTCAAAACATGTAGTAACTACACTATACAAATCCCGACAGCCAAAATGTGTAGTAACTACACTATACAAATCCCGACAGCCAAAATGTGTAGTAACTACACTATACAGATCCCAGCAGCAAAAACATGTAGTACCCACACTCTACAAAATCCAGCACCCAAAATATGTAGTAACTACACTATACAGATCCCTCAGCCAAAATATGTAGTAACGACACTATACAGATCCCTCAGCCAAAATATGTAGTAACTACACTATACAAAATCCAGCACCTAAAATATGTAGTAACTACACTATACAGATCCCTCAGCCAAAATATGTAGTAACGACACTATACAGATCCCTCAGCCAAAATATGTAGTAACGACACTATGCAAAATCCAGCACCCAAAATATGTAGTAACTACACTATACAGATCCCTCAGCCAAAATATGTAGTAACGACACTATACAGATCCCTCAGCCAAAATATGTAGTAACGACACTATGCAAAATCCAGCACCCAAAATATGTAGTAACTACACTATACAGATCCCTCAGCCAAAATATGTAGTAACTACACTATACAGATCCCTCAGCCAAAATATGTAGTAACTACACTATACAAAATCCAGCACCTAAAATATGTAGTAACTACACTATACAGATCCCTCAGCCAAAATATGTAGTAACTACACTATACAAATCACAACAGCCAAAACATGTAGTAACTACACTATACAGATCCCTCAGCCAAAATATGTAGTAACGACACTATACAGATCCCTCAGCCAAAATATGTAGTAACGACACTATGCAAAATCCAGCACCCAAAATATGTAGTAACTACACTATACAGATCCCTCAGCCAAAATATGTAGTAACTACACTATACAGATCCCTCAGCCAAAATATGTAGTAACTACACTATGCAAATCCCGGCAGCCAAAATATGTAGTAACTACACTATACAAAATCCAGCACCCAAAATATGTAGTAACTACACTATACAGATTCCTCAGCCAAAATTGTAGTAACTACACTATACAGATCCCTCAGCCAAAATATGTAGTAACTACACTATTCAAAATTCAGCACCCAAAATATGTAGTAACTACACTATACAAATCGCAGCAGCCAAAATATGTAGTAATTACACTATACAAATCCCGGCAGCCAAAATATGTAGTAACTACACTATACAAATCCAGCAGCCAAAATATGTAGTAACTACACTATACAAATCCCGGCAGCCAAAATATGTAGTAACTACACTATACAAATCCAGCAGCCAAAATATGTAGTAACTACACTATACAAAATCCAGCACCTAAAATATGTAGTAACTACACTATACAGATCCCTCAGCCAAAATATGTAGTAACTACACTATACAAAATCCAGCACCTAAAATATGTAGTAACTACACTATACAGATCCCTCAGCCAAAATATGTAGTAACTACACTATGCAAATCCCGGCAGCCAAAATATGTAGTAACTACACTATACAAATCCCGGCAGCCAAAATATGTAGTAACTACACTATACAAAATCCAGCACCCAAAATATGTAGTAACTACACTATACAGATTCCTCAGCCAAAATTGTAGTAACTACACTATACAAATCCCGACAGCCAAAATGTGTAGAAACTACACTATACAAATCCCGACAGCCAAAATGTGTAGAAACTACACTATACAAATCCCGGCAGACAAAATGTGTAGTAACTACACCATACAAATCCCGGAAGCCAAAATGTGTAGTAACTACACTATACAAATTCCGATAGCCAAAATGTGTAGCAACTACGCTATACAGATCCAGCAGTCAAAATGTGTAGTAACTACACTATACAAATCCCGACAGCCAAAATGTGCAGTAACTACACTATACAGATCCAGCAGTCAAAATATGTAGTAACTACACTATACAAATCCCGACAGCCAAAATGTGTAGTAACTACACTTTACAAATCACAGCAGTCAAAACATGTAGTAACTACACTTTACAAATCCCGACAGCCAAAATGTGCAGTAACTACACTATACAAATCCACCAGTCAAAACATGTAGTAACTACACTATACAAATCCCGACAGCCAAAATGTGTAGTAACTACACTATACAAATCCCGACAGCCAAAATGTGTAGAAACTACACTATGCAAATCCCGGCAGCCAAAATGTGTAGTAACTACACCATACAAATCCCGGAAGCCAAAATGTGTAGTAACTACACTATACAAATCCCGACAGCCAAAATGTGTAGTAACTACACTATACAAATCCCGACAGCCAAAATGTGTAGTAGCTACACTATACAAATCCCGACAGCCAAAATGTGTAGTAACTACACTTTACAAATCCCGACAGCCAAAATGTGTAGAAACTACACTATGCAAATCCCGGCAGCCAAAATGTGTAGTAACTACACTTTACAAATCCCGGAAGCCAAAATGTGTAGTAACTACACTATACAAATCCCGACAGCCAAAATGTGCAGCAACTACACTATACAGATCCAGCAGTCAAAATGTGTAGTAACTACACTATACAAATCCCGACAGCCAAAATGTGCAGTAACTACACTATACAGATCCAGCAGTCAAAATATGTAGTAACTACACTATACAAATCCCGACAGCCAAAATGTGTAGTAACTACACTATACAAATCCAGCAGTCAAAATTTGTAGTAACTACACTTTACAAATCACAGCAGTCAAAACATGTAGTAACTACACTTTACAAATCCCGACAGCCAAAATGTGTAGTAACTACACTATACAAATCCAGCAGTCAAAACATGTAGTAACTACACTATACAAATCCCGACAGCCAAAATGTGTAGTAACTACACTATACAAATCCCGACAGCCAAAATGTGTAGTAACTACACTATACAGATCCCAGCAGCAAAAACATGTAGTACCCACACTCTACAAAATCCAGCACCCAAAATATGTAGTAACTACACTATACAGATCCCTCAGCCAAAATATGTAGTAACGACACTATACAGATCCCTCAGCCAAAATATGTAGTAACTACACTATACAAAATCCAGCACCTAAAATATGTAGTAACTACACTATACAGATCCCTCAGCCAAAATATGTAGTAACGACACTATACAGATCCCTCAGCCAAAATATGTAGTAACGACACTATGCAAAATCCAGCACCCAAAATATGTAGTAACTACACTATACAGATCCCTCAGCCAAAATATGTAGTAACGACACTATACAGATCCCTCAGCCAAAATATGTAGTAACGACACTATGCAAAATCCAGCACCCAAAATATGTAGTAACTACACTATACAGATCCCTCAGCCAAAATATGTAGTAACTACACTATACAGATCCCTCAGCCAAAATATGTAGTAACTACACTATACAAAATCCAGCACCTAAAATATGTAGTAACTACACTATACAGATCCCTCAGCCAAAATATGTAGTAACTACACTATACAAATCACAACAGCCAAAACATGTAGTAACTACACTATACAGATCCCTCAGCCAAAATATGTAGTAACGACACTATACAGATCCCTCAGCCAAAATATGTAGTAACGACACTATGCAAAATCCAGCACCCAAAATATGTAGTAACTACACTATACAGATCCCTCAGCCAAAATATGTAGTAACTACACTATACAGATCCCTCAGCCAAAATATGTAGTAACTACACTATGCAAATCCCGGCAGCCAAAATATGTAGTAACTACACTATACAAAATCCAGCACCCAAAATATGTAGTAACTACACTATACAGATTCCTCAGCCAAAATTGTAGTAACTACACTATACAGATCCCTCAGCCAAAATATGTAGTAACTACACTATTCAAAATTCAGCACCCAAAATATGTAGTAACTACACTATACAAATCGCAGCAGCCAAAATATGTAGTAATTACACTATACAAATCCCGGCAGCCAAAATATGTAGTAACTACACTATACAAATCCAGCAGCCAAAATATGTAGTAACTACACTATACAAATCCCGGCAGCCAAAATATGTAGTAACTACACTATACAAATCCAGCAGCCAAAATATGTAGTAACTACACTATACAAAATCCAGCACCTAAAATATGTAGTAACTACACTATACAGATCCCTCAGCCAAAATATGTAGTAACTACACTATACAAAATCCAGCACCTAAAATATGTAGTAACTACACTATACAGATCCCTCAGCCAAAATATGTAGTAACTACACTATGCAAATCCCGGCAGCCAAAATATGTAGTAACTACACTATACAAATCCCGGCAGCCAAAATATGTAGTAACTACACTATACAAAATCCAGCACCCAAAATATGTAGTAACTACACTATACAGATTCCTCAGCCAAAATTGTAGTAACTACACTATACAGATCCCTCAGCCAAAATATGTAGTAACTACACTATTCAAAATTCAGCACCCAAAATATGTAGTAACTACACTATACAAATCGCAGCAGCCAAAATATGTAGTAATTACACTATACAAATCCCGGCAGCCAAAATATGTAGTAACTACACTATACAAATCCAGCAGCCAAAATATGTAGTAACTACACTATACAAATCCCGGCAGCCAAAATATGTAGTAACTACACTATACAGATCCAGCAGCCAAAATATGTAGTAACTACACTATACAAATCCAGCAGCCAAAATATGTAGTAACTACACTATACAAATCCCGGCAGCCAAAATATGTAGTAACTACACTATACAGATCCAGCAGCCAAAATATGTAGTAACTACACTATACAAATCCCGGCAGCCAAAATATGTAGTAACTACACTATACAGATCCAGCAGCCAAAATATGTAGTAACTACACTATACAAATCCAGCAGCCAAAATATGTAGTAACTACACTATACAAATCACAACAGCCAAAATATGTATCAACTTCACTATTCAAATCCCGGCAGCCAAAATATGTAGTAACTACACTATACAAATCACAACAGCCAAAATATGTAGTAACTACACTATACAAATCACAACAGTCAAAATATGTAGTAACTACACTATACAAATCACAACAGCCAAAACATGTAGTAACTACACTATACAAATCACAACAGCCAAAATATGTAGTAACTACACTATACAAATCACAACAGTCAAAATATGTAGTAACTACACTATACAAATCACAACAGCCAAAATATGTAGTAACTACACTATACAAATCACAACAGTCAAAACATGTAGTAACTACACTATACAAATCACAACAGCCAAAACATGTAGTAACTACACTATACAAATCACAACAGCCAAAATATGTAGTAACTACACTATACAAATCCAGCAGCCAAAATATGTATCAACTTCACTATACACAGACCCCGACAGTCAAAATATGTAGCAACTACACTCTGCAAATTCCAGCAGCCAAAATATGTAGTAACTAAACTGTGCAAATTAACTCTTTATGTATTTATAAAGGTATAAAACACAACTATTGTACTTATATAAACACAGTATTTTTTTTTATCTAACATACAAAAAAAGTAAAGTATGTATACCGATAACAAATAGTGGGTGATCCATAATTCATTGTGCAGGAAAATCAAAAAAATTATAGGCAGAACAATAAAGATAACGTTCTTCAGAAATATAACCTCGAAACTTCTTGTTCACAAATTAAAGATTATATTGCCAAATATGGTGCAGAATAAGGATATTGACTATTATACAAATCCAATTGTGTTGATTGCATTTCTACAAGATAATGATGTTACGACTGATATTGATAAATCAATATACTCTAGACGTAATAAGACGTTTCAAGTTTCATATATTTATAAAGGTCATTACTTATAAAGTGTAGATAGACTTATCAGTATGCGGTTATGGTGTTTAACGTCATTTTCAACAAAATTTCAGTCACTGACAAAATCTTTATCGCATAATGTTGAATCGAATACACATCGCCATGATCGGGATTCAAGCTCACAATTTTAATGGTGATATGCACTGATTGCATATGCAGTCATAATTTCAACCACCATACGATCACGTCCACGACGACCCCCTAACAATATGTACAAAATTCAAATAAACATACATAGCATTCTTATAGTGAAATACAGTTAAATAAACATACATAGCAATCTTATAGTGAAATACAGTTAAATAAACATACATAGCATTCTTATAGTGAAATACAGTTAAATAAACATACATAGCAATCTTATAGTGAAATACAGTTAAATAAACATACATAGCATTCTTATAGTGAAATACAGTAAAATAAACATACATAGCATTCTTATAGTGAAATACAGTTAAATAAACATACATAGCAATCTTATAGTGAAATACAGTTAAATAAACATACATAGCAATCTTATAGTGAAATACAGTTAAATAAACATACATAGCAATCTTATAGTGAAATACAGTTAAATATACATACATAGCATTCTTATAGTGAAATACAGTTAGATAAACATACATAGCATTCTTATAGTGAAATACAGTTAAATAAACATACATAGCATTCTTATAGTGAAATACAGTTAAATAAACATACATAGCATTCTTATAGTGAAATACAGTTAAATAAACATACATAGCATTCTTATAGTGAAATACAGTTAAATAAACATACATAGCATTCTTATAGTGAAATACAGTTAAATAAACATACATAGCATTCTTATAGTGAAATACAGTTAAATAAACATACATAGCATTCTTATAGTGAAATACAGTTAAATAAACATACATAGCAATCTTATAGTGAAATACAGTTAAATAAACATACATAGCATTCATATAGTGAAATACAGTTAAATAAACATACATAGCATTCTTATAGTGAAATACAGTTAAATAAACATACATAGCAATCTTATAGTGAAATACAGTTAAATAAACATACATAGCATTCTTATAGTGAAATACAGTTAAATAAACATACATAGCAATCTTATAGTGAAATACAGTTAAATAAACATACATAGCATTCTTATAGTGAAATACAGTTAAATAAACATACATAGCATTCTTATAGTGAAATACAGTTAAATAAACATACATAGCAATCTTATAGTGAAATACAGTTAAATAAACATACATAGCATTCTTATAGTGAAATACAGTTAAATAAACATACATAGCATTCTTATAGTGAAATACAGTTAAATAAACATACATATCATTCTTATAGTGAAATACAGTTAAATAAACATACATAGCAATCTTATAGTGAAATACAGTTAAATAAACATACATAGCAATCTTATAGTGAAATACTGTTAAATAAACATACATAGCAATCTCATAGTGAAATACTGTTAAATAAACATACATAGCATTCTTATAGTGAAATACAGTTAAATAAACATACATAGCAATCTTATAGTGAAATACAGTTAAATAAACATACATAGCATTCTCATAGTGAAATACAGTTAAATAAACATACATAGCAATCTTATAGTGAAATACAGTTAAATAAACATACATAGCAATCTCATAGTGAAATACTGTTAAATAAACATACATAGCATTCTTATAGTGAAATACAGTTAAATAAACATACATAGCATTCTTATAGTGAAATACAGTTAAATAAACATACATAGCATTCTTATAGTGAAATACAGTAAAATAAACATACATAGCAATCTTATAGTGAAATACAGTAAAATAAACATACATAGCAATCTTATAGTGAAATACTGTTAAATAAACATACATAGCATTCTTATAGTGAAATACAGTTAAATAAACATACATAGCATTCTTATAGTGAAATACAGTTAAATAAACATACATAGCATTCTTATAGTGAAATACAGTTAAATAAACATACATAGCATTCTTATAGTGAAATACAGTAAAATAAACATACATAGCAATCTTATAGTGAAATACAGTAAAATAAACATACATAGCAATCTCATAGTGAAATACAGTTAAATAAACATACATAGCATTCTTATAGTGAAATACAGTTAAATAAACATACATAGCATTCTTATAGTGAAATACAGTTAAATAAACATACATAGCATTCTTATAGTGAAATACAGTAAAGTAAACATATATAGCAATCTTTCGTGAAATACAGTTAAATAAACATACATAGCAATCTTTAGTGAAATACAGTTAAATAAACATACATAGCAATCTTTAGTGAAATACTGTTAAATAAACATACATAGCAATCTTTAGTGAAATACTGTTAAATAAACATACATAGCATTCTTATAGTGAAATACAGTTAAATAAACATACATAGCAATCTTATAGTGAAATACAGTTAAATAAACATACATAGCAATCTTATAGTGAAATACAGTTAAATAAACATACATAGCAATCTTATAGTGAAATACAGTTAAATAAACATACATAGCAATCTTATAGTGAAATACAGTTAAATAAACATACATAGCAATCTTTAGTGAAATACTGTTAAATAAACATACATAGCAATCTTATAGTGAAATACTGTTAAATAAACATACATAGCATTCTTATAGTGAAATACAGTTAAATAAACATACATAGCATTCTTATAGTGAAATACAGTTAAATAAACATACATATCATTCTTATAGTGAAATACAGTAAAATAAACATACATAGCAATCTTTAGTGAAATACAGTTAAATAAACATACATAGCAATCTTTAGTGAAATACTGTTAAATAAACATACATAGCAATCTTTAGTGAAATACTGTTGAATAAACATACATAGCAATCTTTAGTGAAATACTGTTAAATAAACATACATAGCATTCTTATAGTGAAATACAGTTAAATAAACATACATAGCAATCTTATAGTGAAATACAGTTAAATAAACATGCATAGCAATCTTATAGTGAAATACAGTTAAATAAACATACATAGCAATCTTTAGTGAAATACAGTTAAATAAACATACATAGCAATCTTTAGTGAAATACTGTTAAATAAACATACATAGCAATCTTTAGTGAAATACTGTTAAATAAACATACATAGCAATCTTTAGTGAAATACAGTAAAATAAACATACATAGCAATCTTATAGTGAAATACAGTTAAATAAACATACATAGCAATCTTATAGTGAAATACAGTTAAATAAACATACATAGCAATCTCATAGTGAAATACAGTTAAATAAACATACATAGCATTCTTATAGTGAAATACAGTTAAATAAACATACATGGCAATCCTATAGTGAAATACAGCTAAATAAACATGCATGGCAATCTTATAGTGAAATACAGTTAAATAAACATACATAGCAATCTTATAGTGAAATACAGTTAAATAAACATACATAGCAATCTTATAGTGAAATACAGTTAAATAAACATACATAGCAATCTTTAGTGAAATACTGTTAAATAATCATATATAGCAATCTTATAGTGAAATACTATTAAATAAACATACATAGCAATCTTATAGTGAAATACAGTTAAATAAACATACATAGCAATCTTATAGTGAAATACAGTTAAATAAACATACATAGCAATCTTTAGTGAAATACTGTTAAATAAACATACATAGCAATCTTTAGTGAAATACTGTTAAATAAACATACATAGCAATCTTTAGTGAAATACAGTTAAATAAACATACATAGCAATCTTATAGTGAAATACAGTTAAATAAACATACATAGCAATCTCATAGTGAAATACAGTTAAATAAACATACATAGCAATCTTTAGTGAAATACTGTTAAATAAACATACATAGCAATCTTTAGTGAAATACTGTTTTATAAATATACATAGCAATCTTATAGTGGAATACAGTTAAATAAACATACATAGCAATCTTTAGTGAAATACTGTTAAATAAACATACATAGCAATCTTTAGTGAAATACTGTTAAATAAACATACATAGCAATCTTATAGTGAAATACAGTTAAATAAACATACATAGCAATCTTTAGTGAAATACAGTTAAATAAACATACATAGCAATCTTTAGTGAAATACTGTTAAATAAACATACATAGCAATCTTATAGTGAAATACAGTTAAACAAACATATATAGCAATCTTTAGTGAAATACAGTTAAATAAACATACATAGCAATCTTTAGTGAAATACTGTTAAATAAACATACATAGCAATTTTATAGTAAAATACAGTTAAATAAACATACAATCTTATAGTGAAATACAGTTAAACAAACATGCATAACAATCTTATAGTGAAATACAGTTAAATAAACATACAATCTTATAGTGAAATACAGTTAAATAAACATACAATATTATAGTGAAATACAGTTAAATAAACATACATAGCAATCTTATAGTGAAATACAGTTAAATAAACATACATAGCCATCTTTAGTGAAATACTGTTAAATAAACATACATAGCAATCTTATAGTGAAATACAGTTAAATAAACATACATAACAATCTTATAGTGAAATACAGTTAAATAAACATACATAGCAATCTGATAGTGAAATACAGTTAAATAAACATACAATCTTATAGTGAAATACAGTTAAATAAACATACAATCTTATAGTGAAATACAGTTAAATAAACATACATAGCAATCTTATAATGAAATACAGTTAAATAAACATACAATCTTATAGTGAAATACAGTTAAATAAACATACATAGCAATATCATAGTGAAATACAGTTAAATAAACATACATAGCAATCTTATAGTGAAATACAGTTAAATAAACATACATAGCAATCTTATAGTGAAATACAGTTAAATAAACATACAATCTTATAGTGAAATACAGTTAAATAAACATACAATCTTATAGTGAAATACAGTTAAATAAACATACATAGCAATCTTATAGTGAAATACAGTTAAATAAACATACAATCTTATAGTGAAATACAGTTAAATAAACATACATAGCAATCTTATAGTGAAATACAGTTAAATAAACATACATAACAATCTTATAGTGAAATACAGTTAAATAAACATTCAATCTTATAGTGAAATACAGTTAAATAAACATACAATCTTATAGTGAAATACAGTTAAATAAACATACAATCTTATAGTGAAATACAGTTAAATATACATACATAGCAATCTTATAGTGAAATACAGTTAAAAAACATACAAAGGAATCTTATAGTGAACTACATTTAAACCTGCCATGCGGTCAACTCTATTAAGCAGTCACCTGTATCAAAATGTCGGCCTTTTCTTTTCTTGTCATAGAAAATTTCATATGAATTGAACCTCCTTTACGAGGTAACCTGCTTTAAAAGACCATTTTCCCCAAAAAGGTGACCTCCTAACACAGGTTTGACTGTGTAATAGTAACTCTTTGTCGGAAGCAAAGGGGTCAAAATAAACAACACTATCCAAGGTGATTACTATACCAGTTAATAAAGAGACGGTGACATGATATTCTTGCTCTGTGCTGTTTTTTATAAGATATTTTAAATTAATTTTACATCGGAATCTCGTCTCCCTTAATCAAAATAAAAGCTGAAAGTAATATGCCATTTTCATTATTGTATATCCATGACATTCACACTGCGCAAACTCAGAGACCGCCAATGTGTTGTGATGGTTAGTGCGCTTACTCCTGGTTGTTATTTGTTGTTTCCCTGTAAACACACAGTAGTAATGAGTAAAATCAAAGACTGCTTGAGTCAGGATAATGTGTCCGAGTGGAGCGACATTTCTAACCGCGGATTGTTGTTTCTGTGAGCTGTCACTGAAACAAGATCAACATCAGCGTTTTGTCTTTAGTACACTTCAGCCTTCATAATCATCTTATGGAAATGAAAATTGTTCTCTCCATGATATATCTAATGTATTGCTGGCATTAAACAACAATCACTCACTCATTCAATCATGATATATCTAATGTATTGCTGGCATTAAACAAAAATCACTCACTCATTCAATCATGATATATCTAATGTATTGCTCTCCTGGCATTAAACAACAATCACTCACTCATTCAATCATGTTATATCTAATGTATTGCTCTCCTGGCATTAAACAACAATCACTCACTCATTCAATCATGATATATCTAATGTATTGCTGGCATTAAACAACAATCACTCACTCATTCAATCATGATATATCTAATGTATTGCTCTCCTGGCATTAAACAACAATCACTCACTCATTCAATCATGTTATATCTAATGTATTGCTCTCCTGGCATTAAACAACAATCACTCACTCATTCAATCATGATATATCTAATGTATTGCTGGCATTAAACAACAATCACTCACTCATTCAATCATGATATATCTAATGTATTGCTCTCCTGGCATTAAACAACAATCACTCACTCATTCAATCATGATATATCTAATGTATTGCTCTCCTGGCATTAAACAACAATCACTCACTCATTCAATCATGATATATCTAATGTATTGCTCTCCTGGCATTAAACAACAATCACTCACTCATTCAATCATGATATATCTAATGTATTGCTGGCATTAAACAACAATCACTCACTCATTCAATCATGATATATCTAATGTATTGCTCTCCTGGCATTAAACAACAATCACTCACTCATTCAATCATGTTATATCTAATGTATTGCTCTCCTGGCATTAAACAACAATCACTCACTCATTCAATCATGATATATCTAATGTATTGCTGGCATTAAACAACAATCACTCACTCATTCAATCATGTTATATCTAATGTATTGCTCTCCTGGCATTAAACAACAATCACTCACTCATTCAATCATGTTATATCTAATGTATTGCTCTCCTGGCATTAAACAACAATCACTCACTCATTCAATCATGATATATCTAATGTATTGCTGGCATTAAACAACAATCACTCACTCATTCAATCATGATATATCTAATGTATTGCTCTCCTGGCATTAAACAACAATCACTCACTCATTCAATCATGATATATCTAATGTATTGCTCTCCTGGCATTAAACAACAATCACTCACTCATTCAATCATGATATATCTAATGTATTGCTCTCCTGGCATTAAACAACAATCACTCACTCATTCAATCATGATATATCTAATGTATTGCTGGCATTAAACAACAATCACTCACTCATTCAATCATGATATATCTAATGTATTGCTCTCCTGGCATTAAACAACAATCACTCACTCATTCAATCATGTTATATCTAATGTATTGCTCTCCTGGCATTAAACAACAATCACTCACTCATTCAATCATGATATATCTAATGTATTGCTGGCATTAAACAACAATCACTCACTCATTCAATCATGTTATATCTAATGTATTGCTCTCCTGGCATTAAACAACAATCACTCACTCATTCAATCATGATATATCTAATGTATTGCTCTACTGGCATTAAACAACAATCACTCACTCATTCAATCATGTAAATTGGGCAGGTTAATACAATATGCATGCCTTTAATTTTATTTCAGTTAGATTTGAAAGACGCAAATCGAATTATGAACTTAGTAGCTCTTGGGAAACTAGAAATTATTTAATTTTATCTCAGCACCGTTGGTTTGTATATATATATATAGGGAGTGGATGTAGTCGAGTGGTCTAGGGCGCTGGACGTAAGGCTAAGCGAATGGTGCTGCAGTGTAACAATGGTGTGGGTTCAAATCCCGTCGAGGGAAGAACAAAAATTTGACAGCTCTAAAAATCTAATTCTAACACTGTTTGGTTTAATTTTCAGACCTATATATATATATATATATATACATTAGTATCAAGAATTGTCGTTAGTAAACTGACAGTTCTCACAATTATATTACACGCCAATAACTCCGAATTCTAGTCAGTTGTTCTAAAATCAACAAATCACATTTTCTCAACATATCAGACACAAGGGGTGAAGTATATTACTTAGAGCTAGTATATCAAATCAATACTAATAATGATCTCTGTAGCTGTTCTGTCACGTTGACATATCGTCAGTACGAATATATCCTTAGGGAAGACAAATTGCATAACGTATATGACTGATTACATGGTAAACACATTGCTATGGTAATACATGTAGATCACCGGTTCATCATTAAAATACTTCTTAATGATTTGAAGGTCTGTCGTGGTAGTGATCGTATGGTAGTATGATTTACAACTACCTATGCAATCAGTGTCTATCACTACTAATGTTGTGCGTTTGAATCCCGCTCATGGCGAGGTGTACTGGATACAACATTATGTGATAACAGTTTGTCAGTGAATTGTGACAGGTCGGTGTTTTTTCCGGGTACTCCGGTTTCCTCTAACAATAAAACTGATAGCCACGATACAACTGAAATATTGTTGAAAGTGGCGTTAAACATCTTAACCCTGACCCCTGTCGTGGCCGAGATCGTATGGTAGTTTGGATATACATCTATTTATGCAATCAGTACATATTATCGAGCAAACTGTGATAAAGTTTGCCAAACAATGGACAGCAAAATATGTCACATACCGTAGTCAGAACAATTGAAAAAAATCAGATCGTAGAAGAAATGGCAGTGACATGTATGGATGATAGAAATCTACTAAAAGGAGAATTCTACTTCGTAACTGGTACAATAAACTAATACCATTCATCTACATAACTATTGTTTGCTTGGTTTGGTTTATAGTGTTTAACGCCACTTTCAACAGTATTTCAGTAATATCGTGGTGGTCAGTTTTATTGGTGGAGGAAATCGAAGTACAAGGAGAAAACCACCGACCTGCCACAAGTCACTGACAAGCTTTATCACATAATGTTTTATCGAGTACACTTCGCCATGAACGGGATTCAAACTCACAACTTTTGTTATTTATTTTTTGTCTGGAATATTGGCTTATTATGCTTTGAGTTCTTGTAAATGATTACAGGATGGTTTTTAATGTGAATTGTTGCTATGCCAGATGAGATTTTTAACCGCCTCGGTTGTATTATGATTAGCCAATGTGCTCCCCTAGAATGATAATTCGTTGGATCTATCTCTTGTCTAGTAAAACCAAAGACTATATAAAACTGGTGTGTGTTGCTTCACCGCTATGTACGCATCATTGGGTGCAAGAGAAAAAAACGGAGTCGGATAATGTGTCCGAATGGAGCGACATGTCTATCTCTGGACTGCTGTTTCAGTTAGCTAGCACTATACATATCCATCCAACTCAGCATGATAGAGGAGTACATAACAGATATGGTCTTCATCTCATTAGAAAATAACTTCTCGCCATAATATAGCTTACAAATTGCTGAAAAATTACACAAACAGATGATGTTAGAAAAATAAAAACTCGTTGGCCGCTTTAAACCCTCCAATTTTAAGACTATCTCTTGTATGCCAGAACTTAGATCTTGTACAGTTTTGTTTTTGCTGCGTTGTTTAATTGTCGACTATAGCTGTAGTTTATTTAAGAAATAAATCATGGAAGTCAGAATGTGTTGGGAGTTTTAACATGGATTGGCGGATATTAGTATGTTATCCCGAGCCAGAAGCGAGGGATAAAATTTACTAATATCCGGCAATCCATGTTAAAACTCAAAACACATTCTGGCTTCCATGATTTATTTCGATTCTGATATGTCTAAGAGTACAAATACGGTAGTATACTTTGATTGGAAGACGGTAATTTATATTTACGCTTGCGGAAAATGTCGCACACAATTTATGCTGCCAATGGAAAAGTCAGTCACATTTACCGGCGCGTGTGCTAATGGGATTATACCGAATGGATAACTCGCTCGTTTGTTAGCAAAGCGAAAGAAGGAGGTCATGTTAGAATATAATATATTGAAGGACAAGTAGTAGGTTTAAACATTACTAAGGGAAATGTCAAATGAATTTAATGTAATTTTGATGATATTTAAAATGTTTAAAATTTTCGATTTCTCATTCCTTTTTGTAGAACATTTTTATTTTTCCTTCTGTGACCATGACTTTCAACTAAAGACCACGAACCTGGAAGCGAATGAGTTCGGGATACTGAATTAATTTCAACTACAAGAAGTCTTTTCTATTAAATACTAATCTATGAAACTTGTAAGTAGCTTTAACTTTTTTCAATTGCCATGTGCAACCTCTGACATAATCTTTAACTTGTTGAAGGTGGTCATTATCTGGTAGAAGTGGAAGTAAAGAGAATCATAAGCTGAATTCCTACGTGCAGTACTGTATGAACAGACTAACGAATTGTCATGGAATCAGAAATGGTCTTTATGGACCCTTTGTAAAGGACGAAATTTAATGTTAATATACATTCTGCCCCTGCTGTAACTTTTAAATAGGTGTTGCAGTGGCTGCGATGGTATATGATAGAAAGGCATCAGTCGTACATACATTTAATTTTCTATTTATTAAAGTGATTCCAAGTCAAAACAATTAATCAAGTGAGCTTAAACAGAAACGAAGGGTAACAATTATTCATTTGCTGAATAACAATAGCGACTCCAATTTTCTGATTTCTGTAACAAGAATTTGAAATGTTGCTTAGTAATAATTTAAAATTCCCTTCTTTTTAAGAAATTGTAATCATTTTTCAGAGTAGATGCGAGATATCTAGAAATGGCGGCGAGGTTGCAGAAAATAGTGTGCGAGTTAGTGGGGGCGATTTGTTCTGCTTTCAAAGATTTACATCTATCTATGCAATATCTGTCTATCACCAGTACAGCTAATGCTTTCTGTTCTCGTCCCTTATTGAGGTATACTCGATTTATATCTACAGTAAGTGCCCATCACCAGTAATGTTGAAGAGTACTATACATTCATTCGCGCTCTTATGGAGGTGTACAAGATATGCCTTATGTGGCAGTCTTCCTTCGCCAATTAAAATGAACCCTACAATATAACTGAACTATTGTAAAAGATAATAATCCCATTACTTCTAACAGTAATGTTGGATTTCAATATTTATTATGCAGCAGGCTATGATTATTCAATATTCAAATTTTTAACTGGCAATCGACAAATAGCAATCTCATTATATTAAATTACATTAGAGCAAAACCAGACATTGTGAGATGTCTGATTTCTAAATCAATGCTAACAAAAGTCTGTACAGATATAGAGGGTGTCTGGGGGTCACCGTGGTTATAATGTTAGCTTTGAGCCCTTAATACTAGCTTAGCCCTGCCACTTTTTATAGAAGTGTCTGTGCTAAGCATGAAATAGATTTTGTCATATCTGTAGTATTCTGTATTTCAAGTTTAGTGGGTTAAATAGGTGTGATACACAATCAATAAACTATGAATTATTCAGTCATGTCAGTGGAATTTATAATACTGTGTACATATGTATTGTGTGTTTACAATACTGAATGCATCTGTATTTTAGGTTTAAAATTCAGCATATACTGTGTTGTGGTCTTGATATAGTCAGGGGCGGATCCAGAGACTCTTTTGACAGGAAGGGGGGGATGGGGCTCAGTTATATTTTCAACAATAGATGGAATAAACTGTAACCCCAGAGCGGTTCTGGTGTGTAGGTCGGTAAACCTTGTTTTGATTTCATTTAGTGTATAGTCAAGAAAAGGTGGTATTGACTTCCTAAAGTATTCTTCCGGACCCACTGCTTGAACATTATCTCTCATTATTTGTCTCCCGCATATACTATGTTTTTTTAACCTCTATGTCTAGCGGTTCACATATTTTAACTCTTCTCAAAACACTGGCGGTTAAATTGTTCAACATTTGCTCTGCAGTCTTCTAGTGAGTATGAATTAAAGTTATGCTTTTTAAGGTTCTGTCTATGTCAAGTGTTCTCTGAAGCCCCCAAAACCGCCCCCACCTTTGAATCCGTCACTGACATTGTATACATGTGTATTGGAGACTTGTAATACTGTCTAAATGTGTAATCCTGAGGACTGGCATGTGTTGTGATTAGTGGGATTACTTGGAAGTTTAAGGTAATCCCAAAGAGTGGTTATCATGACGAGTACAAATTATTTTTCGATGAGATGATGATGAAGTCTGCTTTGTATAAGACTTCACACTTAGTTGGATTTTTATAGTGCTAGCTCACTGAAACTAGAGGCTCAGTGTCGCTCACCTTTCATTCTGCTTTGAGGAAACTTTAATACAGAACCTCCCATATTGGTCATTTGGCTAAGCAGTTACAGAGAAGAAGATATTTAGAAATCGACCAATCAGAAACAAGAATGGCCTGTGGCAGCTATGTTTATTAACGGATCAGAACTAAATGAGCACTTTATAGATGACCTTCCAAGGATGCTTCCTACCAAGTTTCGATTCATTTGGCAAAGCGGTTTCAGAGAAGAAGATTTTTTTAGAAATCAACCAATCAGAAACAAGAATTGCCTTTGGTGGCCATGTTTGTTAACGGATCGGAACTAAATTAGCAATCTTTATAAAGGACCTTCCAAGGATGCTTCCTACCAAGTTTCGATTCATTTGGCAAAGCGGTTTCAGAGAAGAAGATTTTTTTAGAAATCAACCAATCAGAAACAAGAATTGCCTTTGGTGGCCATGTTTGTTAACGGATCGGAACTAAATTAGCAATCTTTATAAAGGACCTTCCAAGGATGCTTCCTATCAAATTTCGATTCATTTGGCCAAGCGGTTACAGAGGAGAAGATTTTTTAGAAATCAACCAATCAGAAACAAGAATTGTCTGTGGCGGCCATGTTTGAGCAATCTTTATAGAGGACCTGCCATAGATACTTCCTACCAAGTTTCGGTTCATTTGACCAATCGGTTTCAGAGGAGAAGATTAAAAACAAGAGGCTCCCATGAGCCTGTAATCACTCACCTGGATCAAAGCTGCTTTCAATAACAACGCAACTGCACTGTGGTGGCCATCTTGGTGGGAGAGCGCGCCTGCCGGACACAATTTTGGAAGAGGACCATCCAATGACTATTCCATCAAAGTTTGGTTCTAATTGAGCTACTGGTTCCAGACAAAATGGTTTTTATGTGAATTTCCCATAGGGTCCTATGTTAAACTAAGTACAGCTGTGCAGCCATCTTGGTCAGAGGGCGGGACCGCCAGACACAATTTTGGAAGAGGACCATCCAATGACTATTTTATCAAAGTTTGGTTCCAATTGAGCAACTGGTTCCAGACAAGAACATTTTTATGTGAATTTCCCATAGGGTCCTATGTTAAACTAAGTTCGGCTGTGGGGGCCATCTTGGTCAAAGGGCCGAACCGCCGGACATATTTTTGGAAGAGAACCATCCAATGACTATTTCATCAAAATTTTGTTCTTATTGAGCAAATGGTTTCAGACAAGAAGATTTTTATGGGAATTTCCCATAGGGTCCTATGTTAAATTAAGTTCGGCTGTGGCGGCCATCTTGGTCGGAGGTCTGAAATGCCAGACATAATTTTGGAAGGGGACCACCCAAGGATCATTTCAGTAAAGTTTGGTTGAGATTGGCTCAGTAGTTTCAGAGAAGATTTTTTTTAAATTTCATCCCCCCTTTTTTCTATTTTTAGCTTGGCGGCCATCTTGGTTGGAAGTCGAGATCATCGGACACAATTTTGGAAGGAGGCCATCCCAGGATCATTCCACAAAAGTTTGGCTGCAATTGGCCCAGTGGTTTCTGAGGAGAAGATTTTTATGTGAATTTCCCATAGGGTCCTATGTTAAGCTAAGTTCGGCTGTAGGGGCCATATTGGTCGAAGGGCCGAACCGCCGGACACATTTTTGGAAGAGAACCATCCAATGACTATTTCATCAAAATTTTGTTCTTATTGAGCAAATGGTTTCAGACAAGATTTTTATGGGAATTTCCCATAGGGTCCATGTTAAATTAAGTTCTGCTGTGGCGGCCATCTTGGTCGGTGTTTTGAAATGCCGGACACAATTTTGGAAGAGGACCACCCAAGAATCATCTCAGCAAAGTTTGGTTGAGATTGGCTCAGTAGTTTCAGAGGAGAAGATTTTTTTTTAAATTTCATCCCCCCTTTTTTCTAATTTGCATAATCGGTCAAAATCGGCAAAAGTTCAAAGTTCATAAAAAATCCCATAATATATGTTAAAAAGCTCATCATTATGCTTATACAGTTCAAATTTGGGCACATTCTGGCTTAAAATAGAGTAGTTTTGGCCATTTGAAGAAATTTCTATTTTTAGTAATGGTGGCCATCTTGGATACAGGACGGCGCTGACAGACACAATTTTGAAAGGGGACCACCTAAGGATCATTCAGACAAAGTTTGGTTGAAATTGGCCAAGTGGTTTCTAACAAGAAGATTTTTAAATGATTTTTTTGCTTATTTATGCCTAATTTGCATAATCGGTCAAAATCGGCAAAAGTTCAAAGTTCATAAAAAATCCCATAATAAATGTTAAAAGGCTCATTATTATGCTTATACAGTTCAAATTTGGACACATTCTGGCTTAAAATAAAGCAGTTTTGGCCATTTGAAGAAATTTCTATTTTAGTAATGGCAGCCATCTTGGATGGAGGGCATGGCTATCGGACATAATTTTGGAAGGGACCGACCCAGGGACCATCCTTGCCAGGTTTGGTTTAATTTGGTTGAGCGGTTTCAGAGGAGAAAATTTAAATGTGATCTTTTTATCAAAATATGCCAGGTGAAAAGGGCAATAACTCCAAAATGGGTAATGGGATTTACTTCAAAATTGCAGGATAGGTAGATCTTGACATGCTGCACATTTTTGCAGTTTAAACTTAACATCTATCTCTAAATAGTTTTTGAAATATAAGACGAAAAGTTAAAATTAAAAAAAAAAAAATGATGAAAAAAGGGAAATATCTCCAAAATCGGTAACGGGATTTACTTCAAAATTGCAGGGTGGGTAGATCTTGACATGCTGTACATTTTTTGCAATTTAAACTTAACCTTTATCTCTTATAGATTTTGAAATATATGACGAAAAGTATTAAAATTTTACAAATTTGATGAAAAAAGGGCAATAACTCCAAGATGGATAATCAGATTTACTTCAAAATTGCAGGGTAGGTAGATCTTGCTGTGCCGATCATTTTTACCCCATGTCAGATTTTTGATATTATTAACGGTTTTTGAGTTATTACCCAAAACCTGCAATTTTACCATATGTTCTATTTTTAGTAACAGCGGCCATGTTGCTTGGTGCACGGCATCACCGGACACAAATTTGAAACTAGACACCTTAGTGATGATTCTGACCAAGTTTGGTTTCCATTGGTTTAGTACTTTCAGAGGAGAAGATTTTTGAAAAAGTTTACGACGTACGACGACGGACGCCAAGTGATGGCAATAGCTAATCAGAAACAAGAATTGCCGATCCAGCCATGTTTGTTAACGGATCGGAACGAAATGAGCAACCTTTATAGAGGACCTTCCAAGGATGCTTCCTACCAAGTTTCGGTTCATTTGGCCAAGCGGTTACAGAGGAGAAGATTTTTTAGAAATCAACCAATCAGAAACAAGAATTGCCTGTGGCGGCCATGTTTGATAACAGATCGAGACGAAATGAGCAATCTTTATAGAGGACCTGCTATGGATGCTTCCTATCAAGTTTCGGTTCATTTGGCCCAGTGGTTTCAGAGGAGAAGATTTTTAAAAATTGGCCAATCAGAAACAAGAATTGCCTATGGTGGCCATGTTTGTTAATGGATCGGGACAAAATGAGCAGTCTTCAGAGAGAACCTTCCATAGATGCTTCCTACCAAGTTTGACTTCATTTGGCTGAGGAGTTTCAGAGAAGAAGATTAAAATGTGAAAAGTTAACGGACGACAGACGACGGACGCCAAGTGATAGCAAAAGCTCACATTGCCTTTGGCAAGGTGAGCTAACAACAGTCCACAGGTAGACATGTCGCTCCACTTTGACACTTTATTCTGATTCCGAGACAACCAGTCTTTACTCTTACTCCTTAATGATGTACTCTTAGCGAAGAAGCAATAAATACCAATTTTAAAGTGTTTGGTTTGATCTAACCGGGACATGAATCCATGATCTATATACTAGAGGCGAGCATGCTAACCATTACACCACTGATGCATAAAATAAGGGAATGAATAATGTTATGTCTATATAACAAAAAGAAGAAAAAACACTGAATTTCTTTAAAAAAAAACAATGCAAATGGTTGAAATCAGTTTGTATTGTCGCATAATTCAACAAATAACACATTGACATTATCTGTGTAGACATTTCTTGCAGACGACTGTGTCACAAACTGAAAGTAGAATATAAAGTTCTATAAATAAAATTAAAAAAAAACCATTTCATTATATTATTAAGTAATCTTACAAAAATATAAACATGATTTTCAGAAAGAATACAATTAAATTTTGACTTACTGCATTCTCATATAATGTTTTAGCTCAAACATATTTTATTGAAGGTGCCGTCATGGTCGTGATCATATAGTAGTTTACAACTACCTGTGCAATCAGTGCCTATCACAACAAAAGTTGTGAGCTTGAACCCCCGACATGCTCAGACGAGGTGTACAAGATACAACATTATGTGATAAAGCTTGTCAGTGACTTGCAGCAGGCCAGTCAGTGGTTGTTTCCAGGTACTCCAGTTTCCTCGATCAATAAAACTGATCACCACGATATAACTTAAATATTGTTGAAAGTGGCATTAAACACCATAACCCTAAACCTCAGATAAAAGCTTAAACATATTTTATTGATATAACTGACATGTATTAACAGAACGACAATAACAGCTTTTTTTTTTTTTTTTTTTTTTTTTTTATATTAAATCTGCTTCCTTTTAAGAACATGCAAACATCACAAAAATATATCTATGCTGATTACCATTTCATACTTGTGAGAATTAGTTATACACTGAAGGAGAAGACAAAAATATATGTAAGCATGTAGTTGAAGGCTAAACAAATTACTTGAAAATATTAATAAAGAGAGAGTGAATAAGATGTTAAATATGCCTCCTAAATATGAAAAACTTAAGAATTTGGGCCCCTTTTAGACCCCTTTTCGAAATAAAATAATAAAAACTGCATAAAAATTGCCAAATTTTTACATTCAGCTTTTGCTGACCCTTTTTGGAGGAGTTTATTTCCGAAACCATAAGAGATAGAGAAAATCCATCGAAATTAAATGAAAAATAACAATTCTATATTCCTCCAGAATATGTGAAATTTCAGAATTTGGGCAACTTTTAGACTCCTTTCTGAAATAAATGTGGTCCATCAATAACCCATTAATATGATCATTTTACCTTCCAAATATGCAAAATTTGGGCCACTTTTAGAAATAAACTACCAAAATATTCCTATGGTTCATCAATAACCCATTAAGATGTTCATTTTGTAAAAAAACTGCATTAAAATTGGATGAAAAATAAAAAAGTAAAAAATTTGAAATTTCACCCTTTTTAGGTCAAACCAGAGGCTCCCAGGAGCCTGTAATCGCTCACCTGGATCAAAGCTGCTTTCAATAACAACGCAACTGCACTGTGGTGGCCATCTTGGCGGGAGAGCGCAACTGCAAGACACCATTTTGGAAGAGGACCATCCAATGACTATTCCATCTAAGTTTGGTTTTAATTGAGCTACTGGTTCCAGACAAGATGGTTTTTATGTGAATTTCCCATAGGGTCCTATGTTAAACTAAGTACAGCTGTGCAGCCATCTTGGTCAGAGGGCGGGACCACCAGACACAAATTTGGTTCAGCGGTTTCGGAGGAGAAGATTTAAATGTGATCTTTTATCAAAATATGCCTAATTTGCATAATCGGTATAAATCGGCTGAAAGAAAAATTTCAAAAAAAAACCCCAAACATATGCTAAACTACTCCTTGCCATGTAGCTGCAGTTCAAATTTGAGCTCATTTTGACTTATACTAAAGCAGCAATGGACAATTGAAGAAATTTCTATTTTTAGTAACAGCAGCCATCTTGAATGGAGGGCGGGGCTGTCGGACACAAATTTGAAAGAGAACCACCCAGGGACCATCCCTGCCAGGTTTGATTTAATTTGGTTCAGCGGTTTCAGAGGAGAAGATTTAAATGTGATCTTTTATCAAAATATGCCTAATTTGCATAATCGGTATATATCGACTGAAAGAAAAATTTCACAGAAAAACCCGGAATATACGCTAAACTACTTCTTGCCATGTAGCTGCAGTTAAAATTTCAGCTCATTTTGACTTACACTAAAGCAGCAATGGACAATTAAAATTTCATCCCCCCTTTTTTCTATTTTTAGCTTGGCGGCCATCTTGGTTAAAAGTCGGGATCACCGGACACCATTTTGGAAGGGGGCCATCCAAGAATCATTTCAGCAAAGTTTGGTTGAGATTGGCTCAGTAGTTTCAGAGGAGAAGATTTTTTTTAAATTTCATCCCCCCTTTTTTCTAATTTGCATAATCGGTCAAAATCGGCAAAAGTTCAAAGTTCATAAAAAATCCTGTAATACATGTTAAAAAGCTCATCATTATGCTTATACAGTTCAAATTTGGGCACATTCTGGCTTAAAATAGAGCAGTTTTGGCCATTTGAAGAAATTTCTATTTTTAGTAACAGCGGCCATCTTGAATGGAGGGCGGGGCTGTCGGACACAATTTTGAAAGGGACCCACCAAGGGACCATCCCTGCCAGGTTTGGTTTAATTTGGTTCAGCGGTTTCAGAGGAGAAGATTTAAATGTGATCTTTTATAAAAATATGCCTAATTTGCATAATCGGTATATATCGGCTGAAAGAAAAATTTCACAGAAAAACCCGGAATATATGCTAAACTACTTCTTGCCATGTAGCTGCAGTTAAAATTTCAGCTCATTTTGACTGACACTAAAGCAGCAATGGACAATTAAAATTTCATCCCCCCTTTTTTCTATTTTGACCTTGGCGGCCATCTTGGTTGGAAGTCGGGATCAACGGACACATTTTTGGAAGGGGGCCATCCAAGAATCATTTCAGCAAAGTTTGGTTGAGATTGGCTCAGTAGTTTCAGAGGAGAAGATTTTTTTTAAATTTCATCCCCCCTTTTTTCTAATTTACATAATCGGTCAAAATCGGCAAAAGTTCAAAGTTCATAAACAATCCTGTCATACATGCTGAAAAGCTCATCATTATGCTTATACAGTTCAAATTTGGGCACATTCTGGCTTAAAATAGAGCAGTTTTGGCCATTTGAAGAAATTTCTATTTTTAGTAACAGTGGCCATCTTGAATGGAGGGCGGGGCTGTCGGACACAATTTTGAAAGGGACCCACCCAGGGACCATCCCTGCCAGGTTTGGTTTAATTTGGTTCAGCGGTTTCAGAGAAGAAGATTTAAATGTGATCTTTTATCAAAATATGCCTAATTTGCATAATCGGTATATATCGGCTGAAAGAAAAATTTCACAGAAAAACCCGCAATATATGTTAAACTACTCCTTGCCATGTAGCTGCAGTTAAAATTTGAGCTCATTTTGACTTACACTAAAGCAGCAATGGACAATTAAAATTTCATCCCCCCTTTTTTCTATTTTTAGCTTGGCGGCCATCTTGGTTGGAAGTCGGGATCAACGGACACAATTTTGGAAGGGGGCCATCCAAGAATCATTTCAGCAAAGTTTGGTTGATATTGACTCAGTAGTTTCCGAGGAGAAGATTTTTTTAAAATTTCATCCCCCCCTTTTTTCTAATTTGCATAATCGGTCAAAATCGGCAAAAGTTCAAAGTTCATAAAAAATCCTGTAATATATGCTAAAAAGCTCATCATTATGCTTACACAGTTCAAATTTGGGCACATTCTGGCTAAAAATAGAGCAGTTTTGGCCATTTGAAGAAATTTCTATTTTTAGTAACAGCGGCCATCTTGAATAGAGGGCGGGGCTGTCGGACACAATTTTGAAAGAGACCCACCCAGGTTTGATTTAATTTGGT
The DNA here is from genome assembly GCA_963680875.1 of Bathymodiolus brooksi. Lineage (NCBI taxonomy): Eukaryota > Metazoa > Mollusca > Bivalvia > Mytilida > Modiolidae > Bathymodiolus > Bathymodiolus brooksi. The sequence continues at coordinate 59,847,048 of OY804590.1, read as the reverse complement.
TCAGCGGTTTCAGAGGAGAAGATTTAAATGTGATCTTTTATCAAAATATGCCTAATTTGCATAATCGGTATATATCGGCTGAAAGAAAAATTTCACAGAAAAACCCGCAATATATGTTAAACTACTCCTTGCCATGTAGCTGCAGTTAAAATTTCAGCTCATTTTGACTTACACTAAAGCAGCAATGGACAATTAAAATTTCATCCCCCCTTTTTTCTATTTTTAGCTTGGCGGCCATCTTGGTTGGAAGTCGGGATCAACGGACACAATTTTGGAAGGGGGCCATCCAAGAATCATTTCAGCAAAGTTTGGTTGATATTGACTCAGTAGTTTCCGAGTAGAAGATTTTTTTTAAATTTCATCCCCCCCTTTTTTCTAATTTGCATAATCGGTCAAAATCGGCAAAAGTTCAAAGTTCATAAAAAATCCTGTAATATATGCTAAAAAGCTCATCATTATGCTTACACAGTTCAAATTTGGGCACATTCTGGCTAAAAATAGAGCAGTTTTGGCCATTTGAAGAAATTTCTATTTTTAGTAACAGCGGCCATCTTGAATAGAGGGCGGGGCTGTCGGACACAATTTTGAAAGAGACCCACCCAGGTTTGATTTAATTTGGTTCAGCGGTTTCAGAGGAGAAGATTTAAATGTGATCTTTTATCAAAATATGCCTAATTTGCATAATCGGTATATATCGGCTGAAAGAAAAATTTCACAGAAAAACCCGCAATATATGTTAAACTACTCCTTGCCATGTAGCTGCAGTTAAAATTTGAGCTCATTTTGACTTACACTAAAGCAGCAATGGACAATTAAAATTTCATCCCCCCTTTTTTCTATTTTTAGCTTGGCGGCCATCTTGGTTGGAAGTCGGGATCAACGGACACAATTTTGGAAGGGGGCCATCCAAGAATCATTTCAGCAAAGTTTGGTTGATATTGACTCAGTAGTTTCCGAGTAGAAGATTTTTTTTAAATTTCATCCCCCCCTTTTTTCTAATTTGCATAATCGGTCAAAATCGGCAAAAGTTCAAAGTTCATAAAAAATCCTGTAATATATGCTAAAAAGCTCATCATTATGCTTACACAGTTCAAATTTGGGCACATTCTGGCTAAAAATAGAGCAGTTTTGGCCATTTGAAGAAATTTCTATTTTTAGTAACAGCGGCCATCTTGAATGGAGGGCGGGGCTGTCGGACACAATTTTGAAAGAGACCCACCCAGGTTTGATTTAATTTGGTTCAGCGGTTTCAGAGGAGAAGATTTAAATGTGATCTTTTATCAAAATATGCCTAATTTGCATAATCGGTATATATCGGCTGAAAGAAAAATTTCACAGAAAAACCCGCAATATATGTTAAACTACTCCTTGCCATGTAGCTGCAGTTAAAATTTCAGCTCATTTTGACTTACACTAAAGCAGCAATGGACAATTAAAATTTCATCCCCCCTTTTTTCTATTTTTAGCTTGGCGGCCATCTTGGTTGGAAGTCGGGATCAACGGACACAATTTTGGAAGGGGGCCATCCAAGAATCATTTCAGCAAAGTTTGGTTGATATTGACTCAGTAGTTTCCGAGTAGAAGATTTTTTTTAAATTTCATCCCCCCCTTTTTTCTAATTTGCATAATCGGTCAAAATCGGCAAAAGTTCAAAGTTCATAAAAAATCCTGTAATATATGCTAAAAAGCTCATCATTATGCTTACACAGTTCAAATTTGGGCACATTCTGGCTAAAAATAGAGCAGTTTTGGCCATTTGAAGAAATTTCTATTTTTAGTAACAGCGGCCATCTTGAATAGAGGGCGGGGCTGTCGGACACAATTTTGAAAGAGACCCACCCAGGTTTGATTTAATTTGGTTCAGCGGTTTCAGAGGAGAAGATTTAAATGTGATCTTTTATCAAAATATGCCTAATTTGCATAATCGGTATATATCGGCTGAAAGAAAAATTTCACAGAAAAACCCGCAATATATGTTAAACTACTCCTTGCCATGTAGCTGCAGTTAAAATTTGAGCTCATTTTGACTTACACTAAAGCAGCAATGGACAATTAAAATTTCATCCCCCCTTTTTTCTATTTTTAGCTTGGCGGCCATCTTGGTTGGAAGTCGGGATCAACGGACACAATTTTGGAAGGGGGCCATCCAAGAATCATTTCAGCAAAGTTTGGTTGATATTGACTCAGTAGTTTCCGAGTAGAAGATTTTTTTTAAATTTCATCCCCCCCTTTTTTCTAATTTGCATAATCGGTCAAAATCGGCAAAAGTTCAAAGTTCATAAAAAATCCTGTAATATATGCTAAAAAGCTCATCATTATGCTTACACAGTTCAAATTTGGGCACATTCTGGCTAAAAATAGAGCAGTTTTGGCCATTTGAAGAAATTTCTATTTTTAGTAACAGCGGCCATCTTGAATGGAGGGCGGGGCTGTCGGACACAATTTTGAAAGAGACCCACCCAGGTTTGATTTAATTTGGTTCAGCGGTTTCAGAGGAGAAGATTTAAATGTGATCTTTTATCAAAATATGCCTAATTTGCATAATCGGTATATATCGGCTGAAAGAAAAATTTCACAGAAAAACCCGCAATATATGTTAAACTACTCCTTGCCATGTAGCTGCAGTTAAAATTTGAGCTCATTTTGACTTACACTAAAGCAGCAATGGACAATTAAAATTTCATCCCCCCTTTTTTCTATTTTTAGCTTGGCGGCCATCTTGGTTGGAAGTCGGGATCAACTGACACATTTTTGGAAGGGGGACATCCAAGAATCATTTCAGCAAAGTTTGGTTGAGATTGGCTCAGTAGTTTCAGAGGAGAAGATTTTTTTAAAATTTCATCCCCCCTTTTTTCTAATTTACATAATCGGTCAAAATCGGCAAAAGTTCAAAGTTCATAAACAATCCTGTCATACATGCTGAAAAGCTCATCATTATGCTTATACAGTTCAAATTTGGGCACATTCTGGCTTAAAATAGAGCAGTTTTGGCCATTTGAAGAAATTTCTATTTTTAGTAACAGTGGCCATCTTGAATGGAGGGCGGGGCTGTCGGACACAATTTTGAAAGGGACCCACCCAGGGACCATCCCTGCCAGGTTTGGTTTAATTTGGTTCAGCGGTTTCAGAGAAGAAGATTTAAATGTGATCTTTTATCAAAATATGCCTAATTTGCATAATCGGTATATATCGGCTGAAAGAAAAATTTCACAGAAAAACCCGCAATATATGTTAAACTACTCCTTGCCATGTAGCTGCAGTTAAAATTTGAGCTCATTTTGACTTACACTAAAGCAGCAATGGACAATTAAAATTTCATCCCCCCTTTTTTCTATTTTTAGCTTGGCGGCCATCTTGGTTGGAAGTCGGGATCAACGGACACAATTTTGGAAGGGGGCCATCCAAGAATCATTTCAGCAAAGTTTGGTTGATATTGACTCAGTAGTTTCCGAGGAGAAGATTTTTTTTAAATTTCATCCCCCCCTTTTTTCTAATTTGCATAATCGGTCAAAATCGGCAAAAGTTCAAAGTTCATAAAAAATCCTGTAATATATGCTAAAAAGCTCATCATTATGCTTACACAGTTCAAATTTGGGCACATTCTGGCTAAAAATAGAGCAGTTTTGGCCATTTGAAGAAATTTCTATTTTTAGTAACAGCGGCCATCTTGAATAGAGGGCGGGGCTGTCGGACACAATTTTGAAAGAGACCCACCCAGGTTTGATTTAATTTGGTTCAGCGGTTTCAGAGGAGAAGATTTAAATGTGATCTTTTATCAAAATATGCCTAATTTGCATAATCGGTATATATCGGCTGAAAGAAAAATTTCACAGAAAAACCCGCAATATATGTTAAACTACTCCTTGCCATGTAGCTGCAGTTAAAATTTGAGCTCATTTTGACTTACACTAAAGCAGCAATGGACAATTAAAATTTCATCCCCCCTTTTTTCTATTTTTAGCTTGGCGGCCATCTTGGTTGGAAGTCGGGATCAACGGACACAATTTTGGAAGGGGGCCATCCAAGAATCATTTCAGCAAAGTTTGGTTGATATTGACTCAGTAGTTTCCGAGGAGAAGATTTTTTTAAAATTTCATCCCCCCCTTTTTTCTAATTTGCATAATCGGTCAAAATCGGCAAAAGTTCAAAGTTCATAAAAAATCCTGTAATATATGCTAAAAAGCTCATCATTATGCTTACACAGTTCAAATTTGGGCACATTCTGGCTAAAAATAGAGCAGTTTTGGCCATTTGAAGAAATTTCTATTTTTAGTAACAGCGGCCATCTTGAATAGAGGGCGGGGCTGTCGGACACAATTTTGAAAGAGACCCACCCAGGTTTGATTTAATTTGGTTCAGCAGTTTCAGAGGAGAAGATTTAAATGTGATCTTTTATCAAAATATGCCTAATTTGCATAATCGGTATATATCGACTGAAAGAAAAATTTCACAGAAAAACCCGCAATATACACTAAACTACTTCTTGCCATGTAGCTGCAGTTAAAATTTCAGCTCATTTTGACTTACACTAAAGCAGCAATGGACAATTAAAATTTCATCCCCCCTTTTTTCTATTTTTAGCTTGGCGGCCATCTTGGTTAAAAGTCGGGATCACCGGACACCATTTTGGAAGGGGGCCATCCAAGAATCATTTCAGCAAAGTTTGGTTGAGATTGGCTCAGTAGTTTCAGAGGAGAAGATTTTTTTAAAATTTCATCCCCCCTTTTTTCTAATTTGCATAATCGGTCAAAATCGGCAAAAGTTCAAAGTTCATAAAAAATCCTGTAATACATGTTAAAAAGCTCATCATTATGCTTATACAGTTCAAATTTGGGCACATTCTGGCTTAAAATAGAGCAGTTTTGGCCATTTGAAGAAATTTCTATTTTTAGTAACAGCGGCCATCTTGAATGGAGGGCGGGGCTGTCGGACACAATTTTGAAAGGGACCCACCAAGGGACCATCCCTGCCAGGTTTGGTTTAATTTGGTTCAGCGGTTTCAGAGGAGAAGATTTAAATGTGATCTTTTATAAAAATATGCCTAATTTGCATAATCGGTATATATCGGCTGAAAGAAAAATTTCACAGAAAAACCCGGAATATATGCTAAACTACTTCTTGCCATGTAGCTGCAGTTAAAATTTCAGCTCATTTTGACTGACACTAAAGCAGCAATGGACAATTAAAATTTCATCCCCCCTTTTTTCTATTTTGACCTTGGCGGCCATCTTGGTTGGAAGTCGGGATCAACGGACACATTTTTGGAAGGGGGCCATCCAAGAATCATTTCAGCAAAGTTTGGTTGAGATTGGCTCAGTAGTTTCAGAGGAGAAGATTTTTTTTAAATTTCATCCCCCCTTTTTTCTAATTTACATAATCGGTCAAAATCGGCAAAAGTTCAAAGTTCATAAACAATCCTGTCATACATGCTGAAAAGCTCATCATTATGCTTATACAGTTCAAATTTGGGCACATTCTGGCTTAAAATAGAGCAGTTTTGGCCATTTGAAGAAATTTCTATTTTTAGTAACAGTGGCCATCTTGAATGGAGGGCGGGGCTGTCGGACACAATTTTGAAAGGGACCCACCCAGGGACCATCCCTGCCAGGTTTGGTTTAATTTGGTTCAGCGGTTTCAGAGAAGAAGATTTAAATGTGATCTTTTATCAAAATATGCCTAATTTGCATAATCGGTATATATCGGCTGAAAGAAAAATTTCACAGAAAAACCCGCAATATATGTTAAACTACTCCTTGCCATGTAGCTGCAGTTAAAATTTGAGCTCATTTTGACTTACACTAAAGCAGCAATGGACAATTAAAATTTCATCCCCCCTTTTTTCTATTTTTAGCTTGGCGGCCATCTTGGTTGGAAGTCGGGATCAACGGACACAATTTTGGAAGGGGGCCATCCAAGAATCATTTCAGCAAAGTTTGGTTGATATTGACTCAGTAGTTTCCGAGGAGAAGATTTTTTTTAAATTTCATCCCCCCCTTTTTTCTAATTTGCATAATCGGTCAAAATCGGCAAAAGTTCAAAGTTCATAAACAATCCTGTAATATATGCTAAAAAGCTCATCATTATGCTTACACAGTTCAAATTTGGGCACATTCTGGCTAAAAATAGAGCAGTTTTGGCCATTTGAAGAAATTTCTATTTTTAGTAACAGCGGCCATCTTGAATAGAGGGCGGGGCTGTCGGACACAATTTTGAAAGAGACCCACCCAGGTTTGATTTAATTTGGTTCAGCAGTTTCAGAGGAGAAGATTTAAATGTGATCTTTTATCAAAATATGCCTAATTTGCATAATCGGTATATATCGGCTGAAAGAAAAATTTCACAGAAAAACCCGGAATATACGCTAAACTACTTCTTGCCATGTAGCTGCAGTTAAAATTTCAGCTCATTTTGACTTACACTAAAGCAGCAATGGACAATTAAAATTTCATCCCCCCTTTTTTCTATTTTTAGCTTGGCGGCCATCTTGGTTAAAAGTCGGGATCACCGGACACCATTTTGGAAGGGGGCCATCCAAGAATCATTTCAGCAAAGTTTGGTTGAGATTGGCTCAGTAGTTTCAGAGGAGAAGATTTTTTTAAAATTTCATCCCCCCTTTTTTCTAATTTGCATAATCGGTCAAAATCGGCAAAAGTTCAAAGTTCATAAAAAATCCTGTAATACATGTTAAAAAGCTCATCATTATGCTTATACAGTTCAAATTTGGGCACATTCTGGCTTAAAATAGAGCAGTTTTGGCCATTTGAAGAAATTTCTATTTTTAGTAACAGTGGCCATCTTGAATGGAGGGCGGGGCTGTCGGACACAATTTTGAAAGGGACCCACCCAGGGACCATCCCTGCCAGGTTTGGTTTAATTTGGTTCAGCGGTTTCAGAGAAGAAGATTTAAATGTGATCTTTTATCAAAATATGCCTAATTTGCATAATCGGTATATATCGGCTGAAAGAAAAATTTCACAGAAAAACCCGCAATATATGTTAAACTACTCCTTGCCATGTAGCTGCAGTTAAAATTTGAGCTCATTTTGACTTACACTAAAGCAGCAATGGACAATTAAAATTTCATCCCCCCTTTTTTCTATTTTTAGCTTGGCGGCCATCTTGGTTGGAAGTCGGGATCAACGGACACAATTTTGGAAGGGGGCCATCCAAGAATCATTTCAGCAAAGTTTGGTTGATATTGACTCAGTAGTTTCCGAGGAGAAGATTTTTTTTAAATTTCATCCCCCCCTTTTTTCTAATTTGCATAATCGGTCAAAATCGGCAAAAGTTCAAAGTTCATAAACAATCCTGTAATATATGCTAAAAAGCTCATCATTATGCTTACACAGTTCAAATTTGGGCACATTCTGGCTAAAAATAGAGCAGTTTTGGCCATTTGAAGAAATTTCTATTTTTAGTAACAGCGGCCATCTTGAATAGAGGGCGGGGCTGTCGGACACAATTTTGAAAGAGACCCACCCAGGTTTGATTTAATTTGGTTCAGCAGTTTCAGAGGAGAAGATTTAAATGTGATCTTTTATCAAAATATGCCTAATTTGCATAATCGGTATATATCGACTGAAAGAAAAATTTCACAGAAAAACCCGGAATATAGGCTAAACTACTTCTTGCCATGTAGCTGCAGTTAAAATTTCAGCTCATTTTGACTTACACTAAAGCAGCAATGGACAATTAAAATTTCATCCCCCCTTTTTTCTATTTTTAGCTTGGCGGCCATCTTGGTTAAAAGTCGGGATCACCGGACACCATTTTGGAAGGGGGCCATCCAAGAATCATTTCAGCAAAGTTTGGTTGAGATTGGCTCAGTAGTTTCAGAGGAGAAGATTTTTTTAAAATTTCATCCCCCCTTTTTTCTAATTTGCATAATCGGTCAAAATCGGCAAAAGTTCAAAGTTCATAAAAAATCCTGTAATACATGTTAAAAAGCTCATCATTATGCTTATACAGTTCAAATTTGGGCACATTCTGGCTTAAAATAGAGCAGTTTTGGCCATTTGAAGAAATTTCTATTTTTAGTAACAGCGGCCATCTTGAATGGAGGGCGGGGCTGTCGGACACAATTTTGAAAGGGACCCACCAAGGGACCATCCCTGCCAGGTTTGGTTTAATTTGGTTCAGCGGTTTCAGAGGAGAAGATTTAAATGTGATCTTTTATAAAAATATGCCTAATTTGCATAATCGGTATATATCGGCTGAAAGAAAAATTTCACAGAAAAACCCGGAATATATGCTAAACTACTTCTTGCCATGTAGCTGCAGTTAAAATTTCAGCTCATTTTGACTGACACTAAAGCAGCAATGGACAATTAAAATTTCATCCCCCCTTTTTTCTATTTTGACCTTGGCGGCCATCTTGGTTGGAAGTCGGGATCAACGGACACATTTTTGGAAGGGGGCCATCCAAGAATCATTTCAGCAAAGTTTGGTTGAGATTGGCTCAGTAGTTTCAGAGGAGAAGATTTTTTTAAAATTTCATCCCCCCTTTTTTCTAATTTACATAATCGGTCAAAATCGGCAAAAGTTCAAAGTTCATAAACAATCCTGTCATACATGCTGAAAAGCTCATCATTATGCTTATACAGTTCAAATTTGGGCACATTCTGGCTTAAAATAGAGCAGTTTTGGCCATTTGAAGAAATTTCTATTTTTAGTAACAGTGGCCATCTTGAATGGAGGGCGGGGCTGTCGGACACAATTTTGAAAGGGACCCACCCAGGGACCATCCCTGCCAGGTTTGGTTTAATTTGGTTCAGCGGTTTCAGAGAAGAAGATTTAAATGTGATCTTTTATCAAAATATGCCTAATTTGCATAATCGGTATATATCGGCTGAAAGAAAAATTTCACAGAAAAACCCGCAATATATGTTAAACTACTCCTTGCCATGTAGCTGCAGTTAAAATTTGAGCTCATTTTGACTTACACTAAAGCAGCAATGGACAATTAAAATTTCATCCCCCCTTTTTTCTATTTTTAGCTTGGCGGCCATCTTGGTTGGAAGTCGGGATCAACGGACACAATTTTGGAAGGGGGCCATCCAAGAATCATTTCAGCAAAGTTTGGTTGATATTGACTCAGTAGTTTCCGAGGAGAAGATTTTTTTTTATATTTCATCCCCCCCTTTTTTCTAATTTGCATAATCGGTCAAAATCGGCAAAAGTTCAAAGTTCATAAAAAATCCTGTAATACATGTTAAAAAGCTCATCATTATGCTTATACAGTTCAAATTTGGGCACATTCTGGCTTAAAATAGAGCAGTTTTGGCCATTTGAAGAAATTTCTATTTTTAGTAACAGTGGCCATCTTGAATGGAGGGCGGGGCTGTCGGACACAATTTTGAAAGGGACCCACCCAGGGACCATCCCTGCCAGGTTTGGTTTAATTTGGTTCAGCGGTTTCAGAGAAGAAGATTTAAATGTGATCTTTTATCAAAATATGCCTAATTTGCATAATCGGTATATATCGGCTGAAAGAAAAATTTCACAGAAAAACCCGCAATATATGTTAAACTACTCCTTGCCATGTAGCTGCAGTTAAAATTTGAGCTCATTTTGACTTACACTAAAGCAGCAATGGACAATTAAAATTTCATCCCCCCTTTTTTCTATTTTTAGCTTGGCGGCCATCTTGGTTGGAAGTCGGGATCAACGGACACATTTTTGGAAGGGGGCCATCCAAGAATCATTTCAGCAAAGTTTGGTTGAGATTGGCTCAGTAGTTTCAGAGGAGAAGATTTTTTTAAAATTTCATCCCCCCTTTTTTCTAATTTACATAATCGGTCAAAATCGGCAAAAGTTCAAAGTTCATAAACAATCCTGTCATACATGCTGAAAAGCTCATCATTATGCTTATACAGTTCAAATTTGGGCACATTCTGGCTTAAAATAGAGCAGTTTTGGCCATTTGAAGAAATTTCTATTTTTAGTAACAGTGGCCATCTTGAATGGAGGGCGGGGCTGTCGGACACAATTTTGAAAGGGACCCACCCAGGGACCATCCCTGCCAGGTTTGGTTTAATTTGGTTCAGCGGTTTCAGAGAAGAAGATTTAAATGTGATCTTTTATCAAAATATGCCTAATTTGCATAATCGGTATATATCGGCTGAAAGAAAAATTTCACAGAAAAACCCGCAATATATGTTAAACTACTCCTTGCCATGTAGCTGCAGTTAAAATTTGAGCTCATTTTGACTTACACTAAAGCAGCAATGGACAATTAAAATTTCATCCCCCCTTTTTCCTATTTTTAGCTTGGCGGCCATCTTGGTTGGAAGTCGGGATCAACGGACACAATTTTGGAAGGGGGCCATCCAAGAATCATTTCAGCAAAGTTTGGTTGATATTGACTCAGTAGTTTCCGAGGAGAAGATTTTTTTTATATTTCATCCCCCCCTTTTTTCTAATTTGCATAATCGGTCAAAATCGGCAAAAGTTCAAAGTTCATAAAAAATCCTGTAATACATGTTAAAAAGCTCATCATTATGCTTATACAGTTCAAATTTGGGCACATTCTGGCTTAAAATAGAGCAGTTTTGGCCATTTGAAGAAATTTCTATTTTTAGTAACAGCGGCCATCTTGAATAGAGGGCGGGGCTGTCGGACACAATTTTGAAAGAGACCCACCCAGGTTTGATTTAATTTGGTTCAGCGGTTTCAGAGGAGAAGATTTAAATGTGATCTTTTATCAAAATATGCCTAATTTGCATAATCGGTATATATCGGCTGAAAGAAAAATTTCACAGAAAAACCCGCAATATATGTTAAACTACTCCTTGCCATGTAGCTGCAGTTAAAATTTGAGCTCATTTTGACTTACACTAAAGCAGCAATGGACAATTAAAATTTCATCCCCCCTTTTTTCTATTTTTAGCTTGGCGGCCATCTTGGTTGGAAGTCGGGATCAACGGACACATTTTTGGAAGGGGGCCATCCAAGAATCATTTCAGCAAAGTTTGGTTGAGATTGGCTCAGTAGTTTCAGAGGAGAAGATTTTTTTAAAATTTCATCCCCCCTTTTTTCTAATTTACATAATCGGTCAAAATCGGCAAAAGTTCAAAGTTCATAAACAATCCTGTCATACATGCTGAAAAGCTCATCATTATGCTTATACAGTTCAAATTTGGGCACATTCTGGCTTAAAATAGAGCAGTTTTGGCCATTTGAAGAAATTTCTATTTTTAGTAACAGTGGCCATCTTGAATGGAGGGCGGGGCTGTCGGACACAATTTTGAAAGGGACCCACCCAGGGACCATCCCTGCCAGGTTTGGTTTAATTTGGTTCAGCGGTTTCAGAGAAGAAGATTTAAATGTGATCTTTTATCAAAATATGCCTAATTTGCATAATCGGTATATATCGGCTGAAAGAAAAATTTCACAGAAAAACCCGCAATATATGTTAAACTACTCCTTGCCATGTAGCTGCAGTTAAAATTTGAGCTCATTTTGACTTACACTAAAGCAGCAATGGACAATTAAAATTTCATCCCCCCTTTTTCCTATTTTTAGCTTGGCGGCCATCTTGGTTGGAAGTCGGGATCAACGGACACAATTTTGGAAGGGGGCCATCCAAGAATCATTTCAGCAAAGTTTGGTTGATATTGACTCAGTAGTTTCCGAGGAGAAGATTTTTTTTATATTTCATCCCCCCCTTTTTTCTAATTTGCATAATCGGTCAAAATCGGCAAAAGTTCAAAGTTCATAAAAAATCCTGTAATACATGTTAAAAAGCTCATCATTATGCTTATACAGTTCAAATTTGGGCACATTCTGGCTTAAAATAGAGCAGTTTTGGCCATTTGAAGAAATTTCTATTTTTAGTAACAGCGGCCATCTTGAATAGAGGGCGGGGCTGTCGGACACAATTTTGAAAGAGACCCACCCAGGTTTGATTTAATTTGGTTCAGCGGTTTCAGAGGAGAAGATTTAAATGTGATCTTTTATCAAAATATGCCTAATTTGCATAATCGGTATATATCGGCTGAAAGAAAAATTTCACAGAAAAACCCGCAATATATGTTAAACTACTCCTTGCCATGTAGCTGCAGTTAAAATTTGAGCTCATTTTGACTTACACTAAAGCAGCAATGGACAATTAAAATTTCATCCCCCCTTTTTTCTATTTTGACCTTGGCGGCCATCTTGGTTGGAAGTCGGGATCAACGGACACATTTTTGGAAGGGGGCCATCCAAGAATCATTTCAGCAAAGTTTGGTTGAGATTGGCTCAGTAGTTTCAGAGGAGAAGATTTTTTTAAAATTTCATCCCCCCTTTTTTCTAATTTACATAATCGGTCAAAATCGGCAAAAGTTCAAAGTTCATAAACAATCCTGTCATACATGCTGAAAAGCTCATCATTATGCTTATACAGTTCAAATTTGGGCACATTCTGGCTTAAAATAGAGCAGTTTTGGCCATTTGAAGAAATTTCTATTTTTAGTAACAGTGGCCATCTTGAATGGAGGGCGGGGCTGTCGGACACAATTTTGAAAGGGACCCACCCAGGGACCATCCCTGCCAGGTTTGGTTTAATTTGGTTCAGCGGTTTCAGAGAAGAAGATTTAAATGTGATCTTTTATCAAAATATGCCTAATTTGCATAATCGGCTGAAAGAAAAATTTCACAGAAAAACCCGCAATATATGTTAAACTACTCCTTGCCATGTAGCTGCAGTTAAAATTTGAGCTCATTTTGACTTACACTAAAGCAGCAATGGACAATTAAAATTTCATCCCCCCTTTTTTCTATTTTTAGCTTGGCGGCCATCTTGGTTGGAAGTCGGGATCAACGGACACAATTTTGGAAGGGGGCCATCCAAGAATCATTTCAGCAAAGTTTGGTTGATATTGACTCAGTAGTTTCCGAGGAGAAGATTTTTTTTAAATTTCATCCCCCCCTTTTTTCTAATTTGCATAATCGGTCAAAATCGGCAAAAGTTCAAAGTTCATAAACAATCCTGTAATATATGCTAAAAAGCTCATCATTATGCTTACACAGTTCAAATTTGGGCACATTCTGGCTAAAAATAGAGCAGTTTTGGCCATTTGAAGAAATTTCTATTTTTAGTAACAGCGGCCATCTTGAATAGAGGGCGGGGCTGTCGGACACAATTTTGAAAGAGACCCACCCAGGTTTGATTTAATTTGGTTCAGCAGTTTCAGAGGAGAAGATTTAAATGTGATCTTTTATCAAAATATGCCTAATTTGCATAATCGGTATATATCGGCTGAAAGAAAAATTTCACAGAAAAACCCGCAATATATGTTAAACTACTCCTTGCCATGTAGCTGCAGTTAAAATTTGAGCTCATTTTGACTTACACTAAAGCAGCAATGGACAATTAAAATTTCATCCCCCCTTTTTTCTATTTTTAGCTTGGCGGCCATCTTGGTTGGAAGTCGGGATCAACGGACACATTTTTGGAAGGGGGCCATTCAAGAATCATTTCAGCAAAGTTTGGTTGAGATTGGCTCAGTAGTTTCAGAGGAGAAGATTTTTTTAAAATTTCATCCCCCCTTTTTTCTAATTTACATAATCGGTCAAAATCGGCAAAAGTTCAAAGTTCATAAACAATCCTGTCATACATGCTGAAAAGCTCATCATTATGCTTATACAGTTCAAATTTGGGCACATTCTGGCTTAAAATAGAGCAGTTTTGGCCATTTGAAGAAATTTCTATTTTTAGTAACAGTGGCCATCTTGAATGGAGGGCGGGGCTGTCGGACACAATTTTGAAAGGGACCCACCCAGGGACCATCCCTGCCAGGTTTGGTTTAATTTGGTTCAGCGGTTTCAGAGAAGAAGATTTAAATGTGATCTTTTATCAAAATATGCCTAATTTGCATAATCGGTATATATCGGCTGAAAGAAAAATTTCACAGAAAAACCCGCAATATATGTTAAACTACTCCTTGCCATGTAGCTGCAGTTAAAATTTGAGCTCATTTTGACTTACACTAAAGCAGCAATGGACAATTAAAATTTCATCCCCCCTTTTTTCTATTTTTAGCTTGGCGGCCATCTTGGTTGGAAGTCGGGATCAACGGACACAATTTTGGAAGGGGGCCATCCAAGAATCATTTCAGCAAAGTTTGGTTGATATTGACTCAGTAGTTTCCGAGGAGAAGATTTTTTTTTATATTTCATCCCCCCCTTTTTTCTAATTTGCATAATCGGTCAAAATCGGCAAAAGTTCAAAGTTCATAAAAAATCCTGTAATACATGTTAAAAAGCTCATCATTATGCTTATACAGTTCAAATTTGGGCACATTCTGGCTTAAAATAGAGCAGTTTTGGCCATTTGAAGAAATTTCTATTTTTAGTAACAGTGGCCATCTTGAATGGAGGGCGGGGCTGTCGGACACAATTTTGAAAGGGACCCACCCAGGGACCATCCCTGCCAGGTTTGGTTTAATTTGGTTCAGCGGTTTCAGAGAAGAAGATTTAAATGTGATCTTTTATCAAAATATGCCTAATTTGCATAATCGGTATATATCGGCTGAAAGAAAAATTTCACAGAAAAACCCGCAATATATGTTAAACTACTCCTTGCCATGTAGCTGCAGTTAAAATTTGAGCTCATTTTGACTTACACTAAAGCAGCAATGGACAATTAAAATTTCATCCCCCCTTTTTTCTATTTTTAGCTTGGCGGCCATCTTGGTTGGAAGTCGGGATCAACGGACACATTTTTGGAAGGGGGCCATCCAAGAATCATTTCAGCAAAGTTTGGTTGAGATTGGCTCAGTAGTTTCAGAGGAGAAGATTTTTTTAAAATTTCATCCCCCCTTTTTTCTAATTTACATAATCGGTCAAAATCGGCAAAAGTTCAAAGTTCATAAACAATCCTGTCATACATGCTGAAAAGCTCATCATTATGCTTATACAGTTCAAATTTGGGCACATTCTGGCTTAAAATAGAGCAGTTTTGGCCATTTGAAGAAATTTCTATTTTTAGTAACAGTGGCCATCTTGAATGGAGGGCGGGGCTGTCGGACACAATTTTGAAAGGGACCCACCCAGGGACCATCCCTGCCAGGTTTGGTTTAATTTGGTTCAGCGGTTTCAGAGAAGAAGATTTAAATGTGATCTTTTATCAAAATATGCCTAATTTGCATAATCGGTATATATCGGCTGAAAGAAAAATTTCACAGAAAAACCCGCAATATATGTTAAACTACTCCTTGCCATGTAGCTGCAGTTAAAATTTGAGCTCATTTTGACTTACACTAAAGCAGCAATGGACAATTAAAATTTCATCCCCCCTTTTTTCTATTTTTAGCTTGGCGGCCATCTTGGTTGGAAGTCGGGATCAACGGACACAATTTTGGAAGGGGGCCATCCAAGAATCATTTCAGCAAAGTTTGGTTGATATTGACTCAGTAGTTTCCGAGGAGAAGATTTTTTTTATATTTCATCCCCCCCTTTTTTCTAATTTGCATAATCGGTCAAAATCGGCAAAAGTTCAAAGTTCATAAAAAATCCTGTAATACATGTTAAAAAGCTCATCATTATGCTTATACAGTTCAAATTTGGGCACATTCTGGCTTAAAATAGAGCAGTTTTGGCCATTTGAAGAAATTTCTATTTTTAGTAACAGTGGCCATCTTGAATGGAGGGCGGGGCTGTCGGACACAATTTTGAAAGGGACCCACTCAGGGACCATCCCTGCCAGGTTTGGTTTAATTTGGTTCAGCGGTTTCAGAGAAGAAGATTTAAATGTGATCTTTTATCAAAATATGCCTAATTTGCATAATCGGTATATATCGGCTGAAAGAAAAATTTCACAGAAAAACCCGCAATATATGTTAAACTACTCCTTGCCATGTAGCTGCAGTTAAAATTTGAGCTCATTTTGACTTACACTAAAGCAGCAATGGACAATTAAAATTTCATCCCCCCTTTTTTCTATTTTTAGCTTGGCGGCCATCTTGGTTGGAAGTCGGGATCAACGGACACAATTTTGGAAGGGGGCCATCCAAGAATCATTTCAGCAAAGTTTGGTTGATATTGACTCAGTAGTTTCCGAGGAGAAGATTTTTTTTATATTTCATCCCCCCTTTTTTCTAATTTGCATAATCGGTCAAAATCGGCAAAAGTTCAAAGTTCATAAAAAATCCTGTAATACATGCTGAAAAGCTCATCATTATGCTTATACAGTTCAAATTTGGGCACATTCTGGCTTAAAATAGAGCAGTTTTGGCCATTTGAAGAAATTTCTATTTTTAGTAACAGCGGCCATCTTGAATAGAGGGCGGGGCTGTCGGACACAATTTTGAAAGGGACCCACCCAGGGACCATCCCTGCCAGGTTTGGTTTAATTTGGTTCAGCGGTTTCAGAGAAGAAGATTTAAATGTGATCTTTTATCAAAATATGCCTAATTTGCATAATCGGTATATATCGGCTGAAAGAAAAATTTTACAGAAAAACCCGCAATATATGTTAAACTACTCCTTGCCATGTAGCTGCAGTTAAAATTTGAGCTCATTTTGACTTACACTAAAGCAGCAATGGACAATTAAAATTTCATCCCCCCTTTTTTCTATTTTTAGCTTGGCGGCCATCTTGGTTGGAAGTCGGGATCAACGGACACAATTTTGGAAGGGGGCCATCCAAGAATCATTTCAGCAAAGTTTGGTTGATATTGACTCAGTAGTTTCCGAGGAGAAGATTTTTTTTTATATTTCATCCCCCCTTTTTTCTAATTTGCATAATCGGTCAAAATCGGCAAAAGTTCAAAGTTCATAAAAAATCCTGTAATACATGTTAAAAAGCTCATCATTATGCTTATACAGTTCAAATTTGGGCACATTCTGGCTTAAAATAGAGCAGTTTTGGCCATTTGAAGAAATTTCTATTTTTAGTAACAGTGGCCATCTTGAATGGAGGGCGGGGCTGTCGGACACAATTTTGAAAGGGACCCACCCAGGGACCATCCCTGCCAGGTTTGGTTTAATTTGGTTCAGCGGTTTCAGAGAAGAAGATTTAAATGTGATCTTTTATCAAAATATGCCTAATTTGCATAATCGGTATATATCGGCTGAAAGAAAAATTTCACAGAAAAACCCGCAATATATGTTAAACTACTCCTTGCCATGTAGCTGCAGTTAAAATTTGAGCTCATTTTGACTTACACTAAAGCAGCAATGGACAATTAAAATTTCATCCCCCCTTTTTTCTATTTTTAGCTTGGCGGCCATCTTGGTTGGAAGTCGGGATCAACGGACACATTTTTGGAAGGGGGCCATCCAAGAATCATTTCAGCAAAGTTTGGTTGAGATTGGCTCAGTAGTTTCAGAGGAGAAGATTTTTTTTTAATTTCATCCCCCCTTTTTTCTAATTTACATAATCGGTCAAAATCGGCAAAATTTCAAAGTTCATAAACAATCCTGTAATACATGCTGAAAAGCTCATCATTATGCTTATACAGTTCAAATTTGGGCACATTCTGGCTTAAAATAGAGCAGTTTTGGCCATTTGAAGAAATTTCTATTTTTAGTAACAGTGGCCATCTTGAATGGAGGGCGGGGCTGTCGGACACAATTTTGAAAGGGACCCACCCAGGGACCATCCCTGCCAGGTTTGGTTTAATTTGGTTCAGCGGTTTCAGAGAAGAAGATTTAAATGTGATCTTTTATCAAAATATGCCTAATTTGCATAATCGGTATATATCGGCTGAAAGAAAAATTTCACAGAAAAACCCGCAATATATGTTAAACTACTCCTTGCCATGTAGCTGCAGTTAAAATTTGAGCTCATTTTGACTTACACTAAAGCAGCAATGGACAATTAAAATTTCATCCCCCCTTTTTTCTATTTTTAGCTTGGCGGCCATCTTGGTTGGAAGTCGGAATCAACGGACACATTTTTGGAAGGGAGCCATCCAAGAATCATTTCAGCAAAGTTTGGTTGAGATTGGCTCAGTAGTTTCAGAGGAGAAGATTTTTTTTAAATTTCATCCCCCCTTTTTTCTAATTTACATAATCGGTCAAAATCGGCAAAAGTTCAAAGTTCATAAACAATCCTGTCATACATGCTGAAAAGCTCATCATTATGCTTATACAGTTCAAATTTGGGCACATTCTGGCTTAAAATAGAGCAGTTTTGGCCATTTGAAGAAATTTCTATTTTTAGTAACAGTGGCCATCTTGAATGGAGGGCGGGGCTGTCGGACACAATTTTGAAAGGGACCCACCCAGGGACCATCCCTGCCAGGTTTGGTTTAATTTGGTTCAGCGGTTTCAGAGAAGAAGATTTAAATGTGATCTTTTATCAAAATATGCCTAATTTGCATAATCGGTATATATCGGCTGAAAGAAAAATTTCACAGAAAAACCCGCAATATATGTTAAACTACTCCTTGCCATGTAGCTGCAGTTAAAATTTCAGCTCATTTTGACTTACACTAAAGCAGCAATGGACAATTAAAATTTCATCCCCCCTTTTTTCTATTTTTAGCTTGGCGGCCATCTTGGTTGGAAGTCGGGATCAACGGACACAATTTTGGAAGGGGGCCATCCAAGAATCATTTCAGCAAAGTTTGGTTGATATTGACTCAGTAGTTTCCGAGGAGAAGATTTTTTTTATATTTCATCCCCCCCTTTTTTCTAATTTGCATAATCGGTCAAAATCGGCAAAAGTTCAAAGTTCATAAAAAATCCTGTAATACATGTTAAAAAGCTCATCATTATGCTTATACAGTTCAAATTTGGGCACATTCTGGCTTAAAATAGAGCAGTTTTGGCCATTTGAAGAAATTTCTATTTTTAGTAACAGTGGCCATCTTGAATGGAGGGCGGGGCTGTCGGACACAATTTTGAAAGGGACCCACCCAGGTTTGATTTAATTTGGTTCAGCGGTTTCAGAGGAGAAGATTTAAATGTGATCTTTTATCAAAATATGCCTAATTTGCATAATCGGTATATATCGACTGAAAGAAAAATTTCACAGAAAAACCCGGAATATACGCTAAACTACTTCTTGCCATGTAGCTGCAGTTAAAATTTCAGCTCATTTTGACTTACACTAAAGCAGCAATGGACAATTAAAATTTCATCCCCCCTTTTTTCTATTTTTAGCTTGGCGGCCATCTTGGTTGGAAGTCGGAATCAACGGACACATTTTTGGAAGGGAGCCATCCAAGAATCATTTCAGCAAAGTTTGGTTGAGATTGGCTCAGTAGTTTCAGAGGAGAAGATTTTTTTTAAATTTCATCCCCCCTTTTTTCTAATTTACATAATCGGTCAAAATCGGCAAAAGTTCAAAGTTCATAAACAATCCTGTCATACATGCTGAAAAGCTCATCATTATGCTTATACAGTTCAAATTTGGGCACATTCTGGCTTAAAATAGAGCAGTTTTGGCCATTTGAAGAAATTTCTATTTTTAGTAACAGTGGCCATCTTGAATGGAGGGCGGGGCTGTCGGACACAATTTTGAAAGGGACCCACCCAGGGACCATCCCTGCCAGGTTTGGTTTAATTTGGTTCAGCGGTTTCAGAGAAGAAGATTTAAATGTGATCTTTTATCAAAATATGCCTAATTTGCATAATCGGTATATATCGGCTGAAAGAAAAATTTCACAGAAAAACCCGCAATATATGTTAAACTACTCCTTGCCATGTAGCTGCAGTTAAAATTTCAGCTCATTTTGACTTACACTAAAGCAGCAATGGACAATTAAAATTTCATCCCCCCTTTTTTCTATTTTTAGCTTGGCGGCCATCTTGGTTGGAAGTCGGGATCAACGGACACAATTTTGGAAGGGGGCCATCCAAGAATCATTTCAGCAAAGTTTGGTTGATATTGACTCAGTAGTTTCCGAGGAGAAGATTTTTTTTATATTTCATCCCCCCCTTTTTTCTAATTTGCATAATCGGTCAAAATCGGCAAAAGTTCAAAGTTCATAAAAAATCCTGTAATACATGTTAAAAAGCTCATCATTATGCTTATACAGTTCAAATTTGGGCACATTCTGGCTTAAAATAGAGCAGTTTTGGCCATTTGAAGAAATTTCTATTTTTAGTAACAGTGGCCATCTTGAATGGAGGGCGGGGCTGTCGGACACAATTTTGAAAGGGACCCACCCAGGTTTGATTTAATTTGGTTCAGCGGTTTCAGAGGAGAAGATTTAAATGTGATCTTTTATCAAAATATGCCTAATTTGCATAATCGGTATATATCGACTGAAAGAAAAATTTCACAGAAAAACCCGGAATATACGCTAAACTACTTCTTGCCATGTAGCTGCAGTTAAAATTTCAGCTCATTTTGACTTACACTAAAGCAGCAATGGACAATTAAAATTTCATCCCCCCTTTTTTCTATTTTTA
The DNA here is from genome assembly GCA_963680875.1 of Bathymodiolus brooksi. Taxonomy (NCBI): domain Eukaryota; kingdom Metazoa; phylum Mollusca; class Bivalvia; order Mytilida; family Modiolidae; genus Bathymodiolus; species Bathymodiolus brooksi. The sequence goes on along the minus strand of OY804590.1, from coordinate 59,826,702 downwards.
GCTTGGCGGCCATCTTGGTTAAAAGTCGGGATCACCGGACACCATTTTGGAAGGGGGCCATCCAAGAATCATTTCAGCAAAGTTTGGTTGAGATTGGCTCAGTAGTTTCAGAGGAGAAGATTTTTTTTAAATTTCATCCCCCCTTTTTTCTAATTTGCATAATCGGTCAAAATCGGCAAAAGTTCAAAGTTCATAAAAAATCCTGTAATACATGTTAAAAAGCTCATCATTATGCTTATACAGTTCAAATTTGGGCACATTCTGGCTTAAAATAGAGCAGTTTTGGCCCTTTGAAGAAATTTCTATTTTTAGTAACAGCGGCCATCTTGAATGGAGGGCGGGGCTGTCGGACACAATTTTGAAAGGGACCCACCAAGGGACCATCCCTGCCAGGTTTGGTTTAATTTGGTTCAGCGGTTTCAGAGGAGAAGATTTAAATGTGATCTTTTATAAAAATATGCCTAATTTGCATAATCGGTATATATCGGCTGAAAGAAAAATTTCACAGAAAAACCCGCAATATATGCTAAACTACTTCTTGCCATGTAGCTGCAGTTAAAATTTCAGCTCATTTTGACTGACACTAAAGCAGCAATGGACAATTAAAATTTCATCCCCCCTTTTTTCTATTTTTAGCTTGGCGGCCATCTTGGTTGGAAGTCGGGATCAACGGACACATTTTTGGAAGGGGGCCATCCAAGAATCATTTCAGCAAAGTTTGGTTGAGATTGGCTCAGTAGTTTCAGAGGAGAAGATTTTTTTTAAATTTCATCCCCCCTTTTTTCTAATTTACATAATCGGTCAAAATCGGCAAAATTTCAAAGTTCATAAACAATCCTGTCATACATGCTGAAAAGCTCATCATTATGCTTATACAGTTCAAATTTGGGCACATTCTGGCTTAAAATAGAGCAGTTTTGGCCATTTGAAGAAATTTCTATTTTTAGTAACAGTGGCCATCTTGAATGGAGGGCGGGGCTGTCGGACACAATTTTGAAAGGGACCCACCCAGGGACCATCCCTGCCAGGTTTGGTTTAATTTGGTTCAGCGGTTTCAGAGAAGAAGATTTAAATGTGATCTTTTATCAAAATATGCCTAATTTGCATAATCGGTATATATCGGCTGAAAGAAAAATTTCACAGAAAAACCCGCAATATATGTTAAACTACTCCTTGCCATGTAGCTGCAGTTAAAATTTGAGCTCATTTTGACTTACACTAAAGCAGCAATGGACAATTAAAATTTCATCCCCCCTTTTTTCTATTTTTAGCTTGGCGGCCATCTTGGTTGGAAGTCGGAATCAACGGACACATTTTTGGAAGGGAGCCATCCAAGAATCATTTCAGCAAAGTTTGGTTGAGATTGGCTCAGTAGTTTCAGAGGAGAAGATTTTTTTTAAATTTCATCCCCCCTTTTTTCTAATTTACATAATCGGTCAAAATCGGCAAAAGTTCAAAGTTCATAAACAATCCTGTCATACATGCTGAAAAGCTCATCATTATGCTTATACAGTTCAAATTTGGGCACATTCTGGCTTAAAATAGAGCAGTTTTGGCCATTTGAAGAAATTTCTATTTTTAGTAACAGTGGCCATCTTGAATGGAGGGCGGGGCTGTCGGACACAATTTTGAAAGGGACCCACCCAGGGACCATCCCTGCCAGGTAAGGTTTAATTTGGTTCAGCGGTTTCAGAGAAGAAGATTTAAATGTGATCTTTTATCAAAATATGCCTAATTTGCATAATCGGTATATATCGGCTGAAAGAAAAATTTCACAGAAAAACCCGCAATATATGTTAAACTACTCCTTGCCATGTAGCTGCAGTTAAAATTTCAGCTCATTTTGACTTACACTAAAGCAGCAATGGACAATTAAAATTTCATCCCCCCTTTTTTCTATTTTTAGCTTGGCGGCCATCTTGGTTGGAAGTCGGGATCAACGGACACAATTTTGGAAGGGGGCCATCCAAGAATCATTTCAGCAAAGTTTGGTTGATATTGACTCAGTAGTTTCCGAGGAGAAGATTTTTTTTATATTTCATCCCCCCCTTTTTTCTAATTTGCATAATCGGTCAAAATCGGCAAAAGTTCAAAGTTCATAAAAAATCCTGTAATACATGTTAAAAAGCTCATCATTATGCTTATACAGTTCAAATTTGGGCACATTCTGGCTTAAAATAGAGCAGTTTTGGCCATTTGAAGAAATTTCTATTTTTAGTAACAGTGGCCATCTTGAATGGAGGGCGGGGCTGTCGGACACAATTTTGAAAGGGACCCACCCAGGTTTGATTTAATTTGGTTCAGCGGTTTCAGAGGAGAAGATTTAAATGTGATCTTTTATCAAAATATGCCTAATTTGCATAATCGGTATATATCGACTGAAAGAAAAATTTCACAGAAAAACCCGGAATATACGCTAAACTACTTCTTGCCATGTAGCTGCAGTTAAAATTTCAGCTCATTTTGACTTACACTAAAGCAGCAATGGACAATTAAAATTTCATCCCCCCTTTTTTCTATTTTTAGCTTGGCGGCCATCTTGGTTAAAAGTCGGGATCACCGGACACCATTTTGGAAGGGGGCCATCCAAGAATCATTTCAGCAAAGTTTGGTTGAGATTGGCTCAGTAGTTTCAGAGGAGAAGATTTTTTTTAAATTTCATCCCCCCTTTTTTCTAATTTGCATAATCGGTCAAAATCGGCAAAAGTTCAAAGTTCATAAAAAATCCTGTAATACATGTTAAAAAGCTCATCATTATGCTTATACAGTTCAAATTTGGGCACATTCTGGCTTAAAATAGAGCAGTTTTGGCCATTTGAAGAAATTTCTATTTTTAGTAACAGCGGCCATCTTGAATGGAGGGCGGGGCTGTCGGACACAATTTTGAAAGGGACCCACCAAGGGACCATCCCTGCCAGGTTTGGTTTAATTTGGTTCAGCGGTTTCAGAGGAGAAGATTTAAATGTGATCTTTTATAAAAATATGCCTAATTTGCATAATCGGTATATATCGGCTGAAAGAAAAATTTCACAGAAAAACCCGCAATATATGCTAAACTACTTCTTGCCATGTAGCTGCAGTTAAAATTTCAGCTCATTTTGACTGACACTAAAGCAGCAATGGACAATTAAAATTTCATCCCCCCTTTTTTCTATTTTGACCTTGGCGGCCATCTTGGTTGGAAGTCGGGATCAACGGACACATTTTTGGAAGGGGGCCATCCAAGAATCATTTCAGCAAAGTTTGGTTGAGATTGGCTCAGTAGTTTCAGAGGAGAAGATTTTTTTTAAATTTCATCCCCCCTTTTTTCTAATTTACATAATCGGTCAAAATCGGCAAAAGTTCAAAGTTCATAAACAATCCTGTCATACATGCTGAAAAGCTCATCATTATGCTTATACAGTTCAAATTTGGGCACATTCTGGCTTAAAATAGAGCAGTTTTGGCCATTTGAAGAAATTTCTATTTTTAGTAACAGTGGCCATCTTGAATGGAGGGCGGGGCTGTCGGACACAATTTTGAAAGGGACCCACCCAGGGACCATCCCTGCCAGGTTTGGTTTAATTTGGTTCAGCGGTTTCAGAGAAGAAGATTTAAATGTGATCTTTTATCAAAATATGCCTAATTTGCATAATCGGTATATATCGGCTGAAAGAAAAATTTCACAGAAAAACCCGCAATATATGCTAAACTACTTCTTGCCATGTAGCTGCAGTTAAAATTTCAGCTCATTTTGACTGACACTAAAGCAGCAATGGACAATTAAAATTTCATCCCCCCTTTTTTCTATTTTTAGCTTGGCGGCCATCTTGGTTGGAAGTCGGGATCAACGGACACATTTTTGGAAGGGGGCCATCCAAGAATCATTTCAGCAAAGTTTGGTTGAGATTGGCTCAGTAGTTTCAGAGGAGAAGATTTTTTTTAAATTTCATCCCCCCTTTTTTCTAATTTACATAATCGGTCAAAATCGGCAAAATTTCAAAGTTCATAAACAATCCTGTCATACATGCTGAAAAGCTCATCATTATGCTTATACAGTTCAAATTTGGGCACATTCTGGCTTAAAATAGAGCAGTTTTGGCCATTTGAAGAAATTTCTATTTTTAGTAACAGTGGCCATCTTGAATGGAGGGCGGGGCTGTCGGACACAATTTTGAAAGGGACCCACCCAGGGACCATCCCTGCCAGGTTTGGTTTAATTTGGTTCAGCGGTTTCAGAGAAGAAGATTTAAATGTGATCTTTTATCAAAATATGCCTAATTTGCATAATCGGTATATATCGGCTGAAAGAAAAATTTCACAGAAAAACCCGCAATATATGTTAAACTACTCCTTGCCATGTAGCTGCAGTTAAAATTTGAGCTCATTTTGACTTACACTAAAGCAGCAATGGACAATTAAAATTTCATCCCCCCTTTTTTCTATTTTTAGCTTGGCGGCCATCTTGGTTAAAAGTCGGGATCACCGGACACCATTTTGGAAGGGGGCCATCCAAGAATCATTTCAGCAAAGTTTGGTTGAGATTGGCTCAGTAGTTTCAGAGGAGAAGATTTTTTTTAAATTTCATCCCCCCTTTTTTCTAATTTGCATAATCGGTCAAAATCGGCAAAAGTTCAAAGTTCATAAAAAATCCTGTAATACATGTTAAAAAGCTCATCATTATGCTTATACAGTTCAAATTTGGGCACATTCTGGCTTAAAATAGAGCAGTTTTGGCCATTTGAAGAAATTTCTATTTTTAGTAACAGCGGCCATCTTGAATGGAGGGCGGGGCTGTCGGACACAATTTTGAAAGGGACCCACCAAGGGACCATCCCTGCCAGGTTTGGTTTAATTTGGTTCAGCGGTTTCAGAGGAGAAGATTTAAATGTGATCTTTTATAAAAATATGCCTAATTTGCATAATCGGTATATATCGGCTGAAAGAAAAATTTCACAGAAAAACCCGCAATATATGCTAAACTACTTCTTGCCATGTAGCTGCAGTTAAAATTTCAGCTCATTTTGACTGACACTAAAGCAGCAATGGACAATTAAAATTTCATCCCCCCTTTTTTCTATTTTGACCTTGGCGGCCATCTTGGTTGGAAGTCGGGATCAACGGACACATTTTTGGAAGGGGGCCATCCAAGAATCATTTCAGCAAAGTTTGGTTGAGATTGGCTCAGTAGTTTCAGAGGAGAAGATTTTTTTTAAATTTCATCCCCCCTTTTTTCTAATTTACATAATCGGTCAAAATCGGCAAAAGTTCAAAGTTCATAAACAATCCTGTCATACATGCTGAAAAGCTCATCATTATGCTTATACAGTTCAAATTTGGGCACATTCTGGCTTAAAATAGAGCAGTTTTGGCCATTTGAAGAAATTTCTATTTTTAGTAACAGTGGCCATCTTGAATGGAGGGCGGGGCTGTCGGACACAATTTTGAAAGGGACCCACCCAGGGACCATCCCTGCCAGGTTTGGTTTAATTTGGTTCAGCGGTTTCAGAGAAGAAGATTTAAATGTGATCTTTTATCAAAATATGCCTAATTTGCATAATCGGTATATATCGGCTGAAAGAAAAATTTCACAGAAAAACCCGCAATATATGTTAAACTACTCCTTGCCATGTAGCTGCAGTTAAAATTTGAGCTCATTTTGACTTACACTAAAGCAGCAATGGACAATTAAAATTTCATCCCCCCTTTTTTCTATTTTTAGCTTGGCGGCCATCTTGGTTGGAAGTCGGGATCAACGGACACAATTTTGGAAGGGGGCCATCCAAGAATCATTTCAGCAAAGTTTGGTTGATATTGACTCAGTAGTTTCCGAGGAGAAGATTTTTTTTAAATTTCATCCCCCCCTTTTTTCTAATTTGCATAATCGGTCAAAATCGGCAAAAGTTCAAAGTTCATAAAAAATCCTGTAATATATGCTAAAAAGCTCATCATTATGCTTACACAGTTCAAATTTGGGCACATTCTGGCTAAAAATAGAGCAGTTTTGGCCATTTGAAGAAATTTCTATTTTTAGTAACAGCGGCCATCTTGAATAGAGGGCGGGGCTGTCAGACACAATTTTGAAAGAGACCCACCCAGGTTTGATTTAATTTGGTTCAGCGGTTTCAGAGGAGAAGATTTAAATGTGATCTTTTATCAAAATATGCCTAATTTGCATAATCGGTATATATCGGCTGAAAGAAAAATTTCACAGAAAAACCCGCAATATATGTTAAACTACTCCTTGCCATGTAGCTGCAGTTAAAATTTGAGCTCATTTTGACTTACACTAAAGCAGCAATGGACAATTAAAATTTCATCCCCCCTTTTTTCTATTTTTAGCTTGGCGGCCATCTTGGTTGGAAGTCGGGATCAACGGACACAATTTTGGAAGGGGGCCATCCAAGAATCATTTCAGCAAAGTTTGGTTGATATTGACTCAGTAGTTTCCGAGGAGAAGATTTTTTTTAAATTTCATCCCCCCCTTTTTTCTAATTTGCATAATCGGTCAAAATCGGCAAAAGTTCAAAGTTCATAAAAAATCCTGTAATATATGCTAAAAAGCTCATCATTATGCTTACACAGTTCAAATTTGGGCACATTCTGGCTAAAAATAGAGCAGTTTTGGCCATTTGAAGAAATTTCTATTTTTAGTAACAGCGGCCATCTTGAATAGAGGGCGGGGCTGTCGGACACAATTTTGAAAGAGACCCACCCAGGTTTGATTTAATTTGGTTCAGCGGTTTCAGAGGAGAAGATTTAAATGTGATCTTTTATCAAAATATGCCTAATTTGCATAATCGGTATATATCGGCTGAAAGAAAAATTTCACAGAAAAACCCGCAATATATGTTAAACTACTCCTTGCCATGTAGCTGCAGTTAAAATTTGAGCTCATTTTGACTTACACTAAAGCAGCAATGGACAATTAAAATTTCATCCCCCCTTTTTTCTATTTTTAGCTTGGTGGCCATCTTGGTTGGAAGTCGGGATCACCGGACACAAATTTGAAAGGGGGCCATCCAAGGACCATTCCACCAAAGTTTGGTTGCAATTGGTCCAGTGGTTTCTGAGGAGAAGATTAAAATGTGAAATGTTGACGGACGGACGACGACGGACGAAGAGTGATGACAATAGCTCACATGGCCTAAAGGCCAGGTGAGCTAAAAAGGAAACAGTTACATAATAATGCTATGCAATTTTCTGAGAGGGATTTCAAGCAAATCATCGGGGAGTAAATCTTCTACCTTTTATGACGAAGTATTGATGTGATTGTTGTTTAATGCCAACGAAGCAATTTTTCACATTATCCTGATTCTGAGCCAACCAGTCTTTGCTCTTTCTCCTTAATGCTGCATGCTTAGCGGAGAAGTGTCAAATACCAATTTTATAGTCTTTGGTTTGACCCAGTCGGGGCTCGAACCCACGATCCACCTCACCCAGGCATGCAAGCTGACCATTACACCACCAATGCGGTTATGAAGGCTTGGACTGATTTAAAGTCAAAAGACCTTTTTTTTTTAATCTTCGTCACTTGTGTTTTATCATATCTCTACAACATTGTAAACTTTTGCTAGATAACAAATTATATCAGGCATTGATCCATTTTCATTATCAACACTTGTCAAATCAAATGACATTCTGCATAAAATAATATTTCATAACCGTATTTGGATATTTGACATCCTGCTTTAAATGATATTTCATAACCGTATTTGGAGAATATCATAACCTACTTTCTATGGAATGTCTAGACAATATATATAGCAAACCAATCAAATACTTCAAAAGATCAAAAAACATTTGAATTTTTTTTCTTTCTTGTGTTATATGCAAGATCTGTAACCATACTTCTACCGAAACTCACCTTGACTGGTTTTAAACAAGGACTGGGTGGAATATACTCTTTAAGACAAGACATATCACATAGCTTCAGCCAAAGTCTGTCTGGATCTAGTTTATAAAAAGTTCTACACAGTGACATAGATATCTGAAAACACAACAAGTGATATATAACTTCAGTCTCTGTGTGCATGAGCAGGAATCTGGCACAAGGGAAAGTGTAATCTAATCATAGTATTACAGCATATAAATGTGTCCTAACTTGAATGCAGAAAAAGGGTTAGGGTTGTGGTGTTTAGCGCAACTTTCAACAATATTATATCATGGCAGTCAGTTTTATTAGTGGAGGAAAACTGAGTACCAGAAGAAACCCACAGACTTGTCTTGTCGCAAGTCACTGACAAATTTTATCACATAATATTGTATCAAGTACACCTCGTTATGAGTGGGATAGAAACTCACAACTTTAGAGGAGATAGTAGCACTGATTGCACAGGTAGTTGTAAATCCAACAACCATATGACCACAACCTCCTCAAAACTACATCGGGAATACTCTGTTATTTCAGGAGTCTTCAACTTCAACACAAGGTTAAACTAAATGAAGTCAAGGTCAGGTCTAATAAGACTAAGGGTACTGCTTACTTTCTGGAGCACCTGAGCTCACCCACGTTTTTTCATGCAATTTGTGTTGCTCAATCTTTAGTTTTATGTGTAATATTTTGTCTTTTTGTCCTTTTTCTTTTGACCATTGTATCGTCTATCCATCTTCAAATTAAGGCTTCTGATTACCCCTTAGTCAGTCCAACTCCTCATAAACCGCTAAATGGATTTTGATGAAACTTTACTCAAAGGAAGTACATAACATGTACATGAGCATAGAGCAATATCGTTCTGACATTTCCAAGGGGAGATAAAAATCTAACTTTTTACTGTTAGTACATATGCATTGGACCATGTCAGTGTATCTCTTTATGAGCATGCTCACAGTACCTCTCATTGGAACATGTCAGTGTATCTCTTTATGAGCATGCTCACAGTACCTCTCATTGGACCATGTCAGTGTATCTCTTTATGAGCATGCTCACAGTACCTCTCATTGGACCATGTCAGTGTATCTCTTTATGAGCATGCTCACAGTACCTCTCATTGGACCATGTCAGTGTATCTCTTTATGAGCATGCTCACAGTACCTCTCATTGGACCATGTCAGTGTATCTCTTTATGAGCATGCTCACAGTACCTCTCATAGCCCCCCCCCATTGTATCTCTTTATGAGCATGCTCACAGTACCTCTCATTGGACCATGTCAGTGTATCTCTTTATGAGCATGCTCACAGTACCTCTCATTGGACCATGTCAGTGTATCTCTTTATGAGCATGCTCACAGTACCTCTCATTGGACCATGTCAGTGTATCTCTTTATGAGCATGCTCACAGTACCTCTCATTGGACCATGTCAGTGTATCTCTTTATGAGCATGCTCACAGTACCTCTCATTGGACCATGTCAGTGTATCTCTTTATGAGCATGCTCACAGTACCTCTCATTGGACCATGTCAGTGTATCTCTTTATGAGCATGCTCACAGTACCTCTCATTGGACCATGTCAGTGTATCTCTTTATGAGCATGCTCACAGTACCTCTCATTGGACCATGTCAGTGTATCTCTTTATGAGCATGCTCACAGTACCTCTCATTGGACCATGTCAGTGTATCTCTTTATGAGCATGCTCACAGTACCTCTCATTGGACCATGTCAGTGTATCTCTTTATGAGCATGCTCACAGTACCTCTCATTGGACCATGTCAGTGTATCTCTTTATGAGCATGCTCACAGTACCTCTCATTGGACCATGTCAGTGTATCTCTTTATGAGCATGCTCACAGTACCTCTCATTGGACCATGTCAGTGTATCTCTTTATGAGCATGCTCACAGTACCTCTCATTGGACCATGTCAGTGTATCTCTTTATGAGCATGCTCACAGTACCTCTCATTGGACCATGTCAGTGTATCTCTTTATGAGCATGCTCACAGTACCTCTCATTGGACCATGTCAGTGTATCTCTTTATGAGCATGCTCACAGTACCTCTCATTGGACCATGTCAGTGTATCTCTTTATGAGCATGCTCACAGTACCTCTCATTGGACCATGTCAGTGTATCTCTTTATGAGCATGCTCACAGTACCTCTCATTGGACCATGTCAGTGTATCTCTTTATGAGCATGCTCACAGTACCTCTCATTGGACCATGTCAGTGTATCTCGTTATGAGCATGCTCACAGTACCTCTCATTGGACCATGTCAGTGTATCTCGTTATGAGCATGCTCACAGTACCTCTCATTGGACCATGTCAGTGTATCTCGTTATGAGCATGCTCACAGTACCTCTCATTGGACCATGTCAGTGTATCTCTTTATGAGCATGCTCACAGTACCTCTCATTGGACCATGTCAGTGTATCTCTTTATGAGCATGCTCACAGTACCTCTCATTGGACCATGTCAGTGTATCTCTTTATGAGCATGCTCACAGTACCTCTCATTGGACCATGTCAGTGTATCTCTTTATGAGCATGCTCACAGTACCTCTAGATTATATTAAAAAGACCAGAGGCTCTCAAGAGCCTGTATCGTTCACCTGGTAATAAAAAAAAACAATTGGTCCTATGTAAAAACTATGTCCTGCGTCATCTTGGAATTACGATCAACATAAAAAACACAAAGTTTGTAAAGGACCTTCCAATGATTGATGCACAGTTTAGGTTCAATCAGTGCAATAGCTTCAGAGAAGAATATATTTCTGTATTTTCCCCATATGGTTCTGTGTTAATACTATGACCTGTGGTGGCAGCCATCTTGGATTTCCGATCGGCATAAAAAACAGGACCTTCCAATGATCATTCCTGGGCAGTTTGGTTTCAACTGTCCAAGTGGTTTCAGAGAAGAAGCATTTTGAAACATTTTTCCCATAGGGTCCAATGTTAAACTAAGTCCTGCCGTAGCCGCCATTTTGAATTTCATATCAGAATAAAAAACGTATATTTTGTAGAGGACCATTCAATGAACATTCATGCACAGTTTGGCTTTAATCATATTTGTAGTTTCTGAGAAGAAGGCATTTGAACATTTTCCCATAGGGTCCAATGTTAATCTATGTCCTGCGGTGGTGGCCATCTTGGATTTCCGATCGGCATAAAAAACACACACCTTGTAGAGGACCTTCCAATGATCATTCCTGGGCAGTTTGGTTTCAATTATCCAAGTGGTTTCAGAGAAGAAGCGTTTTGAAACATTTTTCCCATAGGGTCCAATGTTAAACTAAGTCCTGCCGTAGCCGCCATTTTGAATTTCATACCAGAACAAAAAACATAAAGTTTGTAGAGGACCATCTAATGAACATTCATGTACAGTTTGGCTTTAATCATATTTGTAGTTTCTGAGTAGAAGGCATTTGAATATTTTCCCATAGGGTCCAATGTTAATCTATGTCCTGCGGTGGTGGCCATCTTGGATTTCCGATTGGCATAAAAAACATAAAATTTGTAGAGGACCTTCCAATGATCATTCCTAGGCAGTTTGGTTTCAATTATCCAAGTGGTTTCAGAGAAGAAGCGTTTTGAAACATTTTTCCCATAGGGTCCAATGTTAAACTAAGTCCTGCCGTAGCCGCCATTTTGAATTTCATACCAGAACAAAAAACGTAAAGTTTGTAGAGGACCATCCAATGAACATTCATGTACAGTTTGGCTTTAATCATATTTGTAGTTTCTGAGTAGAAGGCATTTGAATATTTTCCCATAGGGTCCAATGTTAATCTGTCCTGCGGTGGCGGCCATCTTGGATTTCCGACCGGCATAAAAAACAGAAAATTTGTAGAGGACCTTCCAATGATCATTCCTGGGCAGTTTGGTTTCAACTGTCCAAGTGGTTTCAGAGAAGAAGCATTTTGAAACATTTTTCCCATAGGGTCCAATGTTAAACTAAGTCCTGCCGTAGCCGCCATTTTGAATTTCATATCGGAACAAAAAACCTTAAGATTGTAGAGGACCATCCAATGAACATTCATGTACAGTTTGGCTTTAATCATATTTGTAGTTTCTGAGAAGAAGGCATTTGAACATTTTCCCATAGGGTCCAATGTTAATCTATGTATTGCGGTGGTAGCCATCTTGGATTTCCGATTGGCATAAAAAACATAAAATTTGTAGAGGACCTTCCAATGATCATTCCTAGGCAGTTTGGTTTCAATTATCCAAGTGGTTTCAGAGAAGAAGCGTTTTGAAACATTTTTCCCATAGGGTCCAATGTTAAACTAAGTCCTGTCGTAGCCGCCATTTTGAATTTCATACCAGAACAAAAAACGTAAAGTTTGTAGAGGACCATCTAATGAACATTCATGTACAGTTTGGCTTTAATCATATTTGTAGTTTCTGAGTAGAAGGCATTTGAATATTTTCCCATAGGGTCCAATGTTAATCTATGTCCTGCAGTGGCGGCCATCTTGGATTTCCGACCAGCATAAAAAACCTTAAATTTGTAGAGGACCTTCCAATGATTATTCCTGGGCAGTTTGGTTTCAACTGTCCAAGTGGTTTCAGAGAAGAAGCATTTTGAAACATTTTTCCCATAGGGTCCAATGTTAAACTAAGTCCTGCCGTAGCCGCCATTTTGAATTTCATACCAGAACAAAAAACGTGAAGTTTGTAGAGGACCATCTAATGAACATTCATGTACAGTTTGGCTTTAATCATATTTGTAGTTTCTGAGTAGAAGGCATTTGAATATTTTCCCATAGGGTCCAATGTTAATCTATGTCCTGCGGTGGCGGCCATCTTGGATTTCCGACCGGCATAAAAAACGGAAAATTTGTAGAGGACCTTCCAATGATCATTCCTGGGCAGTTTGGTTTCAACTGTCCAAGTGGTTTCAGAGAAGAAGCATTTTGAAACATTTTTCCCATAGGGTCCAATGTTAAACTAAGTCCTGCCGTAGCCGCCATTTTGAATTTCATATCGGAACAAAAAACCTTAAGATTGTAGAGGACCATCCAATGAACATTCATGTACAGTTTGGCTTTAATCATATTTGTAGTTTCTGAGAAGAAGGCATTTGAACATTTTCCCATAGGGTCCAATGTTAATCTATGTATTGCGGTGGCGGCCATCTTGGATTTCCGATCGGCATAAAAAACATAAAATTTCTAGAGGACCTTCCAATGATCATTCCTAGGCAGTTTGGTTTCAATTATCCAAGTGGTTTCAGAGAAGAAGCGTTTTGAAACATTTTTCCCATAGGGTTCAATGTTAAACTAAGTCCTGCCGTAGCCGCCATTTTGAATTTCATACCGGAACAAAAAACGTAAAGTTTGTAGAGGACCATCTAATGAACATTCATGTACAGTTTGGCTTTAATCATATTTGTAGTTTCTGAGTAGAAGGCATTTGAATATTTTCCCATAGGGTCCAATGTTAATCTATGTCCTGCGGTGGCGGCCATCTTGGATTTCCGACCGGCATAAAAAACAGATAATTTGTAGAGGACCTTCCAATGATCATTCCTGGGCAGTTTGGTTTCAACTGTCCTAGTGGTTTCAGAGAAGAAGCATTTTGAAACATTTTTCCCATAGGGTCCAATGTTAAACTAAGTCCTGCCGTAGCCGCCATTTTGAATTTCATATCGGAACAAAAAACCTTAAGATTGTAGAGGACCATCCAATGAACATTCATGTACAGTTTGGCTTTAATAATATTTGTAGTTTCTGAGAAGAAGGCATTTGAACATTTTCCCATAGGGTCCAATGTTAATCTATGTCCTGCGGTGGCGGCCATCTTGGATTTCCGACCAGCATAAAAAACAGAAAATTTGTAGAGGACCTTCCAATGATCATTCCTGGGCAGTTTGGTTTCAACTGTCCAAGTGGTTTCAGAGAAGAAGCATTTTGAAACATTTTTCCCATAGGGTCCAATGTTAAACTAAGTCCTGTCGTAGCCGCCATTTTGAATTTCATATCGGAACAAAAAACCTTAAGATTGTAGAGGACCATCCAATCAACATTCATGTACAGTTTGGCTTTAATAATATTTGTAGTTTCTGAGAAGAAGGCATTTGAACATTTTCCCATAGGGTCCAATGTTAATCTATGTCCTGCGGTGGCGGCCATCTTGGATTTTCGACCGGCATAAAAAACAAAAAAATTGTAGAGGACCTTCCAATGATCATTCCTGGGCAGTTTGGTTTCAACTGTCCAAGTGGTTTCAGAGAAGAAGCATTTTGAAACATTTTTCCCATAGGGTCCAATGTTAAACTAAGTCCTGCCGTAGCCGCCATTTTGAATTTCATATCGGAACAAAAAACCTTAAGATTGTAGAGGACCATCCAATGAACATTCATGTACAGTTTGGCTTTAATAATATTTGTAGTTTCTGAGAAGAAGGCATTTGAACATTTTCCCATAGGGTCCAATGTTAATCTATGTCCTGCGGTGGCGGCCATCTTGGATTTTCGACCGGCATAAAAAACAAAAAATTTGTAGAGGACCTTCCAATGATCATTCCTGGGCAGTTTGGTTTCAACTGTCCAAGTGGTTTCAGAGAAGAAGCATTTTGAAACATTTTTCCCATAGGGTCCAATGTTAAACTAAGTCCTGCCGTAGCCGCCATTTTGAATTTCATATCGGAACAATAAACCTTAAGATTGTAGAGGACCATCCAATGAACATTCATGTACAGTTTGGCTTTAATCATATTTGTAGTTTCTGAGAAGAAGGCATTTGAACATTTTCCCATAGGGTCCAATGTTAATCTATGTATTGCGGTGGTGGCCATCTTGGATTTCCGATTGGCATAAAAAACATAAAATTTGTAGAGGACCTTCCAATGATCATTCCTAGGCAGTTTGGTTTCAATTATCCAAGTGGTTTCAGAGAAGAAGCGTTTTGAAACATTTTTCCCATAGGGTCCAATGTTAAACTAAGTCCTGCCATAGCCGCCATTTTGAATTTCATACCAGAACAAAAAACGTAAAGTTTGTAGAGGACCATCTAATGAACATTCATGTACAGTTTGGCTTTAATCATATTTGTAGTTTCTGAGTAGAAGGCATTTGAATATTTTCCCATAGGGTCCAATGTTAATCTATGTCCTGCAGTGGCGGCCATCTTGGATTTCCGACCGGCATAAAAAACCTTAAATTTGTAGAGGACCTTCCAATGATCATTCCTGGGCAGTTTGGTTTCAACTGTCCAAGTGGTTTCAGAGAAGAAGCATTTTGAAACATTTTTCCCATAGGGTCCAATGTTAAACTAAGTCCTGCCGTAGCCGCCATTTTGAATTTCATACCAGAACAAAAAACGTAAAGTTTGTAGAGGACCATCTAATGAACATTCATGTACAGTTTGGCTTTAATCATATTTGTAGTTTCTGAGTAGAAGGCATTTGAATATTTTCCCATAGGGTCCAATGTTAATCTATGTCCTGCGGTGGCGGCCATCTTGGATTTCCGACCGGCATAAAAAACGGAAAATTTGTAGAGGACCTTCCAATGATCATTCCTGGGCAGTTTGGTTTCAACTGTCCAAGTGGTTTCAGAGAAGAAGCATTTTGAAACATTTTTCCCATAGGGTCCAATGTTAAACTAAGTTCTGCCGTAGCCGCCATTTTGAATTTCATATCGGAACAAAAAACCTTAAGATTGTAGAGGACCATCCAATGAACATTCATGTACAGTTTGGCTTTAATCATATTTGTAGTTTCTGAGAAGAAGGCATTTGAACATTTTCCCATAGGGTCCAATGTTAATCTATGTATTGCGGTGGCGGCCATCTTGGATTTCCGATCGGCATAAAAAACATAAAATTTCTAGAGGACCTTCCAATGATCATTCCTAGGCAGTTTGGTTTCAATTATCCAAGTGGTTTCAGAGAAGAAGCGTTTTGAAACATTTTTCCCATAGGGTTCAATGTTAAACTAAGTCCTGCCGTAGCCGCCATTTTGAATTTCATACCGGAACAAAAAACGTAGAGTTTGTAGAGGACCATCTAATGAACATTCATGTACAGTTTGGCTTTAATCATATTTGTAGTTTCTGAGTAGAAGGCATTTGAATATTTTCCCATAGGGTCCAATGTTAATCTATGTCCTGCGGTGGCGGCCATCTTGGATTTCCGACCGGCATAAAAAACAGATAATTTGTAGAGGACCTTCCAATGATCATTCCTGGGCAGTTTGGTTTCAACTGTCCTAGTGGTTTCAGAGAAGAAGCATTTTGAAACATTTTTCCCATAGG
This sequence comes from Bathymodiolus brooksi, assembly GCA_963680875.1. Taxonomy (NCBI): domain Eukaryota; kingdom Metazoa; phylum Mollusca; class Bivalvia; order Mytilida; family Modiolidae; genus Bathymodiolus; species Bathymodiolus brooksi. The sequence continues at coordinate 59,810,592 of OY804590.1, read as the reverse complement.
GTCCAATGTTAAACTAAGTCCTGCCGTAGCCGCCATTTTGAATTTCATATCGGAACAAAAAACCTTAAGATTGTAGAGGACCATCCAATGAACATTCATGTACAGTTTGGCTTTAATAATATTTGTAGTTTCTGAGAAGAAGGCATTTGAACATTTTCCCATAGGGTCCAATGTTAATCTATGTCCTGCGGTGGCGGCCATCTTGGATTTCCGACCAGCATAAAAAACAGAAAATTTGTAGAGGACCTTCCAATGATCATTCCTGGGCAGTTTGGTTTCAACTGTCCAAGTGGTTTCAGAGTGAAATACAGTTAAATAAACATACATAGCAATCTTATAGTGAAATACAGTTAAATAAACATACATAGCAATCTTATAGTGAAATACTGTTAAATAAACATACATAGCAATCTCATAGTGAAATACTGTTAAATAAACATACATAGCATTCTTATAGTGAAATACAGTTAAATAAACATACATA